>CALNXF010000001.1:30000-42744 GCA_942159475.1 Sthenelais limicola | reverse complement strand
TAATTTTGGGGGCCTGTGGAGTAGGCCTACATTGAATTACTTATATAGACATATTTGTTAGCTTTCCTAATGTTTACCATCATTGGAATCTGCTTGATCTCATCCTTTCAAATATGATGATATCTCAAAATCCATTTTTTGCGACTTGTGACTCATTTTCTTGTAACACCTCACTTTTAAGCAAGCTACCAAACCCATGAATCATGGAAACCATCTCCCTCCAAGGGGACAGGGGCCTGAGACATTATCACCATGCTTTAGTGAGGAATCCACCCAGTCTAAATCAACGATTTTAGGAAAAGCAAAATAAAAACTCCCACAAAATATGCTTCTTCTGAGATAAGGTTGAATATTTCACAGGTAGTAAACATTGGGGACCACACACTCAGGTATTCATACGATACCAGCGTCTGAAACATGACTCCCAACATGCTTAGTTCTGACAGCAAATGTTCCAGTACAGTCTAGGCCCAAATTTGAGAGAATCCCTTCATATGGAGGTAAAGTCTCTTCCTCCAAACCGCAAAGTGCCATTATAATTCCATTAAGACCGCAAAATGTCATCATATTCCCATTGTAATGCCTAGTCATAGGCCAGGAAACCGATTAGTGATGTAGGCGTCTAATCACTGACATACCATTCTTGTCTGATCTGAGGGTTTGGACCTAGACTGTACCAGATCTTTCATTAATGAGAGCCTTCCTAAACCTTTCTTTTCGTTCTCTATATTTCTCTTTTTCTCCCCCATTGTTATATCTCTTCATCGTGTTTCTCTTCCTTCTCCCTGTCTTTTCCGCTTCTCTGTCTCCTCTCTTCTCTGTCTCATCTCTTGTCTTTCTCTTTCATCTCATCTTCGTCTCCTTTCTCGTTCTCTCGCTTGTAATTTAATTAAAAAATTCAACCTTTAGCTGAAGCTAAAGTTGATCATTTAAAGTAGAAAATGACGAAAATATGCTAAAAGAAATCTCGCTAACATATTTAATTTCTAAGAAATAGTGAGTGTGTCGATTCATATTCCTTACTTCTTATTAAAGTGTTACTTTTTACAGTAATATTCCTCAGATCATTAATGAATGGGGAAAAAAATAATTTTCTATGCATTCAGCTGGAAATTGCACGTTCAATCTGTTGATCACTCAGGCCTTGTTTCCCTATAGAATACATCATTCTAGGCTCAGAGCCTCTCAGATATAATAATTGTATGTCAGTGATTGGACCCCTACTGCGCTAATGGCTCTCTGACCCAGGAGTAGGCGTCCTAATGGGATTATAATGGTATTTTGCGGTCGGATTGTGATTATAATGGCATTTTGCGGTTTGAAGCGAGTGGCTTTCCCTCAGTTTGAAGGGACTCTCTCAACTTTGAGCCTAGACTGGGCCCTGTTTTGCCTATAGAATCCATGCTTAGATGGCCCTATAGTGCCTGCTGCTCTGTCCGTCTATATATAGCTGAGGTAGAGAAAGACAAAGTAGTGTCTGGGAATGTGTGATGGATCAGGCAGAAGTTAGAGATACAGCTGATGGCTTTATCATAGCGCACTGTGAAGGGTCAGGTCACCAGAAAATGTACAATCAGCAGCTCCACATATTTAGTAAATTCTGCTAAATTCGACTGAAAAATGATAAATACTAGCGATATCTGAGTGTATTTGGTATTGGGGGGATTGAAAGGATGTGTTAGGTTGTGTTGAACTGTGTTTTGAGTCTCATTTTTGTATTAAATCCGGGTTATTTGTGAGGGTTTCTAAATGTGAATTGTGCATTTTCTGGAAGTTTCATCCATATGGCTGCCCATGTAGCCTCTGTTATACTTGTTGTTCACCCTTAGAAAATGATGCGCTTTATGGGTGAAATCGTCAGAAAATGTTCAATTTTTCTACACAAATCCTCTCAAATAACGTTAATTTAAGAGAACATTAAGGTACAAAATACAGTTCAACATAACTAAACGGATTGTTTGAATCAAGCCAATATCAAATATACTCAGATATAGCTAGTATTCACCATTTTTCAGTCTAATTTAGCAGAATGTACTTAGTGTGTAGATCTGCCGATTGTACATTTTGTGAAGATCTGACCCATGTGGTGAACCGTGACGTCACTGGTACACATGGAGAACCTGAACCTGAAATGAAATATTTCAGTCTGGAGCAGAATCTGCCAATCATAATGTAATTATTGATTATATAATGAATGTAAAAAGAAGGCAAAATCTATTTCTAGTCTCCGCAGGGCCTGGAAAAGGCGTGATATTTGGAAAAATAAGTTCAAGGCCTTGAAAAGCCTTGAAAATGGGCATTTTGGTCGAAGGGCCTGGACAATTTTGGATCCAGTTGGAATCCAATAAATGTCCTTGCAGCTTTTGAAGAGTTTTACTGTAAAATTCCCCCTGATTCGCCCCTCTCACACCTTACACAGAGCGACTTATACATACAAAGTGAAAGTTAAAATATGTAAAGAAAAACTGAGATTGATATACATGATAATATGAATTCATATAAAACTTGTTAAATACATCATTCATTGGCCAATAAAAAGAACATACAGGTTTGGAGCGAGAAGTTTTCCCTCAGTTTGAAGGGACTCTATGATCTTTGAACTTAGACTGGACATACGGTATCTTTCCCATATTGTAATGGACAGTCCTTATATATGCACCAAGTTACCATCAGGAATCAACTGACTGGAAGAAGGGACCATAGGTGAGCTTTGCTAGGCTAAGGCTAATAATGAATAAATGCTTACATATGTAATAGACCATGATGTAAATCAGCTGGAGCCACAATAGTGCTAAATATAGATCGGGAATTGCCCCTTCACTTACATTATTGGGGTTGGGCGTGGGGTGGCGGGGTGGGGGAGTGGGGGTAGGGAGGGGTGGCACGTGTATGAGAGAAAAATGAGTTGTTTGTTTATGCATAGGTATAAACTCCCCATGTATCCATCACTCACTGCCTGTGTCTGAAGTGAAGGATTGTGGGATCAAATGTTGTCTATTTCAACACTGTCTGGGGCCCTAATCTTTCACCCTGTCCATACGTACACTCCACGCTGTCTCCTTTTAATTCACTCTCCCCTCTCTTTCTTTCTCCGTCTCCCTTTCTGTCTCTTTTCTCTTGTCTCCCTCTCCCTTCTTCTCTATCTCTATTTCCTGGGTATGATCATAAACTGCCTCCCTCTCAGCTCTCCCGCCCTTGATATAACCATATTAAATGTGTTGATAAGGGCGTAAAGCAACCAATCTCACTCACTCACTCACCTTCTCTCTCCCTCTTTCTCTCTCCCCCTCTCTCTTTCTCTCCCCTCTCTTTTCTTTTCTCTCTCTCTTTTCACTCTGTCTCCCACTCGCTCTCTCCCACTCTCTCTCCCTTTCTCTCTCTCTCTTTCTCTCTCCACACTCTTTTTTTCTCTCTCTCTCTCCCACTCTCTCTCTCCCTTTGTCTCTCTCTCTCCCACTCTCTCTCCCTTTGTCTCTCTCTCTCTCCTTCTCTCTCCACACTCTCTTTCTTTCTCTCTGTCTCCCCCTCTTCTTTCTCTTCCTTTCTTTTTCTCTCTCCAATGTGTCCATCAGACCCCCCCACACACACACACTCCTCCTTCCCTCTATATTTCTTTTTCTACTATATTTCTTTTCTATATTTCTTGTTCTCCCTCTCACTCATCCTCACACCTCTGCACCCCAGACCAATTACCTGCGGTTATCTCTCCTCTTGACAGAAATGCGCAGCTCCCGAGGCATGGTTTAACCCTCCACCATCTTTGTCATCTCTATGGGGGGATGAGGATGGAGATGAGATTAGCGAGTTTCCGCATAATCTCAATTATGTAGACGTGTCCGTATCTATTTTTGGTGAATTGCGTCGCATTTTTATGTATAAAAAATAAATTGTGAGATGAAACATTTGATATGTTACGTTTTTCCCATGGCTGAACCTATTTGTTTTAATGTGTGTTTGTATAGTAGCGATACGTTTACCTTTACGTATAGGTTAGACTTGCTGAACCTCCCTATTAATATTGAGGGATGCTGAATCACTTACCTTTGTCTTTTGTGTTTCCCCCCTCTCACTATCTCTTCTTTTAACAATCTAGGTCCAATCCCTCAGATCAGTAACAAGGCTATACTATGTCAGTGATTGGATACCCACTGCGCTAATCGGTTTCCTGGCGTTCTAATGGGAATATATACAATGACATGTTGCGGTCTTAATGGAATTATAATGGCGGTTTGAGGCGAGAAAATTGAAATAGATTCTTATTCCCCTGACGTTGTTACATAATGATCCGATATCCATATCATAATATTTCTGTGCTCCAATATATAAATAAGTCCAATATCACCAATTTCAGGTTTTGCCATAATAATCTGGAGGTGGTGAACTCAATATAAACCAACGATCCTATAGCTACACTGTGAAGCTATAGGATCGTTGATATAAACCTCGGTACCTTGGTCTAGAAATAGATGTACACAAATACTATAATCCATCTCCACCACTGATATTTAAAAAAAATACTTTTAAGGGATGTGGGATCCCAAGTATCTCCTAATGCTATAAGCTTATAGAATATACTTTGGCATGGATTTAACCTCTCCCCTTCCCTTTAACTGTTATAAGCTCCTATTTGGGTCAGATTTTCAGAAAATCCACTATCTACATTTCTACACATCTCTCAAATTCTTCTATATTAGAGTGAAAATTGTTAGATACTGAGTATATCTGTGTGTATTCTGTATTGTATTCATTCAATAAACATGTCCGGTTATGTTGAACTGTATTTTGTACCTCACTTTTGTCTTAACTGTGGGTTATTTGAGAGGATTGGTGAAGGCGAATTGTACATTTTCTGGCGGTTTCACCTATATAGAAGAGTCCTTGTGCTGGTCACCAAATACCAAGTTTTAACCCCCCTAAGTCTAACCTGCGGCCATAGGTACCAGACTGACCCTTGACCCCTCACAGTGACCTTTGGTTGTCCTTGGGGATGACCAGATCCGGATCATAGGATCAGTCTAGGACCAAACCCTCAGATCAGATCAGAATGGTGTGTCAGTGATTGGACGCCTACTTCACTAATTGGTTTCTTGGCCTAGAACTAGGCGTTTTTACGGGAATATAATGACATTGTGCGATCTTAATGGGATTATTATTATAATGGCGGTTTGAGGTGAGAGGCTTTCCCTTCGTTTGAAGGGACACTCTCATCTTTAGGCCTAGACTGGATTCTTCCTTCTCTATGGATGGATGAGAGCTGTTTATACTGACTAATCCTCACTTAAACCACTTCTTGTTTATATCACAATATCAATGTTATTTTTACTCCCTGCTTTAAAGAATTTACAATTTGTAAATTATATACTGACCCAGTCATGAATATTCACTAATCATTGAATGAAAACGCAATGCTGGTACCCAAAACTTCAGATATTGCTATACCTATATGATTACATTGACAAAGTTTCACGAGATTTCATGACTACTCATTTTAACTATCTTAGCCCACTTTAATGGTGGATTGTTCCCTCGTTTCTCTTGTAAAAAAACCCCAATATGTCCAATAGAGTGTGAAAACCTCCCACCACTGGGGAGAATAGACTTACTGACAGGGCATGAGCCAAATAAAGCAAATCAAACAAATAATTTATTCCAATGTTGAATTAAATTTAAATTAAATATTGGATTAAATGTTGGATTTAAGATATTGTACTGACATTCTCTATTTTATCTTTCAGACGGTGGTGGTGGAGGAAGGGAAGGCAACACAAAAGGAGGAGGAAGGAGGAGGAGGAGGAGGGGGAGGGGGGCCACTGGACGCTGACCTGGTCAAGTCTCAGTGGTTCGCAGCTCTGCGGACAGGTGACGTTGCCAAGGTAACGGACATGCTGGACAAGGGACTTGTAGATGTTAACTCCACAGACGAGGTGAGCTACAATTTTACCATTTTACTATTTTTCCTTCCTTTAAAGACATTTTTACTTGGACTTAATGGTATAATTATAATATATGTATGTCATAAGTCCTTTGTCCACTAAGCGATTCTCACGGAATTTAGTGAGAAAGGGTCCTTTGCGGTGCAAAATCGCATGAGAATTGGTTTAGTGGGCTAGGGCCTTAAGTTGTGATGTTTTGTACTCGTCGTGTATAGTACTCAGACTTTTTTCCAGGTTTATGTATAGAAAGGGTATAGGGTATGTACCAGTTTTGTAATAACAAGGTTAATCACCAGTTTTATATATATTTGGCGGGAAACTAGGATTGATTGACTTTTTTTAAAATTTTGTTTGTATTCATTCATTTAAGGGGTGACTTGAATCTGAATGACACATATGTGTGGTTTATAGTCTGTCTTCTGATTGGCTTAATTATTTGAATTTCAAACCTCATGATCATTCCATTAGAAGACATGGCATGTGGTATAATGCTAGTGTAATAGGGCAGTATATTGTCAGAACCTAGCAGTGATCTGACCTTTGACCCCTGTTTAATTTCTCTGAAGCTGCACCTGAACATGTTGCCATCTGTTGTGTTTACATGGCTTCATTCTGTGTCACATACTGATGTAACCTGGACTTACTTTAAAATAAGCCAAACCTCGACTCATCACAACTATAACAGCTTAATGCTGGTTTTGCCCCTAATGTAGTATGTAAGAGAGTGAGGGTTTATATAAGGCAAACAAAAAATAGGTGTGTTTCCGATTTACCCCCCCCCCCCCTACCTAGAAAAACCTTACCCTACCTAAATTTTGTTTTACCATACCTGATTTTTTTCCCCTTCATATCTTACTTTTTTTGGATTTTTTGACAAAAAAAGCTTATAAACGCAGGAAAACGGGTTTTCCTCACCCAAAACTGTCAAAAAGCACATTTCCCATGTTCAAAACAACTATTGTTATGAAAAAGACATTTTTTTCAGTTCCTGGGAGGTGGTTTCCAAACAAAAAAAATTAACAACAACAAAAAAATTACCCCCCCCCCCCAACCTAGTTTTCAGCCAGATAAATCGGAAACACACCTATATTTTTTTTTGCCTTAAATGTGTATGTCTCTCCTGTATGATAATTAATACTAATCTTAGAATTGTTAATTACAATTCTGATAATCATTCTTACACTCAATATTGAGTGGCTTGAATGTGACAATGTCATATGATTACACATTCGCGAGTATGTATGAGAATTAATACTATATCATGCAAATATATCATACACATATATCATAAAAGTGGTTCTGCTACACAGTCAGGTCCAGACGGCCACATTCCTCGATTCCACATCCAGTGATAAGCTTAACCACAAGGCTAAGTCTAAGGCTAAAAGTGTTAATGACCCCTAAAACTTAGGGGTCCAAAACTGCCTTCTGAACCTGACTGTACAATAAATGAACAGATTGGGATAATTTGGGGTCTCCATTGATGGTATGTGAAATTACCGCAAATCATAACTATAATAATTTAAGAATACTTTTGATAGTTGGACCAACATTGCGGTGACATCTGTTGATGCATATGTCAGTGTTTTCACTATGGGTGAAGCCACAGAATTATGTACATTTGAATGAGGAAGGTTTCAACATTTGTAATGTTTGGGGTCAAATTTTCAGAAAATGTACAATTGGCAGCTCTACACATTTAGTAAATTCAGCTAAATTAGGCTGTAATTTGGTCAACAGTAGGTGAGGTGAATTCGAGTATATTCGGCATCGCATTGATTCTAGCAATCTGTTTGGTTAGGTCGAATTGTATTTTGAACTTTATTTTCGTCTGAAATTTGGGTTATTTGAGAGGATTGGGGAAGGTGAATTGTACATTTTCTGAAAATTTGACCCGTTTCCAGTATAAGAGATTAATATAACCATAATATAGTGAGTCTGTGTTGAACAGGACCTCAATCATTGAAAGAAAGAAGAACATTGAAGATATTGCACTTTCTTTTTAGAAATAAAAATATCAAACTTGAAATATAGAAATACTTGTTAGCTGTCCTCATGTCTAGCTGTCTAATGTCTTGATCTCATCTTTTCAAATATTATGATGATACTTCAAAATCCCTTTTTTTGCGATTGGTGACTTATTTCCCTGGAACACATCGCATATTATCTCCGTTTGAAGGGACTCTTTCATCTTTGGGCCTAGACTGTTTACAGGATTTGCTAACCTTGGTGAATGTCCATGCCTGTGTGTACTGACCCGTGCTCTGTGTAAGCCCTCAGTACTATTGTACGGCCGCGGGCCCTCCAGGCTTGGCCGCCGCCCGTGTATAACGGGTCAGATTTTCAGGAAATGTACAATTGGCAGCTCTACACATTTAGGAAATTCTCCTAAATTAGGCTGAGAAATGATGAATACTGGGTATAAATGAATATATTTAGCATCACATTAATTTAATGTATCAGTTCTGTTATGTTAAACTGCATTTTGAAGCTCATATTTGTCTTAAATGTGGGTTATTTGAGAGGATTGGTGAAGACGAATTGTACATTTTCTGACAATCTGACCCATACAACGCGGCGAGCATCTGTCCAACACTGCCCCGTGCCAACTGGTCACCTGTCACCAGTAGTTGGCTACAAACCCTACAAATAATTGTGTCATCGGAACCAACTGGTTTATTTGTATAATTATTGCGATATTTAAACCAACTGCTTTCTTTGTACTTTGGGAAATGGTAAACAATTCCGACTTCCAATTCGAGAATTTCTGCAGGATTTGATGAATTAATGATGACATCAATAATGGCTATTGGCTGGTTGCTATGGCGGTATTTTATTTGATTAAATAATTATTTATTTGCGTAAAATTAGATCTTAGTTTGACAAAAGGGTCGTATGACAAGGGTGTCAATACTTCATTCCATTCAGGTTTGATCCTGAAGAAAAGAATTTTCCTCTTTTCAGCTTTAATCGAAGTGTATCATAATTATAGGTAAAAGTTTATAGCAAGATGAAAAATAGCATTCCTATTCCTAAGTTTTGTTGAGAAATGTATAAAGGAACATGAAGTACTATTTATAATACAAATCATCAGTACCAAATCTTTCCACTTCGATCTTTTAAAGTAAGTAAAGCTTTTCATGAAGAAAACTAAATAAAAGTGTTCACAGTCTAGGCTCAAAGATGAGAGATTCCCTTCAAACTGAGGGAAATCCTCTCGCTCCAAACCGCAAAATGCCATAATAATCACATTAGGACCGTAAAAAGTAATTATAATTCTATTAGGAAACCTTCACCTGGCCTGGAATAGTCATTAGCGCAGTAGGCGTCCACTCACTTACACTAACATACCAGTCTTAGAGGGTTTGAGTCTGGACTGTTCTTGGTAGAACTGCTATGGAATAATGTTCCAGAAGGAAATATCAATATTTACCTTCTCCGCCTGCTAAAGCTGTTTAGACTGTAATAAAACGTGGAGGTCAGAAAGTGTAAGAAAGAGCACATTATTACAGCAGAGAATAGTTTGTGTGTCTGGAGGGGTTCTGCGGTTCTATGTAGATTTATAAGCTCATCTACAGTTCATTCCGTATTACATGGTGCGGATCAACGTCAAACCAGAGATATGGTAAACAATATAGGTGTTTCCGATTTACCCCCCGCCCCCTGGATGGTGGTTCCATAAGAATATTTTTTTTTTATTTAGTATTTTATACAGCACATCTTCTGTAATAACGACAGTGCAGTTATCAACAAACAAGTACATTGTACAATGAAGTTCTAATAATCAATTGAGGACATTATGTTAAAATAACATTCAGGAAATAAAGAAGATTGAAGGTCAGAAGTCGTATGAAGTTTCTTGTATTGCTTTCAGGTACAAATACAGGTTAGATATGTAAGCAGTAGTTCAGTCCTGACTCACTAACTTCCAGACTAACTCAGAGGTTCCTAACTAATTGACTAATACATCAAAAACAGCTATATTTATATGGTATAACATCCTGGTACTCTGAAGTAACCAAGGAGTAACCAAGAAAAATTCCTTAAAGCTAATCTATGATTGGAGAGTACAGGGGTCATATGATCATTGAACAAGCTAAAGCAGGGAAGAATACAGTGGGGTAGCTATTAGGCTATCACAGTGCTAAAGGTGCTAAAGCCTATACACCAGTCACCCAATACACAGGAGATAATCCCCTAGCTTGTCTAGCCTAATATTATGAAATATGGCCTACACGATTCCAATATAATATTTCCAATTCCATGATTAAAGTACAAATCATTTCATTACAATTAACATTGAGATATGGACTCACAGATGATAATTCAATACAGAATAACCATGGTCTTCCGCCCACTGCTGTGTCTATCTAGACCTAACTCTAATTACCCCCCCCCCCCCTTGTAGGTACAAATAAAGAATATTTTGAATTGGATTGATGTAATTCAGCTTTAAAACATCATTTGCTACTCCAGTGGGGACATATAGAAGTAGTAGAACCCATCAAGTTAGATGATCATGAAACGAACTGTAATATGCCGCCCCTTCAACCCCAGCACCAACATCCAGTCCAGAATATATGTCTAACAATATCTCCATGACATATTGTTGGCACGCGTTCCGAATAACCCCTTTATCTTCCTCCTCCCCCCCCCCCCCCTCCCCACCCCCCACCCCCTTTACCCCCCTCCCTCCCGTTCTTCCTCCCTCCCTCCTCTCAGCCTCTTTCTCATTCTCTTGCGCCCCACCCCCGCACCGTATACAGTCTAGGCTCAAAGTTGAGAGTCCCTTCAAACTGAGGGAAAGCCTCTCACAGTTTAGGCTCAAAGATGAGAAAATTCCTTCAAACTGAGGGAAAGCCTCTCGCTCCAAACCGCAAAATGTCATTATAATCTCAGTAGGACCGCAAAATACCATTATAATCCCAGTATGATGCCTACTTCTGGCTCAGAAGCCATTAGCGCAGTAGGCGGCCAATCACTGTCGCTGCCTACAGGACTCAAACAGAGCCTAGACTGCGTCCATTCTCCCTCCCTCCCCACCTTTTTATTATGTTGCGATCTCAACATATTAGAACATAGATGGTGGTGAGTGGCGGAGGGATAGATATCTTTTATGAGGGTCAAATCGCCAGAACATGTACAATTTACATTCAACAATCTTCTCAAATAATCGAGATTTACAACAAAAATAAGGTTCAAATACAGTTTAATATAACCTAACATATTGTCTGGGTCCAGGCAATGAGAAATATACTCAGATATATGTAGTATTTATCATTTCACAGCCTGGTTTAGCAGAATGTTAATAATGTGTAGAGCTGCCAATTGTAGTTTTTTTGTCGATTTGACCCATGAGATATATATTATATAAATAGCACTCAGACAGTTGATGAGACTAGGACGTAGTTGAGGGTGGGCGGGAGTGGGGTGGGGGCAGGTCGCGGAAAACACAGGCGTGATAGTGGGTTGTAAGAAGGGGTCGGGGGGGGGGGGGTAAAAATGGAATATGATGTTGAGTTGGTAGGGGGTGTTAGAATGGGTAGTTGTTGGGGAGGGGGCGGGGGTGGGGACATCCTCCCTGGGCAGGCCCTATACTCCGCAACCAGTTTCTACGTACTAGAATGGAGTAACTCATTGCGGAATTGAAGGCCTGCCTAGGGAGGAGGGGGGGGGGGCAAGAGGTCGTGGAGTTGGTGAGGTAGTACAAATAGGGTGCTAGAGGGGGGTAGGGGGTGAATCTGGTAAAGGTACTGGAGGAGGGGGTGGAATAGGACATATAAAACATGGGGTACAGGAGGAGGGGGGTGGTTGAGAGGGCATATAACATGGGGTACTGGAGGAGGGGTAGGGGGTGCTGGAGGAGTGGGGTATTAGGGGAGGGGTTGGGGGTTGGCTAGGGCATATATAACATGGAGATGCTGTTCTCACGGTCCTATCTTGGCACCCTCTACCTGTGCTCCCTTGATGCTGCGTTTGATCTCTGCTCATCTCTCCGCCTCTACACTCTTAGCACTGGGGGTTCTATCAGTTCACTCTTAGCACTGGGGGATCTAGCAGCTCACTATATGCTTGAAGGTGTGTTAATAATATTCAACCTCTCCCCCACCCCCGCCCCCTCCCCCTCCAATATGATAGATTTTACTAGATATTCCACATTCTGTACCACCGGTATAAAAAGAAAATCGTCCAGATGAATACAAACGTTTTTCTGGAAATTCTTAATAAAAGTAGAACAGCTCATGGGATGCTCTACAAGAACCTGTATTTCTAATAGTGTAGATTAATTTACTAGTGCGCTACTGCGGCCATCCCTCTCCTCCTCCTCCTCCCGCCCCCACAAAGTGGCCCTGTATATGAGGGAATGTGGGTATGTGTCAGTATTGGGTATAATACCATTATGTCTATAAGTATAAACCCTGATAGATCGGGTTCTCTGCTGATTCTCCTCAAGATATGAGAGTCAGGATATCAAAATATGTTTTTAGTCCGGCAGTGGAAAGGCAAATTTGGGCCTAACCCGGAAATCCCGGATAAAGTTTTTTTCTCTCTTGATTTATCATCTATGGGGTCCCTATATCACATTCCTGTGTGATGTGAAGTTCCTGACCTTGAGCAATTGGAGATATTCAAGATGGCTGCCACCGAACATGTCAAATCTGTAAACTGGCATATCTCTGCTTCTAATGGGGCTAGGAATATGTTCTAGGTGTCTAAATGCATGTTTCATTAGCCTGTAAATGTGATACAGTCATCAAATAAATCATTGACCCAACAATTTCCAATAAAAATTACATTAGATATGCCTAGA
>CALNXF010000001.1:0-25000 GCA_942159475.1 Sthenelais limicola | reverse complement strand
CGTATTGTCCTGCGGCGGAGGTATCCGACCAAGGGTGCGTAGCACCCGCGGTCGGATACCGAAGCCAAGGGACGATACGGATTTCCCGCTATGTCCCGCGGATTTTTTTGTATTTATTTCGCCGTTTCCTATTAAAATATATTCCAGCATGATAGGCTTAGATGTAGGCCTATCGGTAAAATTATGTTAGGCCTACGTTCGTCTTGGTTGACATCGACGTCTTTGTTGACATCATGACGGCCGTCTTGGGACGTCATGACGCATTTGTGTATTTCTACGCGCACCGTTTTTTCCGACCCGCGAGGACTACATTTTAGAACGCAAAATTATTTATTTCTTGGCTGCTCTTTTACTTACTTTTTTGCAGTAAATTACTCTAATAAATATATTCAGTCATTGTTTTTAATGAAGCAACTCATTTATAGGCGCTGACACTAGTATTGTTGGAGAACTATATTCATTCCATATCAGGCCTGAGGCCCGATACGGCCGTCGTATCGGCCTCAGGCCTGAGTTGCAGTCTCAGGGCTAAGTCAATGGGCCATATGTATTGAAAGGTGAAATAATGGTTGCTTTACGCCCTTATCAACACATTTAATATGGTTATATCAAGGGCGGGAGAGCTGAGAGTGAGTGAGTTTATGATCATACCCAGGAAATAGAGATAGAGATAGAAAGGGAAAAGGAAAGGAATATAGGACAAAGAGGAGAGAAACAGAAAAGAGAGGAACACTCGAGAAGAAAAGGGGGAGAGAGTAGAGGGGAAATTCCGTGTGAATTCATGTTGAAAAAATGGCGCCGTCAACGCGTGAAGTCCCTTGTTGCTAGGTAAAATGTCGTCTGCTCCGGTCTCTTGTTGCTAGGTAAAATGTCGTCTGCTCCGGTCTCTTGTTGCTAGGTAAAATGTCGTCTGCTCCGTAGCAGCTGGTGTTACTAGGTCAGATTTTCAGAAAATGTACAATTGGCATCTCTACACATTTAGGAAATTCTGTTAAATTAGACTGAAAAATGATGAATACTGGGTATACCTGAGTATATTTGGTGTCGCATTGATTTAAAGTATCAGTTCTGTTATGTTAAACTGCATTTTGAAGCTCATTTTTGTCTTAAATGTGGATTATTTGAGAAGATTGGTGAAGGTCAATTGTACATTTTCTGAAAATCTGACACTACTAGGCATGTATTGTGCCCAGTGGGAGGTGCTGACACGACCCGGGTAAATAAAGGAGCCTGGGTTATTTGGGGGTTCATTAAGGGTTCAGGTTCATGGTAAGGTGACACCACCACAATTCATGGTAAGCCAGAAAGCGTGCCTTGTGTTGTCAGGACATGGAAGCCTTGGTTCTAGGATGTGACACCTTTTATTCCAATCCTTTTTTCTCTTCCCCTTTTGAGGTGATAGGGTTGCTGATACCTTAAGTTGACACGTTGGCATTTTGCTCTCACCAGGACGTAAGGTTATATACACAATGATCAATACCAAGATTTTCACAGCAGTGTAGGCTCAACGATGTTAGAGTCCCTTCAAATGGAGGGAGGGAAAGCCTCTCGCTCCAAACCGCTAAGTGCCATTATAAGTCCATTAAGCCCGCAAAATGACGTTATAATCCCGTTAGGACCCTTAGTCCTAGGTTGGTAACCCATTAGCGCAGTAGGCGTCCAATCACTGACACGCCATTCTTATCTGATCAGAGGGTTTGGGCCTGGACTGGCAGCACCAAATCGTATTAAAATGTTGCATAACATCAAGGGCAAATTGTTTTAGGGAAAGGATACCTTCACGAAAAAACACATTGTGTGGCTTTTGTCTATTCAATTATTGCATATGATTTTTTCAACTTTGCAGACAATTTAGCTAGGTCCAAAGGTTCTATGCTCTGAATATTATTATTATAATTGTTGCTCTTTAAGTTCTTTTGCTTACAGTTCTTCTTTTTCTTTTTAATTCTTATTGTTGTTATAGCACTCGCCTATTTTTCTCTCTTCTTAAAGAAGACCTGTTTTGCTCGTGTTACCTACTTATTGGACGGTCTTTATTCAATTACCGTTATTGTTATATACGAAATGAAATTATCAAACTACTTGGGTCGTATCTCGTCTCACATGGGTGAACATGGGGTAGTCATGCAAGTCCTATAGTTCATGTTTCCCCCAATAGTTAAACCCTGACCCCTGAGTGTATTAGAGAGGGAACGGGAGAAGGTGTGAAAGTCCATGACTTTCTCCCTTGGTGTGTGACTCCGGGGTAACGTGGCATGAACCCGCTATGAACCCGCCATGTATCAACCCCTTTATTGTATATTGGTGAAATCGCCAGAATTGTACAATTCACCTTCACCAATCCTCTCAAGATAGAAATAAATTTCAAAATACAGTTCAACCTAACCAAACAGAATATACTCGAATTTACCAAGTATTGGCCAAATTGTAGCCTAATTTAGCAGAATTTACTAAATGTGTACTGCTGCCAATTGTACATTTTCTGAAAATCTGACCAATATGGGTGAAATCGCCAGAAATTGTACAATTCACCTACTCCAATCCTCGCAAATAACTCCAATTTAAGACAAAAATAATGTTCAAAATTTGGATTAACATAGACCCATGACCAACAGATTGTTTGAATCAAGGCAATATCAAATATATACCGAATATTGACTATTTTTCAGTCTAATTTACCAGAATTTACTCAATGTGTAGAGCTGCTGATTGTACATTTTTTGAAGATCTGACCCCATTGTATTTGTGTCTTTGAGCAAGGCCCTTATAACACCGCTGTCACCGTCTCAAGCCCCTGATGGGTTCCACTCCTTGTGATACGGGGTTTAACTGTACAATTAGTCGTTACAAGAGTTATTTGGCTTTCAATGAAAACCCTGACCCAGTTAAAAATAAATCTAATAGCGAATAGGAAGATCTGGAAATAATGGATTTATAGCGGAACTCCACTATAGGTAAAAAACGGCGCCAACAGGCAAAAACGGCTGCGACGAATTTTTTGCGATGAAATATCTAATCAACTTAGATATTTTGCAATTGTTGGCAACAAATAAATGTGTTGCCAACAACCTATTTTACCCCCTCATCCACTAGAATTTTTAGTCATGTCGAATTTTCCGAATTTTTTAGAAATGTCGGCGACGAATTTTGCCTGTTGGCGCCGTTTTTTACCTATAGTGGAGTTCCGCTATTACGGCCTACGCTGAAATTGAATATTGCGACATAAGGTCATAATGGCCAAAACCTTTTAAAAATCCAGCCATATTTCTCCAAGTGTAGACTAAGAGGGTATGAATATAGCAAAAAAATAGAAAGTTTTAAATCAAATATATAATAAATGCTGCTTTTAAGACGAAATCCTTGGTGAGAAAAGGGCGGTTTGATGCCTTGTCAGGTGTGGCTAATGATATACCTGCATCTAATGATATACCTGTATTGTAGTAGGGTCAGGTGTGGGCGGAGGGACAGGGTCAGTCTTCTCTACCCCACTGGACATGGAATAATGACTACATGCGGTGACATGCTTGTCATGTGATTATCATGTGATTGACATGTGATCCCGGCCCCCTGGTGGGAAACAAGTGAGTTACCGTTATGGCGGGGTAATGTAGCGAGCTGTAAGGCCTCCTGCCTCCTGGTCTATTGATAGACCTGCACCCTCACTGTATGGCCTTTCTTTCTGTCTTCTCTCTTCTCCTCCCCCTCTTTCTCTCTCTCTCCCTCTCCCTCTTTCTCTCTCTCCCTCTCTTTTTGCCTGTCTCCTTTCCTCTCTCCTCTCTCCCTCTCTCTCCCCCTCTCTCTCCTCTCCCTCTCTCCTCTCTCTCTCTCTCTCTCCCTCTCTCTCTCTCTCTCTCCCACTAACCCTGGAGAAGGGGACCAAAATTAAAAGCCATAAATGGCGACGACCATGACATATTTGAGAGACAGGAACAGGAAAGTGGCAGCAAATCCACCAACCTCTCTCCCTCTCCTCTCTCCTCTCTCTCTCTCTCTCTCTCTCTCTCTCTCTCTGTCCACCACATTTTTCCCTCTCCGTCTCTCTCCCTCTCCTCTCTCTGTCTGTCTGTCTCTCTCTCGCTCTCCCCCCTCCTCTCTCTCTCTCTCCCCCTGCTTCTCTATCCCTATTTCCTGGGTAAGATCATACACTGCCTCAGCTCTCCCGCCCTTGATATAACCTTCCATGTGTTGATAAGGGCGCAAAGCAACCAATCTCACTCACTCACTCATTCACTTTATGATAATTCAAATCATTAAATCGCCTGCGGCTAACACAGGGATCTTCATAGATAATCTATTTTCCCCATTCTCCTCAATCACCATGGGGAGAATGGCGGGGCACCCCATAGGGTTAACAGTGTTCACTGCCTACAGGACTCAAAGTGTAGTCCTGGTAGAACAGTGCTATAACATTACTGGGTCAGATTTTCAGAAAATGTACAATTGGCAGCTGTACACATTTAGTAACTTCTGCTAACTGAGGTCAATACTTGGTAAATTCGTGTATATTTGGCATTTGAACTGTATTTTGAACTTTATTTTCGTTTGAAATGTGGGTTATTTGAGATGATTGGTTAAGTTGAATTGTGCATTTTCTGAAAATCTGACCCTACTATGGAACATCCTTACAATAGGGGAGTTGCATGTGCCACTGCGCATGTCTCTCTCTTACAGTGCATCCTGGGATGGATTCAGTTCAATCTGACATACAAATATTTGACAACATTTTTATCGAGAAATCCTAAGAATTTTCTCCAAAACCACAGCTTGTATAGATAATCTATATGACAACCAAATGCATGATGGGAAATACGGAAACGTGTGTCATGAAAACATGTATGACACATGGATATTGATACTAAAGTACAGATAAAAATGACATGAGCACTAAACCTGACATGTTTTCTATAAAGTTCTACACCATACCATAATAAGTCCCATAATTCCATGCGAATCAAGATTCAAAATGGGGGCTATGCAAATCCTCAATTTATTCAAATCTGGATTAAAATTGATTTATTCACAAGTTCTCTTCGTAGGAATGTACTCATTTTCAGCGTATCTATGTATCATGTATCAAATTTCGAGACAGTGTATTCAATATATCCATGCATGTTTAAGCTCATCCTATAGAGTATATTCATTCAGCTACTTTACGCAAAAATATTGCAAAAGCTGTTCTCAAGAATACAAAATAACTTAAAATATAGAAGTACTTATGTTACAGATGTCCTAATGTTTACTATCATTGGAATCGGCTTGATCTCATTTGTTCAAATATGATGATATCTCAAAATACTTTTTTTGCAACTTGTGACTCATTTTCCTTTAGCACATCACAAATTAGCGTCTATTAGCGGAAGTATTCAATTTCTGCAGAGGAATGCCTATGAAGAAGAATCTGGTATGTCCGCAGCTCTCACATTTAAAAAACGTTTGTCTTTACTTGATATAATAAATCGCTTGAGCCATGCAGGGGTCAGAATCTCAAGTGCGCATTGAAATAGTGACTGGGCGGCGGGGATGGATGGTAGGGGGAGAGACTAGAAGATGAAATAGTGACTGGGCGGCGGGAATGGATGGCAGGGGGAGAGACTATGAGATGAAATAGTGACTGGGCGGCGGGGATGGATGGTAGGGGGAGAGACTAGAAGATGAAATAGTGACTGGGTGGCGGGGATGGATGGTAGGGGGAGAGACTATAAAGATGAAAGCGGGCTCAGGTGAGTATGAGTGAAATACGAGCACGTACTGTAAGACAGGCTATGATTGTTTATAGTGTGGGGGAAACAGATTTGTTCTCATGGGAATTAGGCAAAACTATTACACACATACATTTATACTTATTTAATCATCCATTTAATAAGTAGCTTTATGCCGGGCCCACACATTCAAAAACTCGTAATTCGTACGACAAATAAAAAAAACATCTTATCTTATTCGCGTTAGCGTTTTACTCTGGATTTAAGAGGAGAAGACATAGATATACTGACAAACGTGGCCCCCGACTGTTTGAGCCCCTTTTTCGCCCCCTTCTCCCTTTTCCTGCTGTTCCTATTCTATTCCTTAACCTAGAGAAAAGTTTCGGACGTTTACCTATTGGCATAAAATTTAAGATTATAACTCAAGAGTCTATTCTATTTTTGTTTTCGGCACAATGGGTCACATCAGAGAGACTCATTAGGGCAATCATCACCTGACTAAGAACTTTACCCCTTATCAGATCAGAGGCCGGCCCTTTACCCCTTATCAGATCAGAGACAGGCCAGACCAGGCCAGACAGGCCAACAAGCCCAGGGCCAGCTCAGCTCAGGTGGTGTTTCCCCAGTGTCACCACAAAGTCATAAACTCCAGATGTGCACAGTCCAGATGTCAAACTTTGGAAATTAAAGGATGTACAAAAATAAGTCATGTGTAAATATATTCTCCTCAATATAAGAAAACTTTTGGTCTTTATTCCATAATTCTATCTTGTTTAGAAGCCAAGATAATAGTTTATACATTAAACCCATGTGATGTGGTCCCACTGTGGAGGAAGGAGACTAACCCTAACCTTGCACTCATCTGACCTTGCACCCTCCAACCCTCCATCCCTCCTCCTCCTCCTCCTCCTCCCCCTCCTCCATCCCTCCTCCTCCTCCTCCATCCCTCCTCCTCCTCCATCCCTCCTCCTCCTCCATCCCTCCTCCTCCTCCATCCCTCCTCCTCCTCCATCCCTCCTCCTCCTCCTCCATCCCTCCTCCTCCTCCTCCATCCCTCCCCCTCCTCCTCCATCCCTCCCCCTCCTCCATCCCTCCTCCTCCTCCATCCCTCCCGCTCCTCCTCCTCCTCCTCCATCCCTCCTCCTCCTCCTCCTCCTCCTCCTCCTCCTCCATCCCTCTTCCTCCTCCACCGCAAATGTCATTAAAATCCCATCAGAACGAACATTTTTTTTTTTTTCATTTTTTTCCCATCTACATTGTCTAGGGTCTTGCTCCGAACCGCAAAATGCCATTGAAATGCTCCGAACCGCAAATGTCATTAAAATCCAATTAGGACAGAATTTTTTTTTTCATTTTTTTTTTTCATCTATATTGTCTAGGGCCTTGCTCCCAACTGCAAAATGCCATTGAAATGCTCCAAACCGCAAATGTCATTAAAATCCCATTAGGACGGAATTTTTTTTTTCATTTTTTTTTTCCATCTACATTGTCTAGGGCCTTTCTCCCAACTGCAAAATGCCATTGAAATGCTCCAAACCGCAAATGTCATTAAAATCCCATTAGGACGGATTTTTTTTTTCATTTTTTTTTTTCCATCTACATTGTCTAGGGCCTTTCTCCCAACTGCAAAATGCCATTGAAATGCTCCAAACCGCAAATGTCATTAAAATCCCATTAGGACGGAATTTTTTTTTTCATTTTTTTTTTCATCTACATTGTCTACAACTGCAAAATGCCATTGAAATGCTCCAAACCGCAAATGTCATTAAAATCCCATTAGGACGGAATTTTTTTTTTCATTTTTTTTTTCCATCTACATTGTCTAGGGCCTTTCTCCCAACTGCAAAATGCCATTGAAATGCTCCAAACCGCAAATGTCATTAAAATCCCATTAGAACGGATTTTTTTTTCATTTTTTTTTTTCCATCTACATTGTCTAGGGCCTTTCTCCCAACTGCAAAATGCCATTGAAATGCTCCAAACCGCAAATGTCATTAAAATCCCATTAGAACGAAATTTTTTTCTTTTCATTTTTTTCCCATCTACATTGTCTAGGGTCTTGCTCCCAACCACAAAATGCCATTGAAATGCTCCAAACCGCAAATGTCATTAAAATCCCATTAGGACAGAATTTTTTTTTATCATTTTTTTCCCATCTGCCTTCTCTAGGGTTTTGCTCCTAACCGCAAAATGCCATTGACTTTTTGATTGACAATTCTGATTTTTCGATTGACTATTTCGACTTTCCGATTGACTGTTCTGACTTAATGGTTGACTATTCTGACTTAACGATTGACTTTTTGATTGACTATTTCAACATTATGATTGACTTTTCTGACTCTACGATTGACTATTTTGACTTTTCAATCGCCTATTTTGACTTTTCAATTCACTATTTCTGACTTTTTGTTTGACTATTTCGAATTAAAATGATTAAAATGACTTTTTGATTAACTATTTTGACTTTTTGATTGACTATTTTGACTTTTCGATTGACTATTCTGACTTTCGATTGACATTTTTATTGACTTTTCTGATTGACTATTTTGACTTTTTGATTGACTTTTCTGACTTTTTGATTGACTATTTCGACTTTCTGATTGACTTTTCTGACTTTCTGATTGACTTTTCTAACTTTCTGATTGACTTTGATTGACTATTTCGACTTTCTGATTGACTATTCTGACTTAACAAATGACATTTCTGACTTTTTGATTGACTTTCTGATTGACTATTCTATATATGCCCACATTTAAACGCCACAAGGATATATCATGAGTGAAATCGAAATATAACTTAATGTAATTGTACTTAGTTTCATGACCAAGTAATAGAATAATACTTAGGATATATCATGAATGAAATCGAAATATAACTTAATGTAATTGTACTTAGTTTCATGTCCAAGTAATAGAATAATATTTAATTTTCACTGGTCAAATCAATAAGGCCACCAAAAATAGGTGTGTTTCCGATTACCCCCACCACCAACCCCCTACGTAGAGAAACATTCCCCTCCCTGCCTTTTTTTGGCCTAAATTGAAAACATCCCTCTTTACCAATGTATAAACACCCCACCTATTAGCTAACGCTGTGTTGGTAAAAAATCCAACACTCCATCAGCCTCATTCCTCTCTTGTCTTATCTTACAAGAAAACACACATTAGACATATCGCTGAAATTAAGAAAGCTGCTCTTAGGATCCTTCTAATTCAGCTAGGTATAACAGAGGGTATCAATCCCCAAACCCTCAGAACAGATAAGAATCATATTCCTCCCCGATAGGGCAAATTACTCTCATATTAAATTCCATGCGAATCAATATTCAAAAGGAGACAAAAGCCATTCCCCCTCTACGGGGTCTCCACGCCTTTGCAGTCAGGTCCAGACGGCCACATTCCTTGATTCCACATCCAGCTATAAGCTTAACCACAAGGCTAAGACTAAGAGCTATTAAGGCTAAAGTGTTAATGACCCCCTAAGTCTTAGGGGTCCAAAACTGCCTTCTGAACCTGACTGGGCTTAACAATTCCAAGGCCCATTTTAGTGATTTCAAGGCCGGTATCAATGATTTTTCACAACTCAGATCACGGGACCAGGTGGGGGGGAAGGGGGGGGGGGCGTAATTATTGTTTTTCGCAGACCAGTGATGTATTTAACAAGTTTTATATTCCTATTTTACATCAATCACCGTTTTATAACTTTTACTTTATGAATCAGTCTGTGGAAGGTGTGAGAGGGACGAATCAGAGGAAAGTATACAGTAAGAAATAGAATTTTCCAAAATGACAAGCCATTTAATGGATTTCAAAAGGATTCAAGGCCATTTATATAATGATTTTCCAGGCCCTTCGACCAAAATTGTCCAGCCTTTTCAAGGCCTTGAACTTATTTTTTCCAAATTCAAGGCTTTTCCAGGCCCCGCGGAGACCCTGCTGTATGTGTCAGATCGTCAAAATATGTACAATTGGTAGCTCTACACATTTCGTAAATTCTGCTAAATTAAACTGGAAAATTATAAATACTAGGTATATATGAGTATATATGAGTAGGTATATATGAGTATATTTGATATTGCCTTGATTCAGTTATGTTGAACTAATTTTGAATCATTCTGTTCTTAAATTTGGTTAATTTGATTTTGAAAGGATTTGTAAAGGTGAATTGTACATTTTTTGGCGACTTCACCCACATACCCTTCCCCAATATACCGCTGCTAGGGCATGACGAACACGACCTGCCACTGCAGGATCCAAAGTCTCGCGCTGCACGAGATGGAACGAGAACACAATGGGAGCTTTGGAGCGTTATCTCGAGCCATCTTCCCACGCCACACAGCGGGAACAATCCACACTATAGTGGATGTGTTCACTTTGACTTCTCGCTCCCGCACTCTCTTGTATTAAAAAACTTCTTTCTGTGTGCCCGTTGAAACATGAGGGGTCTGCCTCAGAAGACAAATAAGAGACAGGTGAGATATGTGCCAATAATATATGTGGCTAGAAACGATAAGTTATATCCTCAGCATCTGGGCTATAGCGGGCTTATCCCAAGGAAAAGGAGAGATAGAAAGAAAGAAACATAGAACGAGACTATGAAAGAAAGAAAGAAAGAAAGAAAGAAAGAAAGAAAGAAAGACACATGCCGTTTTTAATCTTAATTATAGGATCTTTTGGAGCCGGCGAATCCCTCATAAATGTATATATGGCGGGAAAAGACGCAACCACAGCATCTTGAACAGATATTGATATTTTTATTTTTGAAAAAAAAAAGGTGAAAATCAATATTTCTGGCTGGAATATTTCTGGCTTTACTTCTAGTAAAGTAGCTAAGTAGATGTTAATATAGGACGACCCTAGAAATGCATTAAAATATTTAATACACAGACAGTCTTGAAATTTGAGGCTTTTGTTACGGCATTTTGCGGTCTTGATGAAATTAAAATGGCACTTTGCGAAGTGAGTGAGTGAGTGAGATTGGTTGCGTTACGCCCGTATCAACACATTTAAGATGGTTATATCAAGGGCGGGAGAGCTGAGAGGGAGGCAGTTAATGATCATACCCAGGAAATAGAGATAGAGAAGAAGGGAGAGAGAGACAGAGAAAACCTTCGTTTGCAGGGACTATCTCAACTTTGGGCCTAGTCTGTGTCTGGTGCAAACCCCCTATTGGGAGAAGTAAAAGAGGCGTATAGTGATGGGAAGATAATCCTGGTCTAGACTGTGTCTGGTGCAAACCCGCTATTGGGAGAAGTAAAAGAGGCGTGTAGTGATGGGAAGATAATCCTGGTCTAGACTGTGTCTGGTGCAAACCCCCTATAGGGAGAAGTAAAAGAGGCGTATAGTGATGGGAAGATAATGCTGATCTAGTCTGTGTCTGGTGCAAACCCCCTATTGGGAGAAGTAAAAGAGGCGAATAGTGATGGGAAGATAATCCTGGTCTAGACTGTGTCTGGTGCAAACCCCCTATAGGGAGAAGTAAAAGAGGCGTATAGTGATGGGAAGATAATGCTGGTCTAGACTGTGTGTGGTGCAAACCCCCTATTGGGAGAAGTAAAAGAGGCGTATAGTGATGGGAAGATAATGCTGATCTAGTCTGTGTCTGGTGCAAACCCGCTATTGGGAGAAGTAAAAGAGGCGTGTTATAGTGATGGGAAGATAATCCTGGTCTAGTCTGTGTCTGGTGCAAACCCGCTATTGGGAGAAGTAAAAGAGGCGTATAGTGATGGGAAGATAATCCTGGTCTAGTCTGTGTCTGGTGCAAACCCCCTATTGGGAGAAGTAAAAGAGGCGTATAGTGATGGGAAGATAATGCTGGTCTAGACTGTGTCTGGTGCAAACCCCCTATTGGGAGAAGTAAAAGAGGCGTATAGTGATGGGAAGATAATGCTGATCTAGACTGTGTCTGGTGCAAACCCCCTATTGGGAGAAGTAAAAGAGGCGTATAGTGATGGGAAGATAATGCTGGTCTAGACTGTGTCTGGTGCAAACCCCCTATTGGGAGAAGTAAAAGAGGCGTATAGTGATGGGAAGATAATGCTGGTCTAGACTGTGTCTGGTGCAAACCCCCTATTGGGAGAAGTAAAAGAGGCGTATAGTGATGGGAAGATAATGCTGGTCTAGTCTGTGTCTGGTGCAAACCCCCTATTGGGAGAAGTAAAAGAGGCGTATAGTGATGGGAAGATAATGCTGATCTAGACTGTGTCTGGTGCAAACCCCCTATTGGGAGAAGTAAAAGAGGCGTGTAGTGATGGGAAGATACTCCTGATCTAGTCTGTGTCTAGTGCAAACCCGCTATTGGGAGAAGTAAAAGAGGCGTGTTATAGTGATGGGAAGATAATCCTGATCTAGTCTGTGTGTGGTGCAAACCCCCTATTGGGAGAAGTAAAAGAGGCGTATAGTGATGGGAAGATAATCCTGATCTAGTCTGTGTGTGGTGCAAACCCCCTATTGGGAGAAGTAAAAGAGGCGTATAGTGATGGGAAGATAATCCTGATCTAGTCTGTGTGTGGTGCAAACCCCCTATTGGGAGAAGTAAAAGAGGCGTATAGTGATGGGAAGATAATCCTGATCCATGAGAGGCGGCCGTGATTTACACGTCCGCAGTACAACACCGCCATTACTCATGGAACTATTGGACGAGAGACTCTTTAGGGCGACTTTTTATAAACATAGGGGGAGAGGAGAGGCATTGGAGAGAGACGGGTAGAGACAGCCAGGCCAGATAGATGGATATAGACATAATAATAGACAGCTAGACAGACAGACAGACAAATAGTAAGAGAAGGTCGAGGGAGAAGGGTTTTAGAGGGACACTGGGAGAGGGGAGATGAAGGGGCTGTCATTCAGCAATTCTAAAAGAGGGAAGGTGACAGAGTGGAGTGATGGGGTGCCACAGGAAGGAGATAGATAGATAGATAGATAGAAAGAGAGAGAGAGAGAATGAGAGGGACAGAGAGACAGACAGACAGAGGGAGAGAGAGAGAGAGAGAGAGAGAGAGAGAGAGAGAGGGACAGAGAGACAGACAGACAGAGGGAGGAGAGGGAGAGAGAAAGGCACTTTAAAGTATTACCAAAGATGGTCCAAGCTTTAAACGATGAATACAAGTACCAAACTTCAAGACAGTGCATTAATTAAACAGCATGTTTTCTGTGTTTTTCTATGGTCTATGTGTTTCATCGATCTGTGTTTCTAAGATCATCCTATGGAGTATATTTAGCAGTATTTTACTAGTAATTGTACACACATTCTTAGGCCGTCTTTGGTCTTACCCAGGACCATATTGCATCTGAAATCTATAAGTATTTATAGATTAAAATAATGTGGAGGAATGTCTAGCTCTGCACGCTGCTCTGGTCTTCCCCTGGTGGCTCAAGTGAGGAGGGGATGATATAATTGTAGCAGCACGGATTCGAACCCACAACCTTCTCATGACTCTGGGTCCCAACGTACAGGGTGTTTAACCATAGTACATGATCTATGGTTAAACTATTCACCTATCCCGAATGCCCTTATTGCAAACTAGGCATGATATGTACATGGTTGAGAAAGAAATCGATTTTTAAATAACAAAAAAATGTCCTTTTCATTTTATATTTTGATAAATAACCAAGTTTCCAAAGTTCCTTAAAATAAATTCCATGCAGGCACTCATACAAATACCATATTGCCTAACTACAAGTTCAACTCTTACCCCGCTGATTTGAGGCGAGAGGCTTTCCCTTCATTTGAAGGGACTCTCTCATCTTTGGGCTAGACTGCCCCGCTGATATCCCTAATTCTGCTATTTGCTGTGGATTACTACTCATAACTTGGATCCTTTATCTCTATGGACTATTATATATTATATATGGATCTCTTATCGTAGTCTAGCGTTGAAAGCTTTCCCTCAGCCATCCCGGTTCACCAGACCCATAAAGTAAACTTGTTAGTCACAATAATCCGTCTGCAGCGGGTAATACACTTCTAAGCACATCACTGTAACCTGACCTGCCATATTTCAATTGTGATTACTCGGGAGTTCTTGGGAAGTTTATGATTTGGGAAAGTATAAGGGCCAGATTTTCAGAATATGTACAATTCGCCTTCACCAATCCTCTCAAATAACCCACATTTAATACAGAAATTAACTTCGAAATGCAGTTTAACATAACAGAAATGATACATTAAATCAATGCGATGCCAAATGTACTCAGATATACCTGGTATTCTTCATTTTTTAGCCTAATTTAGGAGAATTTACTAAATGTGTAGAGCTGCTAATTGTACATTTTCTAAAAATCTGACCCATAAGTTTGGTGGCTCCGTGCTGACGGTAATCTGGTGAGCTGGGTGTATGTGGAGTGGTATCTTTAAGCCTGTCATGAAGGAATATAAACAATATAAATAAAAAGTTATTATGACTCATAATATTTTTATATTTTTTGTTAATTATGACTCTTACAATAATTTGTATAAATTTACATTATCTATGGTCATTCGTTTTGAAATGTGTAGGTCCAATCCCTCAGATCAGATAAGAATGGTATTCAGTGATTGGATGCCTACTTCACTAACCGATTTTCCTGGCCTAGGACTGGCATTCTAATGGGATTATAATGACATTTTGCGGTCTTAATGGAATTATAATGGCACTTTGCGGTTTGAGGCAAGAGGCCTTCCCTCCGTTTGAAGGGACTCTCTCATCTTTGGGCCTAGACTCCTTCATGCATGTATTGGTGATTAAGAAGGCCCAGATATAAGGCCTCGGGTGACAACTTTATAAATGGTTTCAAGCCCAATTTTGAGAGTTAGTTATGACGTTTGTAATGGAGTTGTGCCCCCAGGAAATCTGGCAAATATCAGAAAGTGACGGGGAAAATATGATATCACTTCTACATAGAAACAACTCTATAATATGATGACTTAGATTGAAAGGAAATATGTATATATATGCTAGATAAATACATGTTATATAACTGAATTAGACTGTATAATAATAATTATGGATATAAGTTACAATTTGATGAATACATTAAGAACATTAATAACATTTGATATTACATTTTTTTGTAATATGAGTGTTTATATTTGATGAATATGTAATTGGTTATATGGATATACAATTTTATAATGACAAATACACTGGGAATTACTAGGATATATGGATCAGCCTAGGCCCAAACCCTCAGATCAGATCAGAATAGTATGTCAATGATTGGACGCCTACTGCGCTAATCGGATTCCTGGTTCTTAATGGGATTAAAATGACATTTTGCGGTCATAATGGAATTATAACGGCACTTTGTGGCTTGAGGCGAGAAGCTTTCCCTCCGTTTGAAGGGACTCTCTCATCTTTGGGCCTAGACTGGAATTACGTTCTTCACATTCCGGCCTGTTATTGAAGTATAGATTAGGATCCGTGCCAGCTCTCTTCCAATGTTTTTTACATTTTTAATTCTTATTTTACAAGTTTGTAAAGTAAGAAGACAGACACGCAATAGTCTGGCCTCACGCTGTGTCCCACTCACGCTCACTGGCCAGTGATTAATTCCTAGGAACAAAAAAAAACAAAAAAAAAACAAAAAAAATCCCATGGGCAAAAAACCTCTCCTGCTGCACTATGACCGCTGCCCTCCACTGAAGTTTAAAAAACATAAAATTTAATATATGGGTCAGATTTTCAGAAAATGTACAATTGGCAGCTGTAGACAATAAGTAAATTTTGCTAAATTAGGCTGCAATTTGGTCAATACTAGGTAAATTCGAGTATATTCGGCATTGCATTGATTCTAGAAATCTGTTTGGTTAGGTTGAACTGTATTTTCAATTTTATTTTCGTCTAAAATGTGGGCTATTTGAGAAGATTGGTGAAGCTGAATTGTACATTTTCTGAAAATCTGACCCTATAACCGCTGCCCTCCACATACAACCGAAGTTTAAAAAACATAAAATTTAATTTATGGAGGAAGCATAACAAAACAACCAAACACGCAGCTATTATAGATTGGTCAGGGCCTCAAAATGTGTACAATCGGAGAAATGGGTTAACACAAATTAGAAAATAATGAATAATTAGAAAATGTTCAAAATTCGTTCATATGGGATGTGTTACAAGGATAATGATTCACAAGTCGCAAACATTGGATCTTGCGATATCATCATATTTGAAAAGATGAGATCAAGCCGATTTCAATGATTGTAAACATTAGGGAAAGCTAACACGTATTTCTATATCTAAAGTTTGATATTTTCATATTTGAAAAAAAAATTGTAATGTTTCTTGGTGGACACTAGTAGCTAAATATACTCTATATAATGACCTTAGAAAAAAGCAAGGATATATTTAATCTTGAAATTTGGTAAATACATGAATACCACTTTAAATGGTACACACTCCGACAATGAGAACATTCCTATAAAAAGATCTTGTGAAAAAAACACATTGAAAAATATCAATTTTGTGTCAGTACCCACAAGTAGGGTCAAGTCTCCAGAAAATGTACAATTGGCCTTCACTAATCCTCTCAAATAACCCACATTTAAGACGAAAATCAGGTTCAAAATACAGTTCAACATAACCAGACAGATTTATTGAATGAATACAATACAGAATACACTCAGATATACCTAATATTTATCATTTTTCACTCTAATTTAACAGAATTTGAGAGATGTGTAGAACTGTAGATTGTGCATTTTCTGAAAATGTGACCCGAATAGTCGTGCCCTGGGATCGCTAAACCAATCCACATGTCATAAACTGAATGGTCCCTTTTATCGCAAATTTATATTTATGGTCTGGATAATGTATGGTCCCTGCTATCATACAAAGACACTTATTCAAACAGGAAAATCTGTTTGAAAGCGGATTATAATTTGAATAATTTACTGTCGACAGATTTATCACTGCTCTGACACTTAAATCATTTTACAATTCATGCAAACCAATCCTCAGATCAGATAAGAATGGTATGTCAGTGGTTAGACGTCTAATTCGCTAATCGGTTTCCTGACCTAGGACTAGGCGTTTTAATGGGATTATAATGACTTTTTGCGGTCTTAATGGAATTATAATGGCACTTTGTGGTTGGAGGCGAGAGGCTTTCCCTCCGTTTGAAGGGACCCTCTCAACTTTGGGCCTAGGCTGAATTGTGTTTATTATATTATAGAATTATTCCGACCATTCTGTGTGGGTCAGATTTTCGGAAAATGTACAAGTGGCAGCTCTACACATTTAGGAAATTCTCCTCAATTAGGCTGAAAAATGATGAGCACCGGCTTTATCTGAGTATATTTGGTATCGCATTGATTTAAAGTATCAGTTCTGCATTTTGAAGCTCATTTTTGCCTTAGACGACGGTTATTTGAGATGATTGGTGAAGGCGAATTGTACATTTTCTAAACATCTGACCCATTTATTTTATTATAGAGTTATTGCGATCAGTGTTAGGTGAGGGTGGTGTGGTGTGGTGAATTGTGTTTATTTTATTATAGAATTATTCCGACCATTGTGTGTATTCTACTGGTGGGAGTGGTGAAGCATATGGTAGCTGGCCCTCAGATCCTCAGAAAATGTACAATTGGCAGATCAAAATATTTGTTAAATTCTTCTAAATTAGACCGAAACATCGTTAACACTAGTACGTCACTAGGTATATCTGAGTATATTCAGTATTGCCTTGATTCAAACAATCTGTTTGGTTATGTTGAACTGTATTTTAAACCTGACTTTTAAATGTGTTTATTTTATTATAGAGTTATTGCGATCAGTGTTAGGTGAGGGTGGTGTTGTGTGGTGAATTGTGTTTATTTTATTATATAATTATTGCGACCATTGTGTATTCTGCTGGTGGGAGTGGTGAAGCATATGGTAGCTGGCCGCTACCAGGCCATGCAGGGGGAGAGGAGATAAGGATCTGTAGCATTCAATTACAGCTTATTTTAGACATTATTTCACGGTTTATTTAACTGCTTATTTTGCTTGCAGTCTGTCCTCATCCACCGGTCGTCCGTACATTGTTAATGATGGAAATCATACATTGTTAGACCAACTGGTTTCTAAATAATTGTTATGTATAAATTTGTTATTTTTCAAATTGATTTATTCACAAGATCTCTTTGTTGGAATGTTATATTTTTTGGTGGGTTTAGCACTTAAAGGCATATACATACATGTCCCAAGTCTCAAGACATTGTTTTAAATATAACCTATATGCAGGACATTTAATGACTTTACTGGTAATTGCCCACCCAGAAATATTTTCTTGCAAACATAGATATATCAAACATAAAATATAGAAACACTCCTTATATTAGATGTCCTCAATGTTTACATTCATTGGAATCGGCTTGATCTCATCTTTTCAAATATGAGAGTCTCTCAAACTCCATTTTGCGTTGGTCCTGGGTAAGACCATAAAGTGCCTTTCTGTCTCTTTTCTCTGTCTCTCTCTCCCTTCTTCTCTATCTCTATTTCCTGGGTATGATCATAAACTGCCTCCCCCTCAGTTCTCCCACCCTTGATATAACCCTATCAAATGTGTTGATAAGGGCGTAAAGCATCCAATCTCACTCACTCACTCCCCCTCAGTTCTCCCACCCTTGATATAACCCTATCAAATGTGTTGATAAGGGCATAAAGCAACCAATCTCACTCACTCACTCCCCCTCAGTTCTCCCACCCTTGATATAACCTTCAATGTGTTGATAAGGGCATAAAGCAACCAATCTCACTCACTCCTTCAAAACAAGCAGCAAAGCTTCGATCTATGATCTTGATAATTTGAAATTCCCCGCCATGTTTTAGAGTGTAGGATGATGTGAAATGGATACACAAGCCGCTGCTATCACTCACCCATCTCAACCCTATCGTATTTACATAAAATTGTTTGCTTACATTCTTTGAATATTTGTTGATTTCAGCTTTATAATACACTGGGCTGTGTGTAAAGTTATCTTGGTAGATAATTAATAGGCTACATTCCATTCAGGAGTTTGATGTGTACTCAGTTGCTTATTACTGCATAAACTGGTATAATGTACTCATGTATTGTAAGTGCTGTCCATGTATACATGTGGGTGAGATTTTCAGAAAATGCACAATTGGCAGATGTACACATTCAGTAAATTCAGGTAAATTAGGCTGAAAAATGAGGAATAACAGGTATATCTGACTATATTTGGTATCACATTGATTTAAAGTATCAGTTCTGTTATGTTAAACTGCGTTTTGAAGTTTATTTTTGTATTAAATGAGGGTTATTTGAGAGGATTGGTGAAGGCGAATTGTACATTTTCTGAAAATCTGACCCATGTACAGCACTGTATTCACTCACACTCATGAATACGTACATACGTGTATACATATTACATACATGTATACTTACATAAATACATTACCTACACATGTCTACATGCATACATAAATACATGTGTATTCATACATACATGCATGCATGCATATACAATACATATATATATACATGTATATACAATACATAATACCATGTACTGTACATGTATGTATACATGCATGAATACATACATACATATGCATACATACATGTATACAGGCACACAGGCTTTGATTAAGCATTCACAATCTATTCGCTTAGATATTAAATATATTAATATATGAGACAAAACCTATTCACATGTATATTGTTTTAGATAATTGTATTTAGACTCAGGAGATCCAATGGACAAATGTTAAAGACCAACACTATAATAGTACATGAGTTAATCGTTGTAACATAATACATACATTGAGATTGAAATGATAAATGAAATTGCTCTAATTGACGATGTCATAAACGTCATGTCTGACTCTCATACCATGTATAGCGCCCCCTAGCGTGCAGAGCTGAGAGTAAGTGGGTCAGATCTTCAGAAAATGCACAATCGGCACCTCTACACATTTAGTAAATTCTGCTAAATTCGACTGAGAAATGGTTAATACTAGGTATATCTGGGTATAATTGATATTGCCTTAATTCAAACAATCTGTTTGGTTATAGCCTATTGGACTGACTGTTGAACATTATTTCTTGTCTTAAATTTGGATTATTTGAGAGGATTGATGAAGGTGAATCGTACATTTTCTGGCGATTTCACCCATGACTGGGAAACACACGCGACGCATGTCACACTCCCCCTACTGGCCAGGCTGAGAGCCCCTGAGTAGTAGGAGCATGAATACGGCCTGATTGTTCCCTTATTAAATCTAGAGCTATTTTGTAACATTATTCAAATATTTGCTATGTTTGTTTAGCACTTACTGTGGTGCACATCCGTTGGTGGATGGTATGTGGGGAGAAGTGTAGGGGGGTGCAAGAATACTTCATCGGGGAAAGGATAGTGCATGGTATCTTAATCTAGATTTGTCTACATGCACGTATCTAGAGTGAGTTATGCACAGACCGTATTTCACTAGTGAGTTATGTGTGGAAGTCATGGCAACCAATATGTTTTTTTAAGCTTACGGCCGAAATTTAACTGTATGCCCCAACAAAGTTTTCTATTTATATCATTAAAAGCATATATAAACAGTTAACTAACTCGTTGGTTTCAGTCACTTAGATTCGAATATTGCTATATATATATGGGTCAAGTCGCCAGAAAATGTACAATTCGCCTTCACCAATCCTCTCAAATAACCCATATTTTAAGACAAAAATGAGCTTCAAAATGCTGTTTAACATAACAGAAGAGATACTTTGAATCAATGCGATACCAAATATACTCAGATATACCCGGTTTTCTTCATTTATCAGCCAATTTTTGCAGAATTTTCTAAAAGTATAGGGCTGCTAATTGTACATTTTCTGAAAATCTGACCCATATTCATCTTACTCCCATCTCATGTTATTTCACCTATCGAAGCCTCGAGCATCGCATCTCTTTAATATCATTCCATTAAAGAAGTTGTGTGAAACTTTATATGATCGAGTTGCTCATAGACCAGGTATTAGTTTGCCCAGAGATATAGCCTCCAGAGATATAGAAGTCTCTGGGGGCTATTTCTCTGGTTTGCCCTTATCCCTGCAGATATTGCGTTGGCTTATTGTATTGCCTGTCTATGAAAAATCGTTAAAGGTTGTGACTCTTTTTCTATATACGAATAATACTAACTTTTGATATATAAGGGGACTAGCTTGCCCCTTTTCACCCCCCCCCCCCCCCCCCACACACACACCTTCCCCACAACAAAAACTCGAGCTCCTGGGAGGAGGTGAAGCCTATAATCCCAGCATGCACTAGAGAGTCTGGGAAAGTGTGTGGTGACACCTTATAGACGTGACACATTCTCCTGCACCTCCACATTCTCCTGTACCTCATCCTGCCGCCATGCAAACATTCCCCCCCCCCCCCATCTCCTCCTTCTCCCTCACGCCCCCCCCCCCCCACACCTTCTGCAGACTGCACACAGAGCACACAAGCTAACGATATGCACAAATGCAAATAGCCTTGTTTTTATGGCTGACAAATGCTTAAGATTTAAGAATGACATCATTTTTTTCTCACATTACGACCTGGTTTTGTGCTCATAACTTAAACATTGCTTTATATGACAATGAAATGTGGAATATAGCCATAGCATCAGCTCCGTTTGACATTTCATTTAAAGCTGCATTCCCAGCTGTCATAACAACACCTCACGAAATTTACTCATATTATATAAGATAAGATACTACTTTATTTATCCAACTAGCACAGTACATTATGAAGAACTTTACGAAAATAGACACATACAGACAAATAGGTATACAGACTTCTAGATCAGATCTTAGAGTACTCTATGATCAGATCCAGTTCTCCCGGACGTTACCATCTCTCTCAAGGCAGAGTTAACTATCAATTTAGATGCCGTTTATACAGTTAAAAAAATAAGATAAGAATTAGATAAAATAGGGTATGATGCAGAGATCTCACAACATATTTACTCATATTATGACTTATATAGGATTGAATTCATCAATATTATGCTGCCGTTTTATGTTTACAAGAATTTGAAGTAGAGACAGTTGAGCGAAAACATCCACCAGTGAGCGATAATAAGTGAAGTCATCATATGAAGGGATTCGGGTGGGTCCTCCAAATACAAATAAGGACGTTTTAGAAGCCCTGTAGCAAAAACAACCTGACAGAATCCGCCAAAATTCCAGTCGAATATATTTTAGATGGGTTGGAAAAGAATGGAAGAAAATGTAGAAAATATTTTGTTTTTTTACCAACGTTTATTGAGAGAGCAGCTTTAATGTCATTTGTATATTGATTTTTGGCAATTAATGTCTGATCCAAAGATGGATCACCTATATGTTTCGCAGAAAGTATATTCGGACTATTTTCTAGCAAAGGCATTTCACATTACATTTAAATTAATCAAGTGACAAACAACAGTACTATATTTTATAAATGGCCAATTTTAAGAGTAGTAAATATTTTCCAAATCAAATCAAATCTCAAATCTCTATTTTTTAAAAAAAGGATGGAAGACATGCACCGCACTGATGTATTGATGGAGCGACTTGTCTCATGAACGCTGGCCCCATTCTCACGCTTCTCTTATGAGCGCCAATTGAGCTTTCTTATTTCTAGGTTTTTTGTTGTTAGTGAATACGTTGGGATGCTTCAATGAATGGCTGAATGCTTGTGTACTTGTGTCTCTAGACAATAATTGTAGAGCGGGAGGACGGGATTGAATTTACTCCTTTCCCAGATTTATTGCATTTCACCTGCTTTAAACTAAAGTACTCTTCTCTCCCTTCATATACCGTATTTCCCCGTTTATAAGCCTGCCCTGTTTATAAGCCTGTCCCGTTTATAAGCCTGTCCCGTTTATGTCATTGTCTGCCCCATTTATAAGCCTGCCCTGTTTATAAGCCTACCCTGTTTATAAGCCTGCCCCGTTTATATGCCTGCCCCGTTTATAAGACTGTCCCGTTTATAAGCCTGCCCCGTTTATAAGCCTGCCCCGTTTATAAGCCTGCCCCGTTTATAAGCCTGCTCTGTTTATAAGCCTGCCCCGTTATATAAGCCTGCCCCGTTTATAAGACTGTCCCGTTTATGAGCCTGCCCTGTTTATAAGCCTGCCCCGTTTATAAGCCTGCCCCGTTTATAAGCCTGTCCCGTTTATAAGCCTGCCCTGTTTATAAGACTGCTCCGTTTATAAGCCTGCCCTGTTTATAAGACTGCTCCGTTTATAAGCCTGCCCCGTTTATAAGCCTGCCCTGTTTATAAGACTGCTCCGTTTATCAGCCTGCCCCGTTTATGAGCCTGCCCTGTTTATAAGACTGCTCCGTTTATAAGCCTGCCCTGTTTATAAGCCTGCCCCGTTTATAAGCCTGCCCCGTTTATAAGCCTGTCCCGTTTATAAGCCTGCCCTGTTTATAAGCCTGTCCCGTTTATAAGCCTGCCCCGTTTATAAGCCTGTCCCGTTTATAAGCCTGTCCCGTTTATAAGCCTGCCCCGTTTATAAGCCTGTCCCGTTTATAAGCCTGTCCCGTTTATAAGCCTGTCCCGTTTATAAGCCTGCCCCGTTTATAAGCCTGTCCCGTTTATAAGCCTGCCCCGTTTATAAGCCTGTCCCGTTTATAAGCCGGGGTTCAGCACATTATTATGGTATTATAAGCCTGTCCCCGTGTATAAGTCCGGTGCTTGTGTTGCCATCATAAAATAAGAAGTCAAAATAAACCTTCAAAAAGTGAGATCTCTTTTAACCCCCCCCCCCCCCCAAAAAAAAGAATCAAATGAAATGACCTGTTTTATAATTGGGAAAACCAGTTGGACATACATATCGAGTATCGAATATCATAACACAATATTATAATAAATATCGTGCAATAAGTGTTGATTTATTATGACTAAAGATGACAATAAACATGAGATTCAGATTAACATAATTCTCGCCTCTATTTTGGTCACTGGCTCCCTGTTTTCAGTTTAATACTGTAAACGTATTTATTTTCGCGCAGATAAATTTTCGCGCACTGAGTACTTTGACACCTTTTCGCGGGGATTTAAATTCGCGCAGCTAGGAAGTCTCACACGTTGTTTATTCAATAATTATACCTTTCGCGCAGGATTTATTTTCGCGCACAAAGGTGGGTGCGCGAAAATAGCGAAAATAAATACTGCGCAAACATTAATACGTTTACAGTATAATACTTAGCCTGAATATAAGCCTGGTCTATGCACTATTTGAAAATAATATAAGCCCGGGCTTATATACGGGGCAATACGGTAGTTGAATGACTCTTCTTCGTCTTATCCATTTGAACTTACTCAATTTCTCCTCTTTTTCTTTCGTTTTCGAGTTCGATCTTCCGGTTTAGACAGTACAAAAGAATAAATTTGCCAATGAAAGAGCCAGGAATACGATTATACAAGAGCACTAGTATAATAGTAACATATTATTCTGTTTGCCAAGAGACTAGTTAAATCAAAGCAACAAAATACCAACCAATACCAACATTCCTCCTTATAGATTTTAACCATACTCCGGGTCATGCCATTTTACATGGACCCATTAATTGGAATAGGACGCAACCTACATTTATGCTATACAAAGACGTCAACAAATAGATAAATTCTAACTTCTCAGGTCAAGCCGTTTAAATTAAGGAAAATATTAGACCATACAAAGTCGAATAAAGAAAATACGATAAAATAGACACAATAAAACACTAGGCCATCTGGCGCACATGACTGTGTTAATTTCCTTCTACAATCCTATTAAGGAGAAATATTCCAGGTTATATACAAAAAAATCCTATATATACTCCTCACAATATTTAATTTAATTTTATATTGTTATAAGTTGTTGATAATGATTCATTTCCTTGGTACTAATATTGTCGGACGGTCTCTGATGTGCCTAGTCTTACTGCATGCTGCACGTATGGCCCGACATAAGAAACCAACGTCCGATAATTAAATCAATTATTCCCTTTGGTGAAAAAACTGCTGACAATATAATCTGCGATAGGCTTTTTGACAACCACGCATTTATAAAATTGAAGGGGGTAAAATTACCCAGCGATACAAAAGCAATAATTCATACGATTGCACACATTGTATTCGAGGTAAATTGGTAGAAAATTGTTAATTTCCTTTGAGTATTTACCCTAATATGGTAGTTATTGTTGGGTCAGATTTTCCGAAAATGTACAATTGGCAGCTCTACACATTTAGTAAATTCTGCTAAATCAGGCTGCAGTTTGGTCAATACTATGTAAATTCGAGTATATTCGGTATTGCATTGATTCTAGCAATCTGTTTAGTTAGGTTGAACTGTATTTTGAACTTTTTTTCGTCTGGAA
>OW804102.1:67646017-68086017 GCA_942159475.1 Sthenelais limicola | reverse complement strand
CCCTAACCCTAACCCTAAACCCTAACCCTAACCCTAACCCTAACCCTAACCCTAACCCTAACCCTAACCCTAACCCCTAACCCTAACCCTAACCCTAACCCTAACCCTAACCCTAACCCTAACCACCTAACCCTAACACCCTAACCCTAACCCTAACCCTAACCCTAACCCTAACCCTAACCCTAACCCTAACCCTAACCCTAACCCTAACCCTAACCCTAACCCTAACCCTAACCCTAACCCTAACCCTAACCCTAACCCTAACCCTAACCCTAACCCTAACCCTAACCCTAACCTAACCCTAACCCTAACCCTAACCCTAACCCTAACCCTAACCCTAACCCTAACCCTAACCCTAACCCTAACCCTAACCCTAACCCTAACCCTAACCCTAACCCTAACCCTAACCCTAACCCTAACCCTAACCCTAACCCTAACCCTAACCCTAACCCTAACCCTAACCCTAACCCTAACCCTAACCCTAACCCTAACCCTAACCCTAACCCTAACCCTAACCCTAACCCTAACCCTAACCCTAACCCTAACCCTAACCCTAACCCTAACCCTAACCCTAACCCTAACCCTAACCCTAACCCTAACCCTAACCCTAACCCTAACCCTAACCCTAACCCTAACCCTAACCCTAACCCTAACCCTAACCCTAACCCTAACCCTAACCCTAACCCTAACCCTAACCCTAACCCTAACCCTAACCCTAACCCTAACCCTAACCCTAACCCTAACCCTAACCCTAACCCTAACCCTAACCCTAACCCTAACCCTAACCCTAACCCTAACCCTAACCCTAACCCTAACCCTAACCCTAACCCTAACCCTAACCCTAACCCTAACCCTAACCCTAACCTAACCCTAACCCTAACCCTAACCCTAACCCTAACCCTAACCCTAACCCTAACCCTAACCCTAACCCTAACCCTAACCCTAACCCTAACCCTAACCCTAACCCTAACCCTAACCCTAACCCTAACCCTAACCCTAACCCTAACCCTAACCCTAACCCTAACCCTAACCCTAACCCTAACCCTAACCCTAACCCTAACCCTAACCCTAACCCTAACCCTAACCCTAACCCTAACCCTAACCCTAACCCTAACCCTAACCCTAACCCTAACCCTAACCCTAACCCTAACCCTAACCCTAACCCTAACCCTAACCCTAACCCTAACCCTAACCCTAACCCTAACCCTAACCCTAACCCTAACCCTAACCCTAACCCTAACCCTAACCCTAACCCTAACCCTAACCCTAACCCTAACCCTAACCCTAACCCTAACCCTAACCCTAACCCTAACCCTAACCCTAACCCTAACCCTAACCCTAACCCTAACCCTAACCCTAACCCTAACCCTAACCCTAACCCTAACCCTAACCCTAACCCTAACCCTAACCCTAACCCTAACCCTAACCCTAACCCTAACCCTAACCCTAACCCTAACCCTAACCCTAACCCTAACCCTAACCCTAACCCTAACCCTAACCCTAACCCTAACCCTAACCCTAACCCTAACCCTAACCCTAACCCTAACCCTAACCCTAACCCTAACCCTAACCCTAACCCTAACCCTAACCCTAACCCTAACCCTAACCCTAACCCTAACCCTAACCCTAACCCTAACCCTAACCCTAACCCTAACCCTAACCCTAACCCTAACCCTAACCCTAACCCTAACCCTAACCCTAACCCTAACCCTAACCCTAACCCTAACCCTAACCCTAACCCTAACCCTAACCCTAACCCTAACCCTAACCCTAACCCTAACCCTAACCCTAACCCTAACCCTAACCCTAACCCTAACCCTAACCCTAACCCTAACCCTAACCCTAACCCTAACCCTAACCCTAACCCTAACCCTAACCCTAACCCTAACCCTAACCCTAACCCTAACCCTAACCCTAACCCTAACCCTAACCCTAACCCTAACCCTAACCCTAACCCTAACCCTAACCCTAACCCTAACCCTAACCCTAACCCTAACCCTAACCCTAACCCTAACCCTAACCCTAACCCTAACCCTAACCCTAACCCTAACCCTAACCCTAACCCTAACCCTAACCCTAACCCTAACCCTAACCCTAACCCTAACCCTAACCCTAACCCTAACCCTAACCCTAACCCTAACCCTAACCCTAACCCTAACCCTAACCCTAACCCTAACCCTAACCCTAACCCTAACCCTAACCCTAACCCTAACCCTAACCCTAACCCTAACCCTAACCCTAACCCTAACCCTAACCCTAACCCTAACCCTAACCCTAACCCTAACCCTAACCCTAACCCTAACCCTAACCCTAACCCTAACCCTAACCCTAACCCTAACCCTAACCCTAACCCTAACCCTAACCCTAACCCTAACCCTAACCCTAACCCTAACCCTAACCCTAACCCTAACCCTAACCCTAACCCTAACCCTAACCCTAACCCTAACCCTAACCCTAACCCTAACCCTAACCCTAACCCTAACCCTAACCCTAACCCTAACCCTAACCCTAACCCTAACCCTAACCCTAACCCTAACCCTAACCCTAACCCTAACCCTAACCCTAACCCTAACCCTAACCCTAACCCTAACCCTAACCCTAACCCTAACCCTAACCCTAACCCTAACCCTAACCCTAACCCTAACCCTAACCCTAACCCTAACCCTAACCCTAACCCTAACCCTAACCCTAACCCTAACCCTAACCCTAACCCTAACCCTAACCCTAACCCTAACCCTAACCCTAACCCTAACCCTAACCCTAACCCTAACCCTAACCCTAACCCTAACCCTAACCCTAACCCTAACCCTAACCCTAACCCTAACCCTAACCCTAACCCTAACCCTAACCCTAACCCTAACCCTAACCCTAACCCTAACCCTAACCCTAACCCTAACCCTAACCCTAACCCTAACCCTAACCCTAACCCTAACCCTAACCCTAACCCTAACCCTAACCCTAACCCTAACCCTAACCCTAACCCTAACCCTAACCCTAACCCTAACCCTAACCCTAACCCTAACCCTAACCCTAACCCTAACCCTAACCCTAACCCTAACCCTAACCCTAACCCTAACCCTAACCCTAACCCTAACCCTAACCCTAACCCTAACCCTAACCCTAACCCTAACCCTAACCCTAACCCTAACCCTAACCCTAACCCTAACCCTAACCCTAACCCTAACCCTAACCCTAACCCTAACCCTAACCCTAACCCTAACCCTAACCCTAACCCTAACCCTAACCCTAACCCTAACCCTAACCCTAACCCTAACCCTAACCCTAACCCTAACCCTAACCCTAACCCTAACCCTAACCCTAACCCTAACCCTAACCCTAACCCTAACCCTAACCCTAACCCTAACCCTAACCCTAACCCTAACCCTAACCCTAACCCTAACCCTAACCCTAACCCTAACCCTAACCCTAACCCTAACCCTAACCCTAACCCTAACCCTAACCCTAACCCTAACCCTAACCCTAACCCTAACCCTAACCCTAACCCTAACCCTAACCCTAACCCTAACCCTAACCCTAACCCTAACCCTAACCCTAACCCTAACCCTAACCCTAACCCTAACCCTAACCCTAACCCTAACCCTAACCCTAACCCTAACCCTAACCCTAACCCTAACCCTAACCCTAACCCTAACCCTAACCCTAACCCTAACCCTAACCCTAACCCTAACCCTAACCCTAACCCTAACCCTAACCCTAACCCTAACCCTAACCCTAACCCTAACCCTAACCCTAACCCTAACCCTAACCCTAACCCTAACCCTAACCCTAACCCTAACCCTAACCCTAACCCTAACCCTAACCCTAACCCTAACCCTAACCCTAACCCTAACCCTAACCCTAACCCTAACCCTAACCCTAACCCTAACCCTAACCCTAACCCTAACCCTAACCCTAACCCTAACCCTAACCCTAACCCTAACCCTAACCCTAACCCTAACCCTAACCCTAACCCTAACCCTAACCCTAACCCTAACCCTAACCCTAACCCTAACCCTAACCCTAACCCTAACCCTAACCCTAACCCTAACCCTAACCCTAACCCTAACCCTAACCCTAACCCTAACCCTAACCCTAACCCTAACCCTAACCCTAACCCTAACCCTAACCCTAACCCTAACCCTAACCCTAACCCTAACCCTAACCCTAACCCTAACCCTAACCCTAACCCTAACCCTAACCCTAACCCTAACCCTAACCCTAACCCTAACCCTAACCCTAACCCTAACCCTAACCCTAACCCTAACCCTAACCCTAACCCTAACCCTAACCCTAACCCTAACCCTAACCCTAACCCTAACCCTAACCCTAACCCTAACCCTAACCCTAACCCTAACCCTAACCCTAACCCTAACCCTAACCCTAACCCTAACCCTAACCCTAACCCTAACCCTAACCCTAACCCTAACCCTAACCCTAACCCTAACCCTAACCCTAACCCTAACCCTAACCCTAACCCTAACCCTAACCCTAACCCTAACCCTAACCCTAACCCTAACCCTAACCCTAACCCTAACCCTAACCCTAACCCTAACCCTAACCCTAACCCTAACCCTAACCCTAACCCTAACCCTAACCCTAACCCTAACCCTAACCCTAACCCTAACCCTAACCCTAACCCTAACCCTAACCCTAACCCTAACCCTAACCCTAACCCTAACCCTAACCCTAACCCTAACCCTAACCCTAACCCTAACCCTAACCCTAACCCTAACCCTAACCCTAACCCTAACCCTAACCCTAACCCTAACCCTAACCCTAACCCTAACCCTAACCCTAACCCTAACCCTAACCCTAACCCTAACCCTAACCCTAACCCTAACCCTAACCCTAACCCTAACCCTAACCCTAACCCTAACCCTAACCCTAACCCTAACCCTAACCCTAACCCTAACCCTAACCCTAACCCTAACCCTAACCCTAACCCTAACCCTAACCCTAACCCTAACCCTAACCCTAACCCTAACCCTAACCCTAACCCTAACCCTAACCCTAACCCTAACCCTAACCCTAACCCTAACCCTAACCCTAACCCTAACCCTAACCCTAACCCTAACCCTAACCCTAACCCTAACCCTAACCCTAACCCTAACCCTAACCCTAACCCTAACCCTAACCCTAACCCTAACCCTAACCCTAACCCTAACCCTAACCCTAACCCTAACCCTAACCCTAACCCTAACCCTAACCCTAACCCTAACCCTAACCCTAACCCTAACCCTAACCCTAACCCTAACCCTAACCCTAACCCTAACCCTAACCCTAACCCTAACCCTAACCCTAACCCTAACCCTAACCCTAACCCTAACCCTAACCCTAACCCTAACCCTAACCCTAACCCTAACCCTAACCCTAACCCTAACCCTAACCCTAACCCTAACCCTAACCCTAACCCTAACCCTAACCCTAACCCTAACCCTAACCCTAACCCTAACCCTAACCCTAACCCTAACCCTAACCCTAACCCTAACCCTAACCCTAACCCTAACCCTAACCCTAACCCTAACCCTAACCCTAACCCTAACCCTAACCCTAACCCTAACCCTAACCCTAACCCTAACCCTAACCCTAACCCTAACCCTAACCCTAACCCTAACCCTAACCCTAACCCTAACCCTAACCCTAACCCTAACCCTAACCCTAACCCTAACCCTAACCCTAACCCTAACCCTAACCCTAACCCTAACCCTAACCCTAACCCTAACCCTAACCCTAACCCTAACCCTAACCCTAACCCTAACCCTAACCCTAACCCTAACCCTAACCCTAACCCTAACCCTAACCCTAACCCTAACCCTAACCCTAACCCTAACCCTAACCCTAACCCTAACCCTAACCCTAACCCTAACCCTAACCCTAACCCTAACCCTAACCCTAACCCTAACCCTAACCCTAACCCTAACCCTAACCCTAACCCTAACCCTAACCCTAACCCTAACCCTAACCCTAACCCTAACCCTAACCCTAACCCTAACCCTAACCCTAACCCTAACCCTAACCCTAACCCTAACCCTAACCCTAACCCTAACCCTAACCCTAACCCTAACCCTAACCCTAACCCTAACCCTAACCCTAACCCTAACCCTAACCCTAACCCTAACCCTAACCCTAACCCTAACCCTAACCCTAACCCTAACCCTAACCCTAACCCTAACCCTAACCCTAACCCTAACCCTAACCCTAACCCTAACCCTAACCCTAACCCTAACCCTAACCCTAACCCTAACCCTAACCCTAACCCTAACCCTAACCCTAACCCTAACCCTAACCCTAACCCTAACCCTAACCCTAACCCTAACCCTAACCCTAACCCTAACCCTAACCCTAACCCTAACCCTAACCCTAACCCTAACCCTAACCCTAACCCTAACCCTAACCCTAACCCTAACCCTAACCCTAACCCTAACCCTAACCCTAACCCTAACCCTAACCCTAACCCTAACCCTAACCCTAACCCTAACCCTAACCCTAACCCTAACCCTAACCCTAACCCTAACCCTAACCCTAACCCTAACCCTAACCCTAACCCTAACCCTAACCCTAACCCTAACCCTAACCCTAACCCTAACCCTAACCCTAACCCTAACCCTAACCCTAACCCTAACCCTAACCCTAACCCTAACCCTAACCCTAACCCTAACCCTAACCCTAACCCTAACCCTAACCCTAACCCTAACCCTAACCCTAACCCTAACCCTAACCCTAACCCTAACCCTAACCCTAACCCTAACCCTAACCCTAACCCTAACCCTAACCCTAACCCTAACCCTAACCCTAACCCTAACCCTAACCCTAACCCTAACCCTAACCCTAACCCTAACCCTAACCCTAACCCTAACCCTAACCCTAACCCTAACCCTAACCCTAACCCTAACCCTAACCCTAACCCTAACCCTAACCCTAACCCTAACCCTAACCCTAACCCTAACCCTAACCCTAACCCTAACCCTAACCCTAACCCTAACCCTAACCCTAACCCTAACCCTAACCCTAACCCTAACCCTAACCCTAACCCTAACCCTAACCCTAACCCTAACCCTAACCCTAACCCTAACCCTAACCCTAACCCTAACCCTAACCCTAACCCTAACCCTAACCCTAACCCTAACCCTAACCCTAACCCTAACCCTAACCCTAACCCTAACCCTAACCCTAACCCTAACCCTAACCCTAACCCTAACCCTAACCCTAACCCTAACCCTAACCCTAACCCTAACCCTAACCCTAACCCTAACCCTAACCCTAACCCTAACCCTAACCCTAACCCTAACCCTAACCCTAACCCTAACCCTAACCCTAACCCTAACCCTAACCCTAACCCTAACCCTAACCCTAACCCTAACCCTAACCCTAACCCTAACCCTAACCCTAACCCTAACCCTAACCCTAACCCTAACCCTAACCCTAACCCTAACCCTAACCCTAACCCTAACCCTAACCCTAACCCTAACCCTAACCCTAACCCTAACCCTAACCCTAACCCTAACCCTAACCCTAACCCTAACCCTAACCCTAACCCTAACCCTAACCCTAACCCTAACCCTAACCCTAACCCTAACCCTAACCCTAACCCTAACCCTAACCCTAACCCTAACCCTAACCCTAACCCTAACCCTAACCCTAACCCTAACCCTAACCCTAACCCTAACCCTAACCCTAACCCTAACCCTAACCCTAACCCTAACCCTAACCCTAACCCTAACCCTAACCCTAACCCTAACCCTAACCCTAACCCTAACCCTAACCCTAACCCTAACCCTAACCCTAACCCTAACCCTAACCCTAACCCTAACCCTAACCCTAACCCTAACCCTAACCCTAACCCTAACCCTAACCCTAACCCTAACCCTAACCCTAACCCTAACCCTAACCCTAACCCTAACCCTAACCCTAACCCTAACCCTAACCCTAACCCTAACCCTAACCCTAACCCTAACCCTAACCCTAACCCTAACCCTAACCCTAACCCTAACCCTAACCCTAACCCTAACCCTAACCCTAACCCTAACCCTAACCCTAACCCTAACCCTAACCCTAACCCTAACCCTAACCCTAACCCTAACCCTAACCCTAACCCTAACCCTAACCCTAACCCTAACCCTAACCCTAACCCTAACCCTAACCCTAACCCTAACCCTAACCCTAACCCTAACCCTAACCCTAACCCTAACCCTAACCCTAACCCTAACCCTAACCCTAACCCTAACCCTAACCCTAACCCTAACCCTAACCCTAACCCTAACCCTAACCCTAACCCTAACCCTAACCCTAACCCTAACCCTAACCCTAACCCTAACCCTAACCCTAACCCTAACCCTAACCCTAACCCTAACCCTAACCCTAACCCTAACCCTAACCCTAACCCTAACCCTAACCCTAACCCTAACCCTAACCCTAACCCTAACCCTAACCCTAACCCTAACCCTAACCCTAACCCTAACCCTAACCCTAACCCTAACCCTAACCCTAACCCTAACCCTAACCCTAACCCTAACCCTAACCCTAACCCTAACCCTAACCCTAACCCTAACCCTAACCCTAACCCTAACCCTAACCCTAACCCTAACCCTAACCCTAACCCTAACCCTAACCCTAACCCTAACCCTAACCCTAACCCTAACCCTAACCCTAACCCTAACCCTAACCCTAACCCTAACCCTAACCCTAACCCTAACCCTAACCCTAACCCTAACCCTAACCCTAACCCTAACCCTAACCCTAACCCTAACCCTAACCCTAACCCTAACCCTAACCCTAACCCTAACCCTAACCCTAACCCTAACCCTAACCCTAACCCTAACCCTAACCCTAACCCTAACCCTAACCCTAACCCTAACCCTAACCCTAACCCTAACCCTAACCCTAACCCTAACCCTAACCCTAACCCTAACCCTAACCCTAACCCTAACCCTAACCCTAACCCTAACCCTAACCCTAACCCTAACCCTAACCCTAACCCTAACCCTAACCCTAACCCTAACCCTAACCCTAACCCTAACCCTAACCCTAACCCTAACCCTAACCCTAACCCTAACCCTAACCCTAACCCTAACCCTAACCCTAACCCTAACCCTAACCCTAACCCTAACCCTAACCCTAACCCTAACCCTAACCCTAACCCTAACCCTAACCCTAACCCTAACCCTAACCCTAACCCTAACCCTAACCCTAACCCTAACCCTAACCCTAACCCTAACCCTAACCCTAACCCTAACCCTAACCCTAACCCTAACCCTAACCCTAACCCTAACCCTAACCCTAACCCTAACCCTAACCCTAACCCTAACCCTAACCCTAACCCTAACCCTAACCCTAACCCTAACCCTAACCCTAACCCTAACCCTAACCCTAACCCTAACCCTAACCCTAACCCTAACCCTAACCCTAACCCTAACCCTAACCCTAACCCTAACCCTAACCCTAACCCTAACCCTAACCCTAACCCTAACCCTAACCCTAACCCTAACCCTAACCCTAACCCTAACCCTAACCCTAACCCTAACCCTAACCCTAACCCTAACCCTAACCCTAACCCTAACCCTAACCCTAACCCTAACCCTAACCCTAACCCTAACCCTAACCCTAACCCTAACCCTAACCCTAACCCTAACCCTAACCCTAACCCTAACCCTAACCCTAACCCTAACCCTAACCCTAACCCTAACCCTAACCCTAACCCTAACCCTAACCCTAACCCTAACCCTAACCCTAACCCTAACCCTAACCCTAACCCTAACCCTAACCCTAACCCTAACCCTAACCCTAACCCTAACCCTAACCCTAACCCTAACCCTAACCCTAACCCTAACCCTAACCCTAACCCTAACCCTAACCCTAACCCTAACCCTAACCCTAACCCTAACCCTAACCCTAACCCTAACCCTAACCCTAACCCTAACCCTAACCCTAACCCTAACCCTAACCCTAACCCTAACCCTAACCCTAACCCTAACCCTAACCCTAACCCTAACCCTAACCCTAACCCTAACCCTAACCCTAACCCTAACCCTAACCCTAACCCTAACCCTAACCCTAACCCTAACCCTAACCCTAACCCTAACCCTAACCCTAACCCTAACCCTAACCCTAACCCTAACCCTAACCCTAACCCTAACCCTAACCCTAACCCTAACCCTAACCCTAACCCTAACCCTAACCCTAACCCTAACCCTAACCCTAACCCTAACCCTAACCCTAACCCTAACCCTAACCCTAACCCTAACCCTAACCCTAACCCTAACCCTAACCCTAACCCTAACCCTAACCCTAACCCTAACCCTAACCCTAACCCTAACCCTAACCCTAACCCTAACCCTAACCCTAACCCTAACCCTAACCCTAACCCTAACCCTAACCCTAACCCTAACCCTAACCCTAACCCTAACCCTAACCCTAACCCTAACCCTAACCCTAACCCTAACCCTAACCCTAACCCTAACCCTAACCCTAACCCTAACCCTAACCCTAACCCTAACCCTAACCCTAACCCTAACCCTAACCCTAACCCTAACCCTAACCCTAACCCTAACCCTAACCCTAACCCTAACCCTAACCCTAACCCTAACCCTAACCCTAACCCTAACCCTAACCCTAACCCTAACCCTAACCCTAACCCTAACCCTAACCCTAACCCTAACCCTAACCCTAACCCTAGCTTGGACTGTTTACTTGTGTATAACTCTAGTTCAAAATATATATTTTATTATATTTTCTACACTTGCATTGTATGTCTTCATATCATTTCATTATTTATTGAGCTGGAATGTCAAACTTTGCTGAATAAAAAATTTACAAGCTCCGCTCCTGTGTATGTGTCTAATGAAGAGTAAAACAGCCGGCTCCCATGCATCCAGATATCAATTTGGTTGGCTGTGCTTTGTGATAGGAGCAAGCATTTGGTTAAATTGCTGCCAGTTACTGTCAGCTTTATAAGGTTTCCAGGGGTTTGAGTGCCTACACAAGAAAAGAACCATGGGGTACTGTTGTGTAATAGCTCCCAATCTTGAGCAAGAGCAGAGGTTGTGTATTGTACAGTATTTTTCAGCCCGATTTAATAGAATTTAATAAATGTGTAGAGTTGCTGATTGTGCATTTTCTGACGTTCTGAAACATAATATGTGAGCTCATTTGCGCAAAATTTCATTCTCAGGTAGATGAAACCAAGGCACAAAGGACTACACTTTCGTCACAAAATTTCTCACCACATTCAAAATGTTCAAGACTTTTAAGGTAAGCTGAAGGTTTTGAACATCAAATTCACTTTTTTTTATATCAGACCAAGCAGAATCGAACGATATTAACCTTAAGAAACTTAATAAATGAGTCAGATTCAGTACCAATAGTGAACAGGTTTATTGGTGGGACCAAGACCCCCCCCCGCACTGGTGTGCAGTGGTCAAGCAGGATCAATTGACCCCATCACTGCACCGGTCAGTCTTGCACCCACCTCCGGCTAGGCCACACAAACACGGTTTGTAATATTCATCAAGGTAAACTAAGAACTGTTAGTCGAAATCAGACAGACATTACTAAGAATAAGGGGTGCTACAAATAGAAAATGTATTAAAAAAGAATTCTTAGCAAAATGGGAATTTTCCCTATCATCTAAGTTAAAGCTGCATTACTGGCACCAAAGAAGAAATATTGGATGAGAGCTAGGAAACTTGAATGGTATACTAATGAACTTACCCAGCTAGGTATTAATAGATATAATACCTTTAAAATAGCCAATGAGTGGTGAATATGCAAGATTGGCTAGAAATATTTTCAATTGCAGCCTATACAAGCTAAAGAAGAGCATTACCTTAAACTTCTCAACGAAAATTGTTATATTATTGTGTTTTCTAGGAGAGGAATATTAGTGACAACTGTGTAGACATAGTAAAATACTGTATCAATATGTAACAAAATCAAACTGAATTACAAATTTTGGCGTATCTTAAATGAAATTCAATCTAAAAATAAGAAAACCATATCACACTTATTACTTTTTCAACCATATAGGGATGAAAAATACCATGATCAAATGGAAAAGACAATACATGAAAACAACCAGGGAAATATGAAAGTAACATCCCATATCGAACATGTTCATTGCATTATAAAGTTTGGTTATTTTGTTGTTATTTTGATTGTTGCTATTTGTGGTGTTTAGTGTGGGTTTCAATACACTTCATTAAGACACGATGCTGACGGCGGCCATGTTAATCCCATGTAATATTGTGCATAAGAAATATTCGCTCATGCAATATAGTTTGTTGCCATGGATACTACACTATTGATCGGCAATTTGGGATATTAGTCATGGAATTGTGTTACACCTCTCCTTGTACAGGTCGCAGGGGACTATTGCTATGTTTTCTCACTAACTACTAAAACTACAACTACTAAATTTATACCCTAGTATATTTACACTATGAAATAGATGTGATATATTACAACTTATTTGTTTATTTTTCTCTTTCTTTCAGTGCCAGTACACAATGAAACACCTCATATTAGGGACAGGTGTAATTTGCCTTTCATTATGGTTCATAGTTTTTGAAAAGCTGGAAGGTAATTATTACTTTATTTTCTTTAAATTGTATTTCGGAACAATATTAAAATGGGACATTGCTATTTTCAATTGAACCCTGAATTTAGTACAGCCTATCTTAAAGACGGTACGGAAAAGAAGTAGATAACAACGTTTGCAGAATTAACCAAGTTCTCCAGAGATTGATGGGTAGATACTTAAAAAAGGTCAAATGTAAGAAAATCAGGCAGTTAACAACAGATTCGGAATAATAATAAAATTAAAGGTTTTCATCCTGTGGTATAACAAACCAATACAATTCAAGCCAGGTGCAGCCAGGTGCAAGAAACTTTTTATTTCACTCAATAAACTCAACGTTGTAAAATAACATTCAAGCAGGTTTATTAATTTAATCCTAAATTCTAGTCGGTGCGATTTATCCCTTTTTGACGAGATTATAGTTTTTTTTTGTTCTTTCGCCCCATTCTGAAACCTATACTGGCACTGTTACTATTATTATCATTATTATTATTTACTCCAGGTCAATTCAGAAAAAGGTACACCCTTCAAAATGGTGCTAACAGGTATAGAACATTTATAGACGGTTTACGAATGCAACCAGTGGCATTACCACACAACACTACCATATATTTCATCATGCCCACATTCAATCGCCTCATCCAACGCTCGCTCCTCACTATGCAATTCCAAACTTTATATCAAGTACCAAACCTCCATCTTATCATAGCAGAAGATGCAATCAAGACTGATGATCGGATAGACGCCATGCTCAAACCATTTAAAATGAACTATACCCATTTAGCATGCTCCTCTGTTAGTTTTTGCCAGAAGATAAATTGCACCTCGAAAAAATTTAATGCCCGAGGGTCGGTGCCACGGAACTGTGCTCTTACCTGGCTGCAGCAAGCTCAGAAGTTCGAAGGAGTTATATACTTTGGCGATGATGATAACTTTTATGATCTGCAACTATTTAATGAGGTGAGTTTGTCCAAACAAGTTGATTATATTTGTCTTTTTTTCCTAGCAGCTCTTAATTTCCTTTCATAGAAGCGTTTATTAATACAATATCATATTTAATGAAGATAATGGTCTTATATTAGATTAGATTAGATTAGAAAACTTTTATTTGCAATAGATTTGCCATGAAAAGGGCTACTCTCCGGCTGGCGGGAGGTCTTCGGCCTCTTTATAGCTTTACACTTGTCTTTTGTAGAGGACAATATCACCTCAATCATTGACTGAGGATGATTCTCTACACTTGGTACATTAATAATACATTTCAAGAGTTACAGTACAATATGGCATAGTTTGGAGTAGTACATTTTATATAAAGTTTGCACTTGACTTTTGGTTGAGTGATTTTTGGAGCGGTTTTAAGAAAACAATTCATCCTGCCAGATGTAGGTTGACCTACAGTGAATCTTAAATACTTTAGGATCAACAATTTGGTGGGCCACCATGGGGAGTTTATTCCATACAGAAGGCTCGCTTGATTTGCTCTGTTTTAGGCATGTTATGCTTTAGCATTTTCCGACCTTGTACAAAGTTTCTAGTGTTTACTGTTGTAAGATCTAAATTATGGGGGTTTTGTGCCCAACGGTGGCCCACCTGTAACAGGTGGAGCCTTTGCGGTGTGACAATGGGAGTAAACGCTTATCTATATGGAGATCATGTACATTTGCCCTAGTGGGTAATCTATATATTATCTTAAGAATCCAATTTTGGAACACTTGGAGCTTATGGAGTGCATTACCACCAAATGAGTCTAGGAGGAAGTCTGCCTGATCTAGAATAGGTAGTACCATGACTTTATATATATATTAAGAGCATAGTGTGCTTGGGTAATTTGTCTTTGAGTTTAGCAAATTGCCAACATTTATAATTGAGCAAGTTGACAAGTTTTTGTCACCTCTTTGAACTTCAGGGCATTATCAACAGTCACTCCCAGATACTTATATAGGGGAACATCCTCTAGCTCAGTTCCATCTAACATAACTATGTTTTGAGGCAGTCTTGCCAGGTTTTGGTTGGCCCATCTAGATCCAAAGGATGGCTTAGGGAATATGGTTTGGATTTTGGATGTGTCAAGGTTTAGTGATATCTTATTACTTTTGCACCATGAACTCAATGAGTTCAGGTCTGCCTGGAGATTATTGGTAGTTGTGTAAATGTTTTGTCCTGAAGTATATATAATCATGTCATCGGCGAACATTTGAATCTTCAAGTGAACCATCTTTGTTGATAAATCGTTAATATATAGGTTAAATAAGACTGGGCCTAGGGTGGTGCCTTGAGGAACACCGCACATGACAGGCAGATAGTCAGATAGTAAGCCATTTGCACATACCTGTTGGCGGCGATTTGTCAAATAATTTCTGAACCACCTAAGTTCAGCATCTTTCATTCCAAAGCTGGGTAGCTTACTTAAGAGTAGTTTGTGATTCACTGTATCAAAAGCTTTCCTCAGATCGGGATAGGCTGCCCATACAGTCTGGCCCTCATTAAAGGAATAATAAAGCTCTGATAGGTAGTTAACTAAGGCATCCTTGGTAGATCTGCCAAACCTTAAACCGTACTGATGGTTGTACAACAGATTATAGTCTTCAAGATGTACAGACAATTGATTGTGTATGACTTTTTCGAGTATTTTGGCAGGTAATTGGATTGATGAGATAGGTTGGTAGTTTCCTGGGTTGGTGGCAGTTCCGTCATTGTGAACCGGCAAGACTTTGGATTGATTCCAAGCATGAGGGATAATTGAGGTTGTATGGGTTAAATCAATGATCTGTTTAAGGTGACTCAGTAGTGATTTTGATTATTGATGAATTTTTCTAAAATTTTTACCAATGATACTAGACATCAAATAATCATTATTGAGTGAAAAAAAAACATAGGTCACCAGGCTAGTTTTCATGCTATGGCGGTATGGAGATAGAAATAATGAATCATATTTGAGTAATATTACTACATTTGAGTGATTTATTAACATATTTCGTTTAAAATGGTTCTGATATGAATTCAGACATCAAATTTCACCCAGACATTCAACATATATATACTTATCATCAGATAATGTTTTTTTCCTCAGATCCTGAGTTAGCCCCCTGGAAGCACCCTAGTGGCAGTATGGGGCACTAGCGAAATTGACTTTGGCTGATGACAATCAGCGTTTTTAAAAAAAACTGTTTGATGAATATTTTTAAAATTTGATATGAATGTAGATACAGTATTTGCCAACTCATACACACAAAATCAGGATGGCTTTCCAGGCTAAATTTTTCTATACTACAACTTATTTATGAGAAAAATTCAGAAAAAAATTAAATTCCTGATTAATATTTGATTTGAACAAAAATGGCTTCATAAATCTTGATGAAATTCTATATGGATACAGCTATCATAGTTACAGCTATCATAGTTACTAACTCTCACACCAAAAATCAGCATGAATTTCCCGGCCGAATTTTTTTATGTTACAACTTAATTATGAGAAAATTGGCTAAAAATGAGAAAATATTTGATTTATACACATATGGCTCCATAAATTTGAATGAAATTTAATATGGATGTATAGGGATCGTAGATATCAACTCCCACACCAAAAATCTGCATAAATTTTCTATCTGAAATGTTTATATCAAGACTTAACATACATACTTCGTCTGCATAATGCTGATATTCCCTGCTATATGTATTGAATACACATTGCATGAAAAATGGCTAAAGTTGTAACCCGCTACTCACGCTAGGCATTGCCGCACACCCCGTTACAAGATCAGTACTGAGTCACCTTAACTGAGGAGAGAGAGCAAGTAATGCAATCTTTAAGGCCCATGTCGGGAGGCCATTAATACCAGAGGATTTGGTAGAGTGTAGATTTTTTATTATTTGATTCAGATCGTTTATGGTTACTGGGGAGTAACTAAAGCTTGGGGAGTTATATCGTGGGGGCTGTATTGGGTCATGGCCAACCTCAAGCTCAAGTGGTGTTTGAGGTTCAACAATTTTTTCTGTTAGTTTCTCCCCAATCTTGGCGAAATAGGTATTAGATGAGTTTGGGATCCTGGGTCAACTTCAGTCCCATCTGTTTGGAGGGTTATTTTAGTAGAGAACTGTGTCTTTTTGTTATTGATTAGAGGGGCCAGTTTTTTCCAAAACTTCTTTGGGTTTTGGCTATCTTCTTCAAGTTGATTTTTAACATAGTCATTCTTCAAGTTACGCGATTGATGGTTGATTTTGTGGCTTAGGGTTTTGGCTTTATACATTAATCTTGGGTTATTTGTCCGCTTAGCAGCTTTATAAAGCTGATCTCTAAGTTTCATTTGAGCTAGGATTTTGCCATTTACCCATTGCTTGCACGCTTTGACATTATTAAGTTCTTTTACTTGGCACATTTCATAAAAAATTGCCAACATTTTTGTTAACATGTTGTCCCAACATATATTGGGATCGTTAGGTGATAGTGATTCTGGCCAATTCTGTTCTAATAACATCAACTCAAATTCAGCCTGGTCATAATTAGCATAAGATCTACATTTTGCTTTTTTAAATACAATGTAAGTAGGTTTGTGACCGCTGAGGTTTATGTCTAATATGCCTACTTTGCTAACATTTTTGGAATTCGTGAATATTAGATCAAACATTGTTTCAGTTGTAGCTGTTACCCTGGTGGGGGTAGAAATATATTGCCTCATTGAAGCAATATGCTCAATGTGAGTGAGCCTATTTTTCCCCAGGGATGTTTGTAAGTAATCTATATTGAAGTCACCAACCACCACTCTGTCGTGTCTTGTCTCGAAGGTGGATAATACTTCTGAGAGTTTGTGGATTGCTTGGGGTATGGTGTTTGCTGGGGGGCGATATACGCTAAAAATTGTAATTTGCCACCGGCCACAGTCATGTCATACTTATCTAGGACATATATCGCAATGCCTCCACCTGTTTTTTTATCGGTTTTCCTGTCCAACCTATCAATATTATAGTTAGGGATTCTAACCAGCTCATCATATACCCCTGTTAGAGCTGTGATAGATGCAAGTAGTTTTTTATTTTGATCTATCAAGGCGGTTGTTTGAGCGGATTGGGTTTCTAGGATTTTACTGTTCTGGTGGTTTTTAAGGTCAGTAACAAAGTTAGGTAAGTATGACTGCACTTGGGGCTGGTTGAGGACAGTACTATCCAAGGCTGGATCAACAGAGGTTTCCTCAATAGCTAGGGAGGTGTGGCCCGTGGCCCGTGGCCCGTGGCTTGGACTATACCATGTGCTTTGCTCGGGCTAATGCCAGGTGCACCTTGTGAGTAGTAACCAAGTATGCTGTCCTCAGCGTCTACACTGGTATGGCTAGTCGCCCTTGACCTTTGAACTTTGGTGTCAGGCGAGGGGTTGTTATTAGCCATAATATTGGGTGATACACTATTTCCTTCTTGGGCCATTTCAGAGTTTTTAATTATTGATTAGGATTGACTTTCATATCCTTTAAGGTCTGTTGCTAAGCCGCTCATAGCTTGACACTGTTTTTGCACCGTCACTGCTTAAGCATTGAGTCTGGGCGATGATCGGGTAGATTTCAATTCAGGCTTAGGTGGCATCAATTTATTGTTCAACATTTGCACTTTACCTTACACAGTCCGGTTTTATGTATATAGGTGAATTCCTGAATACCTTATGTAATAGTTGTCCAATTCTGAGGTTGGTACAGTGAGTAAATATAGTCCTTATTTTGGAATGATTGGTGACAATGTTAGATGCAATGTAAAAGTGGAAACTTCCCACCTCCCTTCCACCCAATGTTTTATTACTTTATGATTGCAAACTGTTATAATGGATGTAACGTAAAGGAGTGAAGATTCAGTAGAGTATGAACTGGTGCTTTATTGCCTTATGAAGATGGTAATAAAAGATGTTAATGGTAACGGCAAGTAACCCGGGTGCGTGTGAAACACCTGTTATATACCTGAAAGGATTACCTTCAGATAATCCTTTTATGGTAAATGGCAAGTGGGCCGCGACCAATCAGGGTGCAGTATTAATCAGTAACTGACTAGCCTTCATAGGGGAAGGAGCTAGCATGCATGAATTGAAAATTATTGATATGACACAATGAGGTATAACATATTATCCCCCATTAATGACTAATTCGCTGTGCCGAACAGTTAAATTAATAAGTTTGATGTGACATAATAATTATGGATTATGTAATATTAGACGCGATTTTATCAGATTCTGTGAGGTATTTTCTTGCCTATAGACCACCTTTGTATCGACGGAAGTCCCTGAAGTGTGGGATATAGAACGGCAGTGTTAAAACTCCATAGAGGGTGGTGCCACCTATAGTACCTGGCGGAGTTAAGTGGGTAAACTTCCGGTTAAATGTAGGCACACTTAATACCTGTTTTGCAAGGCAAATTTGATTAAAATAAATAATTGTACAGGTTGGTAAACCTTCCATTTTGGTATTAATAAGTTGATCTGATCAAATCGCGTCTAAAAGCACTATTACCCTTGGTTTGGTGGTTTGTTGTGGTCTGGGTGGTCATAGACACTCTTGGGCAAGCCCTCAAGTGTCTATGACCACCCAGACCACAACAAACCACCAAACCGAGGGGTAATAATGCTATAATAGAGGATGGAGCATTATATAACATTATATAATGGAGACAAAAAATGGACAATATTTGCTAGTCACACTCATAAAACTAGTAAAGATACAATTATACAGAGTTGCCTAGTGTTACATAATAATTATGCAATGCATTTTTAAAGTGAAGTGATGGACTGTGGTATTAATGTAGTCACAGTACCGCATCGCATTATGTAATAGTTATGTAATCAGAGGTAATGAATAATTAAAAATTGTTAGGAGACAGTGGCAACAGTGCCCTGTAATAGTCTGTTATGACTTACGTAATTAATCTAAAATTAACTAGAAAGTAGTGGTATGTGTGCACTGTAATATTATATAATGACTTTACGTGAAAAGGATAATTGAAATGAGGCAACGCGACAAAATGTTAATTGTGTTGACTTGCGTCTTTTTTAACGATGTAAATGTTTGGCCTGAAATGTAATAAAAGAAAATAATTTAAAAGACAGTGGCAACAGTGCCCTGTAATATTATGTAATTAATTGCGCAATTGAAGTAATTATACATGCTAATTAAAACAACTAAGTATGAGTCAAGTGCGACAATGGGTTGTACTATTACATGATGTTATGTAATGTTATGTAACCTTAAAAACGTAATTAAACTGAGGGTATTTTTCGTACATTACAAGCATTGTAAAATTAAAAATTGATGGTTGATAAAAATGGTTAAAATTGTTATGCGAACTTACATCATATTACGAAATAGAAGAATGATTAATTAAATTTGGGTTTTAGAGTGCCGACCTGCAATAGCTCTTACGGGTATATCTCGCTGCGTCAGCGTCTATGCAGGCTGTAATTGGTGTGTCCAAATTTTAAAAGAGGAAATGACTTCAGCGCCCCGTTGTGGCAATGGCGGCGAGTACGCGGAATAGCGGGGACTGGATTTGACCTACTTAAAAAGTATGATGGCTCCTGTGGTTGGTGAAATGAACCGGAGCATTGCTCGCTTTTAGATCAAAGCAAGCGGTCTTTGGCTATGTAAAAGGCTACTGTCATGTCTGTTTAGACGTGCCATAGCTGTTTTATAGAGTTCTTTGAACAATATTCCATTGGACTCCAGTCCTCTGTCCATCTGGATCGTGTTCAGCGCCCCAAATTGCAAAATCCAGTTTGGGAAAACTACCGGCAAGCATAAAGGCTCCAACCACTTAGGGAAGTAATCCATAATAACCTAGTCTAGGGTTTGTCCGCAGAGAACTATCAGCAGGGGGAAGTTTCCTCCACCCTAATCCCTAACACAAACATGTATCAATTAGTCCCCGAATGCAAGTGGTGTCAGTATCAATTAGCATGTGGTCCACTCATCTTTAAACTTTTTTTAAAATTGTGAAATATACTAACTAAATCATTTTTGGAAGTATTCTCCTAGCCATAAGAACTATTCTCATATTTATTTCATCAATGTGTGACGACTATGAGGAAAGATATTAAAGCTTTGTATTTGTGATGTGACTGAGTGGGTGGATTCTCATAAGGGAGAGAGAGAGGCTGGGTATTAAGAGAGGAAGAGAAGGGAGAGAGGGGGATGCCTCAATGATGAAACACATGGATTTGGTTAGGTGTGACAGTACAGTCGGCCATGGTGCTGTAATGGGCTGTTATACATAATATACATTTGCCGAATGGTATTACAGAATCCGCCTGTCAGAGCCGAAAAATCCTGGTTGGGACCTAGAGTGAACCAACATGCAAGTGTAACCCTGTGGGCTAGTCTTAAAGCCACAGAATGTGCATCAATATGCGACTGAACTTTTCTCCAGCTAGATCCTTCTTCAACAGAGATATATTGATCCCAGATCTAGTTTTTTGGGCATTGCATTCGTGACAACCATATCCAATGTGTGATATCTCCTACTTACCCAGGCCAGTAAAATCTGCACCTCAGATTACCAAAATTTCCGGTGGCTGCAAGTCTGTGATATTGACATGTCATCATGTGCAGCCTTCTATCAAACGGTACCACAACTCGCTTTGCAGGAGTTAGACTCTCTGATAGCATCATAACAGTCAATGGAACTGCAACTGGCCAAAACTGAGTATCATGTCCAGCTCTAGTATGCCATTTTGCTGCTGCTGGTGTTTTGGTGATAGTAGTAGGCACCAATAGACAGTCCAATTACAAATGTTTTCCCTTGATTATGGTGATTTGTATTATGATTTTCTGCATTCCTGTTAGTTTTCACATGTGATGAGCATTATTATAATAATTTTTTGTATAACTTTTTCACACTTCTTTATTATCAGCTGGAACTGAAAAAATGTAATATGCATGAAGTCAACGCTGAATAAAATGTTTAAAAGAAACATAATCCATTCGGGCTCACTATGTATCTTACTATCTTTTGCCCCCTAAATAGCTGGTTTTCCTTATTATTAAAATGTCCAAATGCACAACATATTATCTTTAAGAATGGATTATCATTACACATCATTTAATTATGCATACATTACACTATCATACATGTGTAGGCCTACATAATATAATATCTGGGCCTATTAAACACTTATATGTATGGAAGTCTATAAAGCTATCATGGAATTAATCCATAGATTTTTCATGTTGTCCATTTAGTTAAGGAAAACAAGAAGAGTAGCTTTATTTCCTGTGGGTGGCTTCAATCACACTTGGATGTCCAGCCCTTTAATACAGAATGGAACCATCAAGGATTTCTACGACCCATCGAAAGGTATGTAATCTGAGTGCACTAAAAAATATAAATAATAAATAAATATAAAATATATATTTTTAATCAATGCCTGGTTAATCTTTCAGGTCATAAATATGTAGTGATTTCTGCCTAGTAATACTAGTTCACTAACCAGGTTCGAATATTATCAATCTCAACGAAGGGGAAGTAAAACCAGAAACACAGTCTTTTGATATCTCAGGCTTTATTCCTCCACACAGACCTATTCCGTCAGTTGATCTTGGTCCCAAGCCTTGGTCCCAATGACTCAGCCAGAGTGAACAATCACTCCAGGCAAGAGTAACAAGGTTGAGTACATCGAGGCAAGAGGCAACTTTAGTAGACAGTCAATCAAGGTGTTTCAGGTAAAGGAAAGGTAAAAGAAGGTCTAGTGTAATAACAGGTTATGGAACATAAAAGGAATCTTGCCGGAACATCCAGAAAGATCAACACACAGATTGTGGTTTATAGTACGACTAGATAAGAGTAACCTGTAATATAGAAATAAATGAATATGACCCATGTAAGTTTTGGCGGGAATCCAAAAGCCTGGTTTGACCAGCACAGCAAAGGCAGCTGCAGCCAATTCAACCTGTACTGGTCCAAACATGATAAACAACACTAAAACAATCAAAAGCCCATTCAATGCTTGATTGGTATACTATAACCTCATACATATGCCCACAGAATTTGTAATTCCCTTATTTCTTATATTGTCCAAACAAAATAGACCCCTCAATCCTTAAATGTGCCTGTCAGACATTGTGTTAGTGTTAATTATATGAACCTGTATCTCCAGCATTGGGCATTATACACAATGTTTTCAGGGCTCCAGTTGTTCAGGATCTATTTTCTATAATTATATACTAGAATTTATAGTCTCTGCCTTGAGAGGTCATGGGGGGTTTGTGTATAATGATGATCGCCTTGCAAATAGTGCACCAGCAGTCCCTCAGTGCCAGTCAGCTATAAGTCAACAACGCCATTTTGTGACCCAGATTTGATCTGTTAGCTAGGCTTCTTGTAACCCCAATGAAAAGCAAAAGAAGAGGCCATAGGGTAGCCCGGCGTGAATGTAGACACATCCCCCTCAGTAACTGCATCAACCATTATGCGATCATATCTTGAATAAGCTTCATCAGCGTATACGGATTTACAAGAATGTCTGGCAACGAAACTGTCATGGCTGAGATAAGATTTCAACTCGTCCAACTGGTTCTCATCAAGCAAGTAGCGGAGGACCCTGGTCATCCCATACATAAGCTCATTAAACGAAAGCTCTTTAAAGCCGTACCTTTCTCAAGATGGATCGGATAATACTCCGGACGAAAGTGAATTGACTTCTTTCTCTTCTCGACCCTCGGGTCGAAGGTCATGGTTAACTTGTTGATGGCTTCGACAACATCAGCGGTGCCGGGTGCTGACTCCATTTCTCCGGCCTGACGGCCCGCCAACGCAAGGGTAAGGGCGGCCACCAAAGAAGTTAGACTTCTAATGTCCTCCTGCTGTTGTCTTTGGATAGCCAAAATCCTAGCTGAGTCATCACAAGTAGTACCCTCATCGTCAAGTGAAAAGGTGAACTCAAACTCGTCGTCACTAGCCGCATCTTTACCGTCAGCGAGGCAAGACTTGGGCTTCGTTTCATCCACCTGCAAGTAGGTTTTCCAATCGTCTTCCTTACCGGCGTCCACAGCCTTCAGTTTAGCAGCATTTACAAACGTGCATCGGGTTATACCCCATGGTCCCATATGTCTACCACCACAACCAGTCTTACAGTTACGATATATAACTGTTTTAACCGCCATAACGAACAAACGGATGGCGTTGGATAAGAATTAGTGAACAGGTATTCCAATGGCGGTGGTTTGAGAGAGAATAAGCAAGGAATGTCAGTTCTGGTGGGATACACTAGGGGGTGTGGCGGTTGGTGGTGACTTCTGGTGCTAAGATGAATGAGCCTGATATTTGTAGAAATATAAAGGCAGATTTTCATATTGAAAAACATCGTTTTTCCTCGATAAACATAATTTTTTCTTGATAAACATCGTTTCTCCTTGATAAACATTGATTCTCCTAGTTAAACATTGTTTCTCCTCGATAAACATTGATTCTCCTCGATAAACATCGTTTCTCCTCGATAAACATGGATTGCTCGATAAACATCGATCTTTTCGAGGAGAAACAATGTTTATCGAGGAGAAACAATGTTTATCGAGGAAAACAAGGATCATGATCTAAAATCTCTGTTTATCAACTAATAAACAATGTTTCACTGTGATAAACACTGTTTATGTAGGAAGACCACTGTTTCTCGCATTAATTAAATTTTGTTCATCAAACTTTAGCTAAGAACGTACCATTATCACTTGATATACAAAATTTTCCAAACAACTCTGTGTATCGAGGAGAAACACTGTTTCACATTGACAAACATTGTTTCTGCTCTATAAACATTGTTTATCGCTCGATTAACACTGTTTTCTAAGGTAAAACATTGTTTTTCAAATGACAAACAGTGGTTTAGGTTGATAAACTGTGTTTATCGAGTGATAAACAGTGTTTATCAAATTATTACACAAATGGCTTGCCATACTTAGGCAGAGTTGCTCCTGGGCTTACGAGGCGAATATTGTCTGCCGAGGACTTGACACTGTGGCCATCTTACTTTGGTTCCCTGATTTCATGTAAAATTATGAAAAAGAAAGCTACATTTTTTTGTTATACTATAATAATACAGCCGTGAGCGGCATGTATTGTCATCAACCGCTCACAACCAAATCAGGAAATAAAGTATGTAGCTTCTCCCCCAAATAGGTCAGTGCAGCATGCCATAACACCATATGGCTCATGAAATCTCTCTTTTTTCAATACTTCTGTCCCTCTTTCATTGCTACTTATATCAAGACGCTAACAAATAGCTCTGTTTATCGTTTTTCCCCCAACTGCCACAGTAGAAAAGAAAAATGCGAAAATAATGAAAGTTTTAATAAAAAAGCCACAAAGATCCACATGAAAAATAGATGAAAATTCTGTTCTCCAGGGCTAGGATCAATGAAAGAAAGAAGCGAGAAAATGGTTGGTTCTTGCTGGATTTACCTGAGATTGAAGCTTTAACTAATTTCCATCCCTTTATTTTCAGCCAAGAGAAAATGGCCAATAGACATGGCGGGGTTTGCAGTGAGTGTAAGGCTCTGGAGAGAGAACGGTTATCCTAAGTTCATTCACAAACGAGGCCATCTAGAGACAAAGTTTGTTGAATCACTGAATATTACAAGGTAATCTTGCACAGCTTTCTAATTTCATTTTTGTCGGTAAAATCTGAAATATATAGATCATACATATATATAAACGTCAGTCATTGACTTGGATCTCATCTGATATCATTCCAGTTTTGTTTAAGCTCAGCCAAATCTAATGGAGTCTGAAAGTTATAAATACTAGATGGCTGTATTTTGTTTACTGATATGTTCAATGTATTTGTTGAACCAGATTTTAGTTAAATTTAGCTACAATTTGTGTCATTGTAAAGTAATCAAAAGAAAATTTATAGACAAAAAATCATGTAGGTCTACATGTGTGTTAGTATGGGCCCTTGGCATTAGAAGCTAAAAGTTGATTACTGTATTACCTCCAATCCATCCTGGTGCCTATTAACACATAGTCTGAACTCATATCCAGGATATCTTGTTTTATTACTGACATATGTATAAGATAAGTTGAAGTTTGATATTTGTATTTTTACTTTTTCGACTGACTTTCAATTTTTCATCTGATTTTCGACTGACTTTCACCCTTTTCGAATGACTTTCAACTTTACAACTGACTTTCATTTTTCCGACTACTTATAAATGATATTAAAAAAATGTTATGAAAATGTAACTGAAAAATCATTGAATTAAGCTGACACAAGGTGAGATACTTTAAAACAGCAAAACAGTAATAGAGTGTTTATATTATTCTTAAATATAAATGTAAATTGCAACTGATTCTTGTTTGATAACTAACATAAGATCAAGCTTTTAGATCCACATTTATATTATTTGTGTGAGGTGTTAGCATGCTGCTAATGCAGTATATAGCTGGAATAAAACTGTTACTCCTTATTTCAAAGGTAACATCTTATTGTTGATGGAGATATGGGGGACTTCAAACTCTTGCATCATAAATATACGTGCCCCCCCCCCATATATCCGGTGAATCTTACTATAGAACAGGCTATTCCAATGGTATTTTGAAGAATTTCCTATATTGTAAAAAACGGAGGTCCTGACCAAAACGTACACTAATTAGTATACGTTTTGGTCAGGACCTCCGTTTTTTTATACACTAATTCTTTAGGACGAGAATCAACCTTATGTAGTAGTGTGGGTATCACAGGTACTCCTTACTGCTACATTGAGTATGAGTTGCAGTCTATTCCACCAGGGGTTTGCAGTACAGTGCTCTATGTATACTCCTATATGGACCAACAGATGTCCTTCTTATGCACTGCAGCGTATATTAGTGATTACTACTGTATTGTATAGTCATGTTATGTTTGTACTCTGTGTTAACCTGTATGCTATACTTGTGACACCCTATGTGTATTGTGTATGTTTCATGTACTGGCCCTCTGTGGCAAGGGGTAGGCAGGCTTCAGACTGCCTCCTGCAGTCTGGCCTCTTGAGCTGTGTTTGGTGTGTGGTAATAAAGGATAGTTGCTGGCAAGGACCAAGAACCTGAGTTAGTGTTAAGACACTACACTTATTCAATAAGGTTGATTCTCGTCCTAAAGAATTAGTGTATAAGAGGTATATTAACAAAGATATGAGAATAGATAGATGTAACACAGCATGACAGCATGAGTGAAGCATGAGTGTATATAATATGTGAGTGAGCATACGCCGCAGCGCGTGATCAACGCGTGATCAACGCGTGACAAATGTCACGTACACTGCAACTATAAATAAAGAGATTATCATCCGCCTGTTAGGGGGAACTTGGCATACTTCATCTCTGTGTCGCTCTGTACGGAGCTGCTCCGGTCACTATCGTAGAGAACCTATTACCCTAGTGGTAATAGAAGGTAGACTCGTAGTGCACTGGGGGAGCTCCAACAACTCCAACATCTTTGCCTTGTCCTCCACTTCCACGGATGCCCAGCCCCAGTACCTAGGGCAACTTAGGTCAACCCGAGGTCTACCCCCCGTGTCCCCAGTACTCGGCACTGGGTGACATATTTGGTGCCGTGACCAGGATCGGGTTACGGCAGGGCATCTACTGGACACCAACAAAGAAAGGTAGGCTGTCATCTATGATTCTGAACTGAATTGTGCAATTGCAAAATGGCTGAGGCGCTCCGTGAACAGTTGCAGTTATTAGGGCTGGGGACCCATGTACAAAACTGTCACTCTCTGATTGGGAAATTTGACGGGAAACCACACAAATTCAGAGAGTGGATTAAACAGATAGATAAATATGCTATGTTAATGCATGCGGCTGATGAGCAAAAACGTTTTGTAGCTTTCCAAACGTCAGAAGGTACTGTTTCTGACTGCATTCAAAGATTCTTGGCCCGGGATCCCCAACCAGACTGGCCTCAATTGAGGGAACAACTTAGACAAAGATTCGGGGACGCTGGGGATGCAAATCAAGCACTAGCCAGGCTTAGAAGATTGAAACAATTAAAGAATGAGACAGTTCAGGTATGGGCAGAACGAATATTAGATCTAGCTGTAGAAGCCTTTCCGGGAGATAACTTGCAGGAGCCCTTAATTGAGCGTCAGCTCATTGATTGTTTTATAGATGGGTTGATTCAAAACCAGATAGCTAGAAAGTTAATTAGAGAAGGACCACAAACTTACATAGCTGCAGTCAACAGGGCATCTGAAGAGCAAGGGGTCCTTACAAAATTGAAAACCCGGGGAAGGGAAGAAACTCCAATGGACATTTCCTTAGTTAATACCACAAGAAAGAATGTAGTTTGTCATCATTGTGGGAAGGAAGGTCACTATAAGAGTAGTTGTTTTCAGCTGAGAAAAAAAGGTGCCAAGGTAACTAAGGAGGGCAAACAGCCCTCACCCAAGAAGGTATGTTGGGGTTGTAATAGGTTGGGTCACCTTAAGAGCAATTGCCCCCTCGCAAAGAAAGGATCCACTAGCCCAGGTAAAGGAGGTCCCCCTAGAAGGGCCCAGGGTAAAATGACCTTTAGAAATGCTGCTGTGACAGCTGAAGATACCCAAAGGGAAGAGACCTCTAACCCCCAACTAGAAAATTCGGAAAACTTTTAACTCCACCCTTGAAAGAGGACAAGGGGAGGAGGAAAGTTGTGATTTCCTCTGCCCATGGTAAAGATAGGTGCTCGTGCCAGGTCAAAGTAGGCACTAGAAAATTTAGGGCACTAGTGGATAGCGGAGCTGACTTGTCGCTAGTTAAGGCTTCCACTTTTCGGATAATGGGTGGGGATTTTGATGAACTGCAATCCTCAGAATATGATCTAGTTGATGTTAGTGGAGGGGAAATAAAATGTTATGGAATTGCTCCAGTGGACTTTGTAATTGGGAAAACAAAGTTGAGAAAAATTGTGCATGTGGTTGAAGATATATCATCTGGCATTATACTGGGGTATGATTTTCTAAGAGTCCACTCCATTAAGTGTGATTATGGTGCAAGATTGATGTTCATAAATGATGAATGTGTTAAACTAGACGAGGATAAGTACATCAGATCATTGTTGCGACTAGGGGAGGATGTTTACATTCCTCCACAATCCAGTGTAATCGCTCGGGTTAAAGCGAGAAAGCCGCTAGGCTTGTGCATGGTTACAGCCATAGACACTGGATTGGTGAGCCGTGAGCCGGGGCTCATGGTGGCTAATACCTTGTGTAACATTGAAGGTAAGAAAATCTGTCCTGTGCTATTAACAAATGAAAGCAGTAGAGCTTTCATGCTAAATAAAGGCAATGTAATTGCCCAAGGGTTTGAAACTGATGAAGTAGATATGGAGATGGAAAACCAAATCTGGAGTAATGAACCTCAGGAGGGTCAATTAAACGTGGATGAAGAGTTTAGGAGTCATATTGAAAACCTACTTGATCAAAATTCAGATTTATTTGCGAGTAGCGATGCTGATTTAGGCCAGACTAACATGTTGAAATTAAATATAGATACGGGAGAAAATGTGCCATTCAAACAAAAGCCATATTGTGTGCCACTGGCAAAAAGAGAGGTGATAGATAAACAAGTTTCAGAAATGCTTGAAGCGGGAGTGATTAAACCATCACACAGTCCATGGTGTTCACCGGTTGTACTGGTTAAGAAAAAATGTGGTGAATTCAGGTTCTGTGTCGACTTTCGCAAGCTGAATGATTTAACTATCAAATATAACTGGCCTTTGCCTGTAATTGATGATATTCTAGCCTCTCTAGGCCAAGCAAAGTATTTCTCATGTTTAGATCTAAAATCTGGATATTGGCAGGTGGCTATTGAAGAGAAAGATAAGGATAAGACAGCATTTGGTTGTCATAGGGGTATTTTTAGGTTTGAAGTAATGCCTTTTGGTCTTACTAACGCCCCTTCTGTTTTTACAGAACTCATGAATAATGTATTGCAAGGTCTTGAGGATTTCTGTAGGCCTTATCTTGATGATGTAATTGTCTTCAGCAAAACTCCTGAAGAACATTTGAGCCATCTCCAAGTAGTGTTTGATAGATTGAGAAAAGCAAATCTTAGGCTAAAGATGACAAAATGTGATTTCTTCAAACAGGAAATTAAATATTTAGGCCATGTAGTGACTTGTGAAGGTATTATTCCTGATCCTGAGAAAGTGAGCGTTATTGAAAAGCTCAGCAGTCCGAGGAATGTGAAGGAGGTGAGAGGGTTTATAGGAATGGTAAGCTATTACAGGAGGTTTATTCCTAACATGTCAGAGATAGCTCTACCCCTCACTAGACTAACTGGAAAGCGAGCTCTCTTCAATTGGGATCAGAAATGTGAGGAGGCATTTATAGATTTAAAAGAAAAGCTCAAGTCACCACCTATTCTAGCCTTCCCTGATATGAGCAAAGAATTCCTCTTGTATACCGATGCCTCTGAAACTTGTATAGGATCGGTGCTGGCACAGATGTTTCCAGAGGGAGAAAAGGTAATTCAATATCTGTCACATAAATTATCTGATACACAGAGAAGGTGGGCCACTGTAGAAAAGGAAGCGTATGCCATTGTTTATTCTATCCAAAAACTGAAACACTATCTATTTGGAGCAGAATTTACTATAAAATCTGATCATGCACCTTTAAGATTCTTAATGAAATCCGATCTAAAAAACCAGAAAGTTCAAAGATGGGCTATGATGATCAGTGAATACAATTGCAAAATAGAGTATTTACCAGGCAAAATAAATACTAGAGCTGACTTCCTAAGTAGGCCACCCAGTGGAAATGTGGCTAGTGTAATAAACACAGATAGATATGACCCAATGGAACATTGGAATCAAAAGCAGAAACGTAAACTAAAACCCCCAATTTTAGGTAAGAAGGTTTTAGAAGTGCCTGAGGGAGAAATTGAGAATATTGTGGTTGAGCAGACTAAGGATCCGGTCTTAGAAGAAATTAAGAAGCAACTCTTGCTAGTGGGTCCTAAGAAACAAGAAATTTATAAGTATTGCCTTATTGAGAATATTCTGTATTACATTTCCGAACAGGAGAGCAGGTTGAAAATGGTTATTCCATCTCACTCACAAAAAATGGTGTTATCTCAAGTACACGATACGTGCCATCAGGGAATGGATAGGACATATGATTTAGTCCGGGAACGATATCATTGGAAGGGAATTTATAGTTCTGTGGTAAACTATGTTTCCAATTGTGTACATTGCAGATCCAGGAATCTAGTGAAAGAGTCTAGAGAAATAGAACCTATGGAAGAAACAAATTTTCCTTTTGAAAAAGTAGCAGTAGATATTGCTGGGCCTTATGAAGAGAGCCATATGGGTAATAGGTATTTGTTGACTTTTGTAGATATATATTCAGGATGGCCAGAGTTTTATTCTATTCCCAATAAAAGAGCAGAAACAGTAGCTAAAATCTTTGTTGAGGATTTCATTCCAAAGCACTCCTGTCCACTGGTATTATTATCAGACAATGGTTTAGAGTTTGTCAATGAAGTAATGAATCATGTATGCACTGAGATGAAAATATATAGAGTTACAACTAGTAAATACCATCCATCCAGTAATGGTCAGTGCGAGAGAGTGCATAAAGTGTGGAATGATATGGTTTCCAAAACATTAGCTGGGGATGTGAAGAATTGGGACACTCTGATACCATCGGTGTTATTTGCCTTACGCGTGAGTAAGAGCGAGAGCAGTGGGTTTTCACCATTCTATTTAGTTCATAATAGAGACCCAATTTTGCCCTTAGATACCTTGTTAAAACCCAGGAGAAAATATGTTGGGGAAGATTTCCATAAGGTTGCCCTGGAAAGACAGCATAAGAGCTTTGTAGAACTCTTAAAGAATAAGAGAAAAGCTAGAGATAAACAGAAAAAGTACCATGATAAGAAAGCCAAACCAGTAGAATTTAAGGTTGGTGATTCAGTTTACCTGTATAATATGCACAGAAGCAGTAAGTTGGACCTCAGATGGAGGCCATATTACCGTATCATTGAGAAGATAGGTAATGTTAATTTTAGAGTCAGAAATGAGCTGACTGGTGCAATGGAAAATGTCCATGCAGAACATTTGAGACATGCTCCAAGCAAATGGGAGGTGTCAGGGACTAAGGAACAGGTAGATGACTTAAGACCTGTGAGGAAAGCAAGATATGCTGTTAGTCCATTAAGTTCAGATGCTAATTCCAGTGATGATGCAGCGCTCGGAGAGAGTGATAGCGAGGGAGATGTCCACCGCGGAGAGCGAGTGCCCCGCCTGCCTTCATCATGGAATGGAGTGTATAGCGAATCTGAATCAGAAGAGGAAGGCCTGCCTCTGTCTGAATTACGGAGAAGGTTGCATAGGGAAAGAAACCCTGAGAGTGCAATGTCTTCTGGGGAAGGTGAGATAAATCCTTCTGAATTACAGAGAAGGGTGCATTGGGAAAAGGTGCAAGATGCAGCTAAAAGCCCTGATATTGCAGTGTCTTCTGGAGAAGGTGTAATGAATCCTTCTGTTAATTTAGGTGTAGAGAATGCTGCACCTGAGATGGAAGTTGAGGTTAAGACTCCATCTGAAGGGAAAAGAAACCCTGAAATGTCCAAGAGGACAAGAGAAGAACAAGGTCAGGCTATGATTTCTGATGAGGACTTGGAAAACCCAGATAGTAAAAGGAGAAGGATCCTAAGGGTTGAGAATCAGAAAGTTAGAGATCTATTAAAATATATAGCTGACTTGTTATAATCATTGTAATAGGTTGTTGTTACTAATGTTCTTTCCCCTTCAATGGTATAATTATCCGAGGTCAAAGTCCAGAGCTGGAGAAGTTCTGACTCCCTTGTTTATTATTGTTATGTTTTGGTAGCAGGCCGGGACAGCCATTGAGATAAGGGAAGGGTGCTATTACATTGATAGTTAAACTTTGTCAAATAATGTATTATGCTTGTTTTAGCATTGGGGAATGACTGATTCCATGTTAATTGTATTTTAATTCTCTCCACAGAGAGGCAGTCATGACGAAGTTTGTAGCACTGGTGATTTTCTGTGCATTTACACTCACAATGAGTTTAGAAGAACATGTGTTCTTTAGAAAGGTTCATGAAACCTATTCTGTGAGGTCAGAATGGAAGGTTGGTTTTATTGTAGATTTTGAACCTTTGCAAAGTTATTTCAGAGAGGTTGAAATACAACTGACTAAAGTAGGATCCCTTATTGACAGTTTAAGAAAATTGAGCTGGAAGGAACCAGCATATGTCAATTTAATAAATATTCAAATCAATGAATTGGAAGTAGCCAGATCCCGTTTTGCTAAAAGTAAACAGACCCTATGGACCTTAAGTGGTCTGAGGAATAGGAATAAAAGAGCAATTCTAAATTTAGGAGGGATTCTGAGTTATACATTTGGGGTGGCTAGTCAGGATGAGGTTGATAGACTTGTTAGGCAAATAAAATATATGAAACTACAACAAGTGAGACATCAACATATTGTCGGGAGGGCATTATCTTTGATTAATGTGACGCACATTCAAGTCTCTAAGAATAGAAAAGCAATTAATACATTGTTGAATGTGACGCGGGAGTTGAAACTGGGTCTTGAAAATGTTACTCGTGTAACTGAATCCATTTTGTTTCCACTTCGTAACTTCGTAATTGTTTATGCGCAGGTGGAAAGTTCTGTAATGGCAGTAATATCCATGATTGAAATGGGAGAAAAATATATAGGTGACCTTGAACTCCAACTTGCTAGTGTAGCCATGGGACATGTTACACCCATGTTATTGCCTCCTGATGAAATGAAACTTTTGTTATCCAATATCAGCCAGTACATTGCTGATAATATCCGGTTGCCATATGATCCTCGGCACGTTTGGGAATACTATCAGTTGTTGAAATGTACTTCCACCAAAACAAGTCATGGTGTAATGGTGATAATGTCCATTCCATTGATTGAGCGGCAGAATAAATGGGAATTATTTAGAATTATTAATTTACCCATAGCTCTTAGAAATTCTAGTTACTGTACGTATTACAAACTAGACATGGCGGAGTTTGCCATTAACATTGAAAGGACAAAGTATATAAAATTAGACCAGAGAGATTTTGATTCTTGTGTTTGGGAGGGATTGCCCCACTGTCAATTCTATAACCCAATTCTTCCAACTAGAGATGTACGCAGCTGTGCTCTCAGATTATTTTTGGATCAAAGAATTGGTAACTTCTGTCCGATAATGATTTCAAAAACTATCCAGCTTCCAATTGGAAGGTACATAGGAGAAAATAAATGGGCCATTGTTAGTAATGAGCCACAGGATCTTATGGTTATTTGTGAAAGAGAAAGAGAAAGCATTAGAGTTAATGTACCAATTTCTGTTATTAAACTGAAACCAAATTGTATGGCCATAAGCAATAGAATGCAATTTCATACAGGGGCAAGACTGGAAAGCCAGTATGAGTTAAAATCTAAGATTGGACCCATGCTAAAAGCAACAGGGATAAATCTAACTCTCCTAAATAATTTAGACTTATTTGAGAAGGGGAACATTAAGATTCCAAAGAATCTGGAAAAGATTCCAGAAATAGATATAGAGACATTGAAGAGTGCTCTGATTGAAGAGCAAGAAAATATTCCAAATTGGACTAATGATTTTCCTATCACTTAGACTAGTGTAGCTGGGGTTTTGATTATTGCAATTGTTCTCACGGTAATTGTTAGACGCAAAGCCATGCATTGCTATCAGTGTCACTATCGTCATGACAGGCCTGAATCTACGCGGCCTGAAGAGACCATGCAGACGCGACATGATGCGGAGGTTGAGCCAACTCCACCGGAAGTGCCAAAGGTCGTTCCAACGTGCCCACCAGAGGGACAGTGTATTCTACCAGGGCCACCCAAGCGCTACACAACGATGATGAATGGAGAACTGTGGTCGAGTTACCACCCATTCTCTAACCTACCGGGATCATCAACAGCATCAAAAGACTTGGAGTAACTCAATACACATAGTTCAGTAGCGGTGTTATCTCAATGTGCTACCGAATGAGATAAGTGAAATAAACATGCTACAAATATATAGTGTGACTATTCAAGACGAGATGAGATGCAGCGCAGCAACATCAAGCAGTGATTCCAAGTGAAATAAAATGAAATAAATTAAATAAAATTAAAAAGTAAAGTTCACAATTCAAGGCATTGGACATTGACATCTAATGAGATGATATTTAATGAATTGAAACGCGGAATGCAGAGACATTGACATTGATACTTGAAGTATATTACAATAATGCATGATATAAGTTATGAGTATAGACTTTACTTATACTATATATAGTTTACAATTCAAGACATTGGACATTGACATCTAATGAGATGACATTTAATGAATTGAAACGCGGAATACAGAGACATTGACATTGATACTTGAAGTATATTACAATAATGCATGATGCATGATACAAGTTATGAGTATAGACTTTACTTATACTATATATATACTATATATATAAAGTTAAGAAGCCGAGACAACAAAACACAACGAGAAGGAAAGAGAATTATGAACATTTGAACATTACGATCACAGTCATTCTGACAGGCGATGAAGAAAAGATACCAAAATATCTCCACAATTCAGTTCAGTAGAATTACACATGAACTTGGGAATTTAATATTGTGATATTTTCAATATAAATTGGGGAGGTATTATGTAACACAGCATGACAGCATGAGTGAAGCATGAGTGTATATAATATGTGAGTGAGCATACGCCGCAGCGCGTGATCAACGCGTGATCAACGCGTGACAAATGTCACGTACACTGCAACTATAAATAAAGAGATTATCATCCGCCTGTTAGGGGGAACTTGGCATACTTCATCTCTGTGTCGCTCTGTACGGAGCTGCTCCGGTCACTATCGTAGAGAACCTATTACCCTAGTGGTAATAGAAGGTAGACTCGTAGTGCACTGGGGGAGCTCCAACAACTCCAACATCTTTGCCTTGTCCTCCACTTCCACGGATGCCCAGCCCCAGTACCTAGGGCAACTTAGGTCAACCCGAGGTCTACCCCCCGTGTCCCCAGTACTCGGCACTGGGTGACATAGACATTATACAGCCTGCCCCTGTATAATTTGAAGGCTTGGAGAGAGAATACTTAGGCCTTATGCTATACCGGCGAGGAAGGCTAAACAAAAGGCAGTCAATCAGAAAAGCTATATTAGCGCATGCAGTCATACATGTGCTACTTGCAGGGGGGGTGGGGGTTTGGGGAGGGGGGGGGGAGAAACCAGTGATTGGCTTTCAAGCAATGCACTTTGAATGCAGAATTGAAAGGACATTTCCTAGATTATTGACAAAATATTTGACTTAATTTTGATTTCAGAAAAGATGTTGATGTCTTAGCTGATGGTGCCACAAAGGTAAGGCAACAATATTTAGGCTATGGGTCAGGGTGTCAGAAAATGTACAATTCCTCTTGACCAATAGTCTAAAATTAATAACCCAAATTACAGTGTAACGTACAACCGAAAAGATATTTTGGATTGGCGCAATACCTAATATATTCGGAGATACCTAACTATTTACAATGTTCAGCCAGCAGAATTCACTCAATGTGTAGAGCTGCCGATTGTACATATTCTGTCGCCCTGACCCATATATCTAATTCTCCCATCACCAATCAACCACTTCCCTCTCACCTGCTCTCATTACTTGGAATCACCTTTTTCGTTCTTTCCTTTCTTTTTACATTCTTATTTCTCTTCTGTATTTTCTGTCTAATTAAAATTTTCCTAAGAAAACCATTCTGTGAGTTATATCATTTAAACAAAGACCAGAAAATAGGTAATAAAAAAATGATTAAGCCTCTCTGGAGCTATGTTGAACTCTAGACAGAATAAAGCAGTTTACTCCAGACCACCACTCTCTCCGATTAGTGTCCCGATGTTGGCCCTATGTTGGCCTATGAAAATGGGGATTTTAGAATTTTGCATATCTCTGGAAATATAAATGATATCAACTTGATTCAAGTGACCACACATATGTAACCTGGGATGCGCTATCAGATGAACACATGACCAAGGTGATTTGGGGTCAAGGTCAAGGTCATTTCTATGTAAGTGTAACAACCAAAAAGTGTCTTTTTTAAAACAAAATGTGCCCTTTTTGAAGAGCCAAACATTTTTTTTAAGAACCAAAGGTGTCTTAATTTCGTTTACAACCGAAAGGGTTTTGTGGTAACAGCTGTAAAAGGCCGTTAAAATAACGATCTATAAATTTGGTAACTTCTGCTAAATTAGAATGAACAAATATGAATCAAAGCAACATTTTCTGACGATCTCTCCCTTGTATTCTTTGAGACGGCCTCTGCTCATCTGGTCACGTGACAGTGCATCCACAAGTCTAGGAACAAACTGATTTTGTCAATTTTTGAACTATTAATCATATGTAATATTAATTCCATATCATAAAATATATATATCATGGACATTAGAAATATTTCCGCAACATTTATTGCCTAAAAACAACAGTAATACTTAGATTTCACCCATTGTTTACTTTCACCCCACTGCTGGGGAGTGGGCTGGGCCTTGGGGGACTCCCACCCTTGACGACCATAGCAACCCAGCTTAAAATCTCCAACTTTCCCCCTCAATTTCTTAAAGTATACATAATTGGGGGCAAAACGGAACAAGTGACTGCAATGTATGAACAATACTTGATATATCCCTGTAAGATCATATCATTTTGACGCATTTATATATGGTTTCAAAGGGGTTGAAAACAGGTATTTTAGCGTTGGCGTCTATGGAACTCAGCTGTTGTATTCATCCAGGTTTTTGCCGCCGATCGTAGCGTCACCTGTAAATAAATCTCAAAATATGCTGTTGTGCCCCTCTGGCTCATTTTTTTGGGATGGACTGATGTGTCCCTTTTATCTTTGACCCACCCCTCATTTTAGACCCTAGATCTGCCCCTGTTAATGTGTATTTATTTATTACTGGGTAGTCTCTGACTATGTTATGCCTTTCCTTCCAGGTATATGTGTGGCACAACAGTATAAGGAAGAGTGACTGCCTCAAAAAGAAATACTACTTACCAAATGAAAAATATCTGAACTTTAAAGAATTAAAAAGGGAATTGCGATTGTGCTGATCCACAAATGGCCGTCATGATATTAAATTTTCATAAGTTTGGGGCGTCATGGTCATGTACAAAAGCATTAGCGGATAAAGCCTACTGATTATCACAGAATATATTCCTTTTATTTTACGATGAGGACCCGGGGTAGAATTATTGATATATGACCCCCGTTTTTGCTGCCAAAATAATACAAACCTTCCAGTACGTAGTCATATTCCAGAAGCCATAAAATACAGTATATGTTACTGTATACTTTTATTTTTAAATTCATTAAATCTTTTGTTCAAAATATTACTACTAATATCTTTTGGGGTTCGTTAGGTTTAGAAGACTTTATATTGTTCACATGTGCATTCTCAGCTAGTTTCGGACAGAATATTTTTCTATTAGCTATTTCTAGTCTAACCTATCTGAGAGCGACTTATAATTATGGATTTTAAAGGGTTTGCTGCGTGGGTCTACTTATACTCCATCTCAATCCTAAGTGATAAAAGGCTCCTTTAAACATGGTGGAACATGGAAAATAATCTCTGCTTTTCAAGATGTGACAGGGCATCAAAGAGCAACTCTGGGCCATTAGCTTGACGGCTAAATATAAGTACAATTAAAACGTATCTTTTCCCCAGATATTATAATCTGATTAGGGGAATAGCTGGTAGATAGAAGAGTATATGGATGGATAAGCTAAGTTACTGAGTCAGTCGGTGAGTTGCTCATAAGGAGCGGATGGTAAACACAAGCACACAACAAGAGGTTCCAAATATGACTAACTGTTTATTACCCAAAGGGTCCCTCTCCTCTACTCTGCAATATGCAGGAGCACGGGGGGGGGGCGTGGCACTATCTCTGATAGGCTCACCACCAAGCATGAATCATGGGGGCGGGGCCCATGCCTGACGGATTGTTAGATTGGGAAATATATATTGTTATATACATTAAATCTAATAGTTATAAATTCATATATTAGCTTATAGCTTGAAACTGGTAAGGTGACATGCACTCTAAGATTATATTTGTGTCTGAAAGAATTTTAGATAACATGTTGTTCTGCAATTATCTGTCAAATGTTTAATTTAAATTCTATTTAACTATACACTATTTTGAGTTCATTCAGGGACATGTTGATTTAAGGGACATTCCTGTTTGATGTTTACATCTATTATTTTGAGTTGACACCTTATCAGTGACGTAACTGGGACAGCGCGTGCAACTCTGGGCTCAGCATGAGAGGACCAGTTATTAATGAAATATAGAACCCAGGGCATTGTCATTTTAGGAAATGGCATATTATGCTGAAAATGATAGTATTAATTTGGTTTATCATTTTATTAGTGAACATGATATATTCCCAATAGTAATAAAATGAAGCGATGTTTCAATAGTGTTTATTTCTTCCAAATTAGCAAATGGTCATAAATAATGTGATGACTTTTGTTTTAGTTTGCTCCTAGAGTTGATTCAAAAGTAGAATAAAACTAAGGGAACATGTCATGTTAACTTCCATTTAATCAATCTATATATTATTAACTTTAAATATAAATTGCTTGTTGGAAACGCATAGTATTAAGTATTTGATGCTAAATCGAGTTGACCTTTCAAGGCTACACTTAGGATTTCCTAATGTAGAAGACTTTAAAAATGATTAGTATTTTTTGATTGCTTCTCTTATATATAATCAACCATACCATGTGATATCATGTATGTGAACTCGATGATGATTTTAATAAAATCTGGGCTTCTTCTTCTGGCACTCACTGACGCAAGTTGTCTTATTTTATTCAGTGTAACATTTATATAATAACTGTTTCTGAATCACACCGGTCAACTTAAGATCAACTAGCACTATGTAACTATAGAAACCGAAGGTTACAGGATGTATAGCATCACTCCCTCACAATACGAGAGCCTTCCATCATGACCTACCTTGGTCCGTAAAATGACGATACATCGAGATCAATAATTTTAAAATAAAGAATTAATAATTTCGAAATCCGAATAGTTCTTTAAACAACAGAAAAAGGCTGACATTGTCTGGCAAAGAAAAAGCACGGGTATAGAAAGCAAGAATAAATACAAGTAGAAGCATGAACCAACAAGGCAGTCAATCTGGGGCCTGACACTAGCCTCATTGCCTCCTACAGCCTCCAACAGCAGCTAGCAATAAAAGAATAAACCAGACAAACCTTTTCAAACAGCAAAAAACATCAAAGGTAAAAATAAAGTACAATAATATACGCATGAGGTAGAGACAGTGAAAAGGTAAATAATGAAACTAAATGTTTTCACTCCCTTCTCCCCCCCCCTCTCTCAAGGAGGGGCTCCAAGAGCTGGCAAGCACACTAGAGTCCAACCGACTTCTCCTTTTTCCAGCATGGCAGCCAGTACCCTGTACTGTACTGTGAGCAGGACAAGGGCCTTTGTTGAGGCAACTCCAGCTGCAGTAGCCCTCCTTGGTGAATAACCCTTAAAGGGCCAGACCAACGGAGGGACACTGAGGGGAAGAGAAAACACCTCCTCTGAACACAGATACCCCTCATACGGGGGGCCTCCGCCTGAGAGAGAACGTCCCTTTCAAAAATGGTGGAAAAAAGTAAAATCTCTACATGTCTCTCTCCCAACTCTAGCCAAATGCAGATTCTGTTGGCCCCCTGCTGGGCTTACAGCAGCTGAGGCGCTCGGCTGGTGGGCCCAAGATCAAGATTGATCCTGGGAAGCGAGCCTGGCCAAAAAATACACACAATTGCCTTCCTATCCTTACAAGAGAGGGAAAGGAATTACCTGACACAGGCAAAACGATATAAAAAGTAATCAAACTAATCTAACAAGGTATAATATCAAGAGAGGGAATTTTAAGGTAACTGAGGTAAAAACAAACTCTATGACTAGCCCCCAAACACATCTGAGGCTTACACAAGGACTGGCTGTGTCAGAGAATGATCGTCTAAACACCGCCAGACCCTATGTCACAAAGGGCAAAAGAAAAAAAAAATATATACAAGAAGGAACAGGTAATACATAAAGGTAAAATGATATTTTAAAAGAAAATACCAGACACAACAGTACCTCCCAATCGAGAGAAAAATAAATAAATAATTAGGATACATTATAGTATAGCCCAATAGAGGTGTTATACAGGAGGATAAAAATAAATACATAAACTAATCAACGGCAGTTGACTCTTGCCGAGATAAGGCATGATAACAGACGCTCTGCCAAAGGCTTGAAGCCAGAGAATAGGCTCAACTAAAACGCTGATCGGCCACCTCCTTATATACTGGGTGCGGGGAAGTCTTGTGTTTGCACCGCCCACATTTCTCAGTTTGGACTGAACTATTGCAATTCTAACATTGGAATATCCCCATACCTTGTGCCAACTCACACTTCTTATAATTAGCCCAAACTAATCCAGTAGGATTATAGGAATATAGTAGGAATATAGCCAATACACTTGTAGTCTAGGGGGGCAAACGACAATGAAGAATATAAAATAATGTACAATGCAGTGTTGAGCTACTATACTAGGGGTACGACATAGGGAGTTATGTGGCCAGCATGGCGGCAAAGGGCCGTGTGCGTGGCAATGTATCGTCTCCTAGCCTCTAGGTGCTGTCTGCTGTGGGTCAGTTCTGCCAAACCTCCCCAGTGGGCACTACTGGTCCGCGGGACTTTTTAGTTTATATTTACATTTATCTTTTCCATTTTATGTTTGAACAGCAGGTATAGCTGTTGTTGCTTAAGTAACGGCAACCTGGGTTTAACCGTATCATTTCATCTGTGGTGAACATGACTCTTCTCACAGTAGTTTCAGAGTTACTTTCTCTTGAGTGTTTTGTATGTATACTTGAACCTGCATGTTACCTCAGACACCTTCGGATGAGGGTTACCTGGCTGGCTAGGGGACCCAAAATCCTCAGACTTTGGCAGGATTATGTGAACTGATGCTCAGCTTACAACTCCTCATGAAATAAACCCTTGTGAACAGGTAGCGACTGCCTTTTGTTCCTTTTGTTTAACTCATTTAGAAGACTCAGACAGGTCAAAGGATACAAACCTGCGAAGATCACTACAGTTGCATCAGTAATAGAACAAATTAAATCTTTTGCCAGCTATTGTAATTTCCTACATCCGAAAATAAGTTCTACTTCGCTCGCCAGGGACCTGTAATCTGTAAAGGCTGCATGGTCCTCCCGGCCAGTTCTGTAGTCCCCAGACTCATGTTCCGGGCCTATATCAGTCATAATCATCTGGTCAAAGGCCATATTCACCAACGTGGTAACCTTAGTGGGAAGCCCACCAGGTTGCACCAGTTGGTTGATCGCCTTCTGCCCAGGATCCGGTTGCGGTCTGCCCTCTGCCCCGGGAGCTGCCCTCTCTGAAAGAGAATAAAAATAAAAAAATCCACAGATTTCCTAATCCGGCATGGCTTAGCTTAAGGAACTGGTCAAGAACTGGTCACGGCACCAATTGTAGTGATTCACAGATTCTCGACAGCAATAAACAAGTCAACAAGGCAACTCCTTATCCATCTGTTTATTAACAGTTCACCCAAGTGGCCCCTAGTCCGTATTCCCCGGACAGGGTAGTGTATTCCCTTCCGGAACACAACATGGTAGTTGAATATAGCAAAGAGTATGGCAAGACATACACTGGAGTAAACATTATAGAAGAAGGACATGTAATGGATAAACAGAACGGATACTTTATAAGAGTAATAAGGTAAGAGTTGATATAAGAACATAAGGGTAATTAAGGCATTTAGTAACACTGTAACCATAAATGCAGAGGATCAAGCATAGATCCCTCTGTAGGAACACAAGGGTACCAATCCTTTATGGATTGCACCTGGAGGATCATAGTAAAACTACTACACGTATATATCCATACTTCCTGAAATACAGCTAGTTTAATTTATATGCTACATAGGTATAATATGGTAGCCTGGTATATCCTGAAAATTTCACAGAAATTGCCTCATACACCAAGTATATGGCAAACCCAATCATGTCTCTTTATTTCTCAGAATTCCGAACAGTTTAAAAACATGTAATTAGCCAAAGAAGTGGTGCATTATTGATATGGTGAGGTCTCTTGCAACGCACATACATACATACAGATGGCAATGGTAGTGGCGTCACCGCCATCGGCGCGACCAAAACTGAAGCAACCCACATAGCAGTAGAATTAGGTGTCAGGCCAATTGCCCCCTGGTCTTAAGCCCGCCTGAGTTAAGCCCCCCCTGCCTTAAGACCCCTGGTGTTAAGCCCCCCGGCCAAAAGCCCCCTAGGCCAAAACCCACCCAAAAGCCCCCTGGTCGGAAGCCCCCTAAGTTGAAAGCCCCCTAGGCCATAACCCCCCCACTCCTATTTGCATAATAGGCCCCCTAAATTGATGCATTACAATGCAAAATATGAAGATATGGGGGTTGTGCATAACATAGAAAATACAAATCGGGTAGAGTTGAAATGCGAATAATTCTACTGTATTAAAATAACTGACTACTACCCGTAGGTTTAATTATGTTGTTGTAAGTACACCAATTTATGATGTATTTTATCGTTGTCATAAGATAAGACAAATTATAATATTCTATGCCCTGCATTTTATTTGAGATTATGCACCACTCCTATAGTGTAATATAATTTGAGTGAGAAAATATCTGGGCTTAAAGGAATGAATGGAAGGCAATACTAAACGGATTAAATTTGATTAAATTACAATTATGAAATGGTTACAATTTGGTATGATAAATTATACAAGACCCCACAGGATGCTGGATGTAATAATGAATGAAATAATGGGATGAGATGAAGGTTGAATATTGACAAAATGAGGTAGGTACCAGTCTAATAGTCTAGTACATCATGACTATAAAGAGAGGTGAGATAATAGAATGTTACAGCCATATTCGGATCTATGTACAGTCAGAATTATATTTACACAATATATTTGTCATTCAAAACTTAAATCAATCGTGCCATATAAGCCTTCAACATTTCCTTTATAATACCTTGTTTATCTAACTTGGTGAGTCTATGTTTGAACGAAAAAAACATAGCTCAACAAATTGTTATTATATTTTGTCCTGGTACAAATGACAGATTCAATATAATTATCAAAAATTGGTCACACTAGATGCTAAATTAGGAGAAGCTGTACAGGACAGGGACGTTCATTTGACTAAATCAGATCAGCTGGGGGACATTGTTAACTTAAAGGATGATGCATTGCAGAAAATGCAGAAGGAGTTTGACGATGCTATTGTTCAGTTGGATCTGTCAAAAAAAATGTAAATGACGCTGCTCTTAATGTGGATTACTGGAAATCAAATTGATGTGCCATGGACTTTTATAGGGCAAGAGTGTGAACAAACCTTGAGTGATGTGTTTACCAATTGAGATGAGATTGTAAAAATTGCACAAGGTAGCAATATTCCATTCATAATGTTTGTAAAGATGTATTCAAAGTGATACCCTCTGTCTTGAGTCACTTATTTAACCTCCTATTTGCTTCAAATTTAATTCCAAATTCCTGGAAAAAAGGATGTGTCACCCCATTGTTCAAAGGTGGAGAAGCCTCAGTAATTTCTAACTATAGACCAATAAGCCAGCTTTCTATTCAGACAAAGTTATTGGAAAAGGTTATTCACAGTAGACTACTAGATTTCTTTGAAAATCACAATGTCCTTTCCGATTAACAAAATGGTTACAGAAAATCGAGATTGACTCTCGTCACAATCTCTGACTTCACAGATGACATACTAAAAGATAGAAACAATGGTAGCACCTCTTTTGCTGTATTTTTTTACCTAAAAAAGGCATTTGATACAGTGAACCACAATGTACTTTTAGCTAAACTAGACAAATATTGTATTGAGGGCAACTTGCTTGCCTTGTTGTGTAACTACCTCTCGGGGAGAACACAAACAACAGTTTGCAATGATACTGAATCTTTGAGTGCTAGTGTAAATTATGGAGTCACCCAGAGATCTATCCTGGGGCCCCTGCTTTTTCTTGTCTACGTAAATGATGAAGAACATTGTCTTGTTCATAGCAAAGTAAGGCTTTTTGCAGATGACACTGTCATATATACTATAGTCATAATAACGCTGACACCCTGAATGTACTACTGCAAGAAGATACTAACAATTTTTTCATTGGTGTTGTTATATTATAGCTATTTTGTAGAGCTAAGTATCAATAGATGCACGCCAGTCAGAGTCTTGGTTCATTGTGTCTTTATTAAAGCTATGTGTGGTCAAGCGTGGCTTGACCACGTGACCCTCCTATGCTACCAAGATTACATCATAGGATAGCGGGGGTCACAGTATGAGGGGGGTTACTATTCAAATCCAGATTACATATCAATATATGACAGTGTGAGTCTAATAAATTGACATTGAATGTGAGCAAAACTAAGACAATGCACCTCAGATGTGTTCAATGCAGAGTAAATCATGTTAAACTGAATATTATCATTAGTGGTACTCAGCTTGATTGTGTAGAATCTTACAAATACTTGGGCATTAAAGACGCCAATCTCAAATATGATATGCAAGTGTGATCTACCCATACAAATTTGAGTCATAAAATGTACCACCTCAAGAAAATTTCTAAACTGGTAGCCACCATAGGTTATTCTAAGAATTTACAAGGTATTTATAGTCCCATTGTTAGATTACGGTGATGTTATCTACAGTCACCGTAATCGGTTGATGTGCAGCAAGGCACATTGATAAACTGCAAATTTTACAAAACAAGTGCCTAGAAATTGCACTCAAACTCCCAAAGTTAACCAATACACTACTTATTCACAGAATAGCCAGTGTACCAAAGTTAGTGGACAGAAGAAGGGATCACATCCTAAACCTTGCCTTAAAACGAAGCAAAAAACCAGCCTTTGTTGACCAAACTGTTAGACAGACCAGACAGTGGCAGGCACCAGTGCTGTTCTCCAATAGGCCAAACATTGTGACCAAAGTGTCCAAACAAAAACTGTATTATTATGGAACAATCTCAATGTTGACACAAGAAACATAAATGATTATAAGGTTTTCACAGCCTTAACCAAGGCTGAATGTATGTTACCTATATATCTTAGAACTGTATGATATATCTCTCACCCCACCTCCTATCATCATAGTTCTCTCCTAGTTCCTTCTCTTAGCTAGTCTCTTTCTATTTGTGTTGTTACATGCATAAACAAGTCATAAACAAGTCATAAACAAGTTTATCGAACCAAAAGGTAATAGCCACTCAACCAGATTTAACCATTCAAATGGTTAAAACTGAGGCTCATTTCCTACCTATTATACACATGTCACTGTACTCTGCAAGAACAGTTGTGATTTCTGTCTCACTATCCAAGTTCGATATCTCTAATTCTCATGAAGGGAAAGAAGACCAGACACACGTTTTTTTAGGTATAACAGGCTTTATTCTTCACACAAACCGTGTCCGATAGTTAGTATCAGACCCAACAGAGGTGACCAGGGAATGGCCTCACAAGACAAGTGGCAATTATTATGGTACACAGTCAATGTAGGTGTAGGGTAAAACAGTTAACATGGTTTAACATGCGAATAGCTAAGTGAAACAATACAGAGTGTTGCCGGAACGTCCGGAAGCACTCCAACACACATTATGGTAAATGAGTTAACTAGATAAACAATACCTTTGATACTGAATTAATGGAACTCCAAGTAAGAAAAGGCGGGAATCCGAAAGGCCGTTTCCAAACCAGGAGCTCGTTCAGTTGAGGCAAGTGCACCCAATTATAGCAGCACCCAGCCGAGCCAATTATTCCGGAACTATTTAAAACTTTTCATGACTACAATGTCACAATGTCATTAATTTGTGTATCGATTATTAAACGTTTCTAATAAAAGATAATATATAATCAACCATACCAGTGATATTGTCTATGTGAATGCGATTTTAATCAAATCTAGGCTTCTTCTGGCACTGACAGACGCTAGTTGACTAATGTCATTCAGTATAACTTTTATATTGAATTGAATTAAAAAAAAACTTCATTTGTCTGAGGTTTTACAGAGTATAGACAAATAGGTGACCAGGCTTCTGGATAAAATCCAGGTCTTCCAGCCGCCACTTCATTATAGAAAGACATCTATACTAACAGAGAGACTGGCTAAAAGATACACTTACATGGTATAATACAAGTTAACATTGATTAAACAAATCCTTACATTAAAAGGTAAATAGGGCATAATACAAGTTAAGGTTCTTAACAAATCCTTAGGTTATACAGTGTGTTATAAAACATATAAAACATAATATCAAAACTGACTAGTATCATTTCTCACGATACATAGCGCCATCTGTTAAATTTTAGACACACCATTTTTAGACACTCATTATATTTTAGCATTCACAATTAATTAACTCCATTAACTCCAATGTCTTCAAATAATTTTTAAACATCAATATCTTCTAAATACCTTCTAAGTTGTTTCCTAGTGTCAAGTTCATGTGCTTCTGTGGGCAGTGCGTTCCAGGCTATTTTTGCTTTGTAGAGAAAACTGTTTCTATATAATGCAGATTTTGGAATATTGAGTATTAAATTTCTTCTGTTTTTTGCATGGCTTCTGGTCGAAAGTGATCTTTTATCTAAGTTTTTTCTGAAAGAGATAGGTGGAAGGCATTCTCCAGGATATGAATATTTCTTCTCTTTTCATTCTTCTGTATTCTTAAAATTGAAAACTCATTGTCAACATTTGTTTTTTGTTGACTTTCAAAATAGATTATACAGCTGAATTTTACAAAGACAGTAGCCTCTTAAGCATTTTTGGAGAGGCAGACAAATAGAAGACATCACCATAATCAATATTTGGTATAATTAACATTTTCACTATGTCAGTTTTTACCTTTTTATTTAATATATGGCTCAATTTTCTGAGCATGGTCACTTTCCATCTTACCTTATCAATTACATTTTGTACACGATTATTAAATGTTAATTCCTCAACAATCATTAGACCAAGGTATTTATACTGGTCAGTTTGAGTTAACTTTTCACTTCCCAAGATCAAATTTGGAGTCTTTTTTTGTTGGCAACTCTTTTTGTTTCTTGTTTTGAAATTCATAAATTGTGCTTTGCTGACATTCATGGAGATCTTATTGATCTTACACCATGTGTATATGGAATTCAGATTGTCTTGTAGTTGGTTTATCATCCTTATCACTGTATAAAATCATTGCATCATCTGCATAGGTTCCTGGAACTTTCAACCCCTGGTCTTTTCCCACCTGGAACTTTCAACCCCTGGTCTTTTCCCACCTGGAACTTTCAACCCCTGGTCTTTTCAACCCCAGGTCTTTTCAACCCCAGGTCTTTTCAAGCCCAGGTCTTTTCAACCCCAGGTTGTTTCAAGCCCAGGTCGTTTCAACCCCAGTTTCTTTAATAGAAGAATATATACATTTTTATTTGATGTTTGATGCATTCGGAGGAATATATCGAAATGATTTTTGTTAGTTTCCAACCTCATAAATCAAACCAGTGGGAGGTGTGTTCGTAGCATAAGTGCAGCATATGTATGAGAAGGGTTTGGTCCTGTTTAGACTCTGATGTTATAAAGGAATATTTATCATATTTTAATATATGGTTCATATAGGTACAAATACAATTACATTGACACTATTAACCAATTACATCACTTATGAATGTTTATGATGCCAGTGACTGGTAGGTGTGCACATAGAAGTAAAACAATATGTTTCTTTTATTATTTTACCCAATATGTAAATTGTGTGACATAAATTTGAAGAATGGGTCGGGGACCACCATTTTGAAATGGACCGGAAGTAGTGTGACGTATCATTACTTGTCTGCAGGGTCCATTTTCCTGCAAAACCCCATCTTGTGCGCCTTCGATTTACAAGACCCACAAACATGGGAGCGAGAACAAGCTCCAGTACAGACACCGTAATTAAACTTGTAACACACATCGTCAGGCCAGTCGGTAGGAATCACTAGTTTCCCGTCAGAATTGCGTTTAAGAGTAGATCCAGACTTTGTTTTGTTCACGTTTCTAGCTTTTGACTCGTTTGCAGACGTGAAATGAGTAGCAATGGATAACGCACTACGAGGTGAAAACCCAGCAGCAGGATTCCTCAAGTAACAGTCCACCACCTCCCTGTCATAGCTAGTATATGCGGAATTAATATAAGACTTGCCAATTGAGAGGTTCAAAACATTCTGGAAATGGGCGAGATAGCTGCGCCAATCCCCACCATTGTTTACCAAGTGTTCGAGCACCAATGACATCCCATATAAATATTCCTGAAGCGACAAGGATCAGCGGTCTTTAGAGGCATACCTTTTACAAGAACAAGATACTGATACTCTGGTCTTAACGGAATACCTTGCTGTCGGGTCACAGAAGGGTCAATGCTGATTGACAATTGGTTCATCGAAGTTGCCATGGCAATCATAGCAGCAGCAGCCGGGTCAGCGGTAGTGACAGTAGTAGACATACCAGGCACGGTAGGAGTCAACCCAGGCGTGTTGACAGTAGTAGTAGATGACAGCGGGGGCAGACCGGCCGTCACAAGACCAGCCATACCGGGAGCGGTTGAAGGAGGAACCGGCATGGAGGCGGCAGACCCAGACGTAGCCGTAATGGCAGGGACTCCCTGGGCTGAGGGCTGACCTAATGACGCAGCAAGACGAGGTGACTTGGGTAGTAATGGAGTCGGGGACTGGATCGAATTTCCACGTTCCAGGACCGAGATTCTGTCCAACATACAGGCTAGAGTAACTTTATGAGCAGCTTGGCTTGAAACCAAAGACGTGAGTTGTTGTTGCTGCAAGGAGGACATTGAAAGGAGTTTCGACAAGACATCGGTAGTGCCGAGTGAAGCAGTATCACCAGACACAGAATCCTCGTCGTCGATCTTCCCATCCAGGTAATTTTTCCAATTAGTTTCTTCGTCACCTTCATCTAGGCACCTTTGAATAGCTTCCCTTTTAAACCTACAAGAGCTCGTACCGGGATGTTTGTGAGACAAACCGCAAGCATTTTTTTTTTTTTTTAGACGTATTTTATTCAGGTTGGTAATCAGGCAATGGCCTTTGCTTAATGTGAATCGGGTTGGACCCGCTATACCTTCACACCCTGATTTTTTGGCGTTACATTTGATATACATAGAGAGTGTGAGGTCGGAAATAAACATTTTAGTAAATCAGATTTGATCGAGGGTCAAGAAAAGAGAGTATGATGAGATGAGATGGGATGGATTAAGGTATGAAAAAAATAGATAAAAAGAAGAAAAAGAAGGGGGGGGGGGGTTAGAGGGAGGGCAGTGATATGGGGAGTGGGGTAAGGGGGGGGGGGGTAAGGGGGAGGGATGGTCAGACATTATTGTACAAAGTATGTGTAGATTACACTCATTATTGTTAACAAGAAGTGGTTATAGCTTAATCACGAAGTGGTCGTAGTGAGTTGGGTATTACTATAACGTTGTTCAACAAGTCAGTTTTCATTCTAGTTTTAAATGCTAAAGTTGTAGGTAATAGTTTGTATATGTGATGGAGGTTATTCCACCATTGTATCCCATCATAGCAGAGTGACTTTTGGTACAGGGCAGACATAGGTCTTTTTAATTTGAAATTTAAGTTACGGTATTCTCTAAAATCATAATTTTCATCCAGATGGCGCAACTCTAGCCAAGGCACCCTACAGAAATGTAGTTGTTTGTGTAGAAATTTCATGATATTAAAATAAATTCTCGTCCCTACTGACATAGTATTAGTATCAACATGTAAAGCCAGACTATTACTCCATCTTGGTCTTTTTAGGGCAAAGCGGAGGGCTTTATTCTGTAAGACCTGCAACCTGATTAATGTTCCTTGGCCTGCATTTAGATAACAAATATTCCCATAATCAAGATGGCTCAGTACCATAGTTTTTATGAGTAGGATTCTGGTTTGTATGTCTAGAGCATGTCTATTAATGTATATGTTATATAATCGAACATTTGCTTTATTAATAATATTATTGGCCATGTCTTGAAACTTAAGTTTGGAATCCAGTTTAACCCCTAGGTAGGTGAAAGAATCTACCCAGTCGAGTTGAGTTCCAGAAATTGATATTTTAACAAACGGAGGTGGTATAGTTCCTCGGGTATTCGGTCTTATGCACATAGTTTTTGTCTTAGGCAGACTGAGTGCTAATTTATTATTAACACTCCACATGGCAATCAAGTCAGTATCATTCTGACATTTGGTCAGTAGTAAACCTTCAATATGTGCATCATTAATGAGGACGATGTCGTCCGCGAATAATAACATTCTACCCTGTAAGTTTAATTCTGCAATATCATTTACAAAAATATTAAATAAGATTGGTCCCAAGATGGAACCCTGCGGTACGCCGTGTTTTATAGGCAAGTATCCTGATTGTACATTATTAACTTTAACCTTTTGCATCCGATCTGTAAGGTAATTTTCTATCCATGATAGAGTCCATTTAGGGAAACCGTAGATTTTCAATTTTTTAAGCAGCAGACTATGGTCTAGGGAATCAAAGGCTTTTTGATAATCGAAAAAGACAAGTGCACTCAATTTACCTTGGTTCATGTTATTCATTAGTTTATAGATTAGGAGGTTAATAGTCTCGATTGTGGATGAGTTTTTTCGGAATCCACCTTGAGTTGGGGTTAAAATATTATGTGTATCGAGGAAGGACTGTAGCTGGGCATTGACATGTTTCTCCAATAATTTAATGGCTATGTGAGTAATCGAGATAGGTCTCAAATTGTTAACAAGTGATGAGTTTCCCTTCTTAGGGATTGGGACTACAGTTGCCCTTTTCCATATTCGTGGGATTATACCTAGGCTAATGGATTTATTCATCAGGTGTGTCATTTGGGTTTTAAAGATTTTAAATAGACATATATAAACTTTCATGGGGATTTCGTCGCAGCCAGACGATTTTGATTGGTCCACCTCTGATAGTAGTTTCAGGAATTGATCTTCACTGAGTATCTCGTATTGGGTATTTGGGTCACCATGTCTGTTGAATTGGTTGATAATGTTATTTCCTTGTTGGACTGAGTTGGAAATATTGGTCCCTATATTTGCGAAATAGTGATTGATAATTGAGGGGATTTTGCTGGCTTTGGCCATGACCTGCGTTTCTGGGTCTATAAGTTTAATTAATTTAGATTGCTTGTTTTTGAAAGGTAGATAGTCATTAAGTAATTGCCAAAACTTTTTGTAGTCGTATTTGTGTCTTGCTAGCTGTTCTTTAATATATGTACTTTTAGCTGTGTCTACTCGTATATTAGTCAAATTTCTATAATATACAGCTCGTTGGCGAAATTCAATGCGTTGTGTACGTCTATACTTTCTGAAATATTTATCTCTGTTATAAGCTAACTGTAATAATTCACCATTGAACCAAGGTGGTTTTATCTTTTTGCTCTTGAAAGATTTCTTAGGGCAAACCTTGTTAGTAATATTCAACATTCTTTCAAATATGATTTTCCAAGCAGAGTCTAGGTCATTCAAGTTCGTAAAGTCATCCCAGTCAGTGTATTTATTTGCTTCAAGGTCTATGTTCTCCTGGCTAAGGCCAGTCATAGAACGCGTATAAAAATTACATTTCTGGTGTTTTTCTCTGGTTTTCTTTTTAATATAGTATATAATGTAGTGGTGCTCAAATTATATTCTATCACTCCACTTGAATTTACATGGGCAACATTAGTGAATATATTGTCAATAGTTGAGTATTGGCCATTCAAACCTAATCTGGTTGGGAGACTTATAAGTGAGATCAGAAATTTGTCTTCTATTAACGATAATAGGTCATTCCTTGTATTAACATTCAAATTATTTACTTGTGCCGTGTTTACATTAATGTCACCCATGATTGTAAGCTCGGCGTATGGGTATTTTTCCTTGACAGTGTCTATTAATAAACCAAATTCTTCCAGGAAGTCCCTAATACTAGATGATGGGGCGCGGTATAAGTTTATGAGGACTAGGTTTTTAGTATGTGGATATTTGATAAAAATAATCTGTGCCTCCATGGTATTATTGGACTGGGATAAATTATTATCTATTTCATATTCTAGTTCGTTTTTGATGAAGGCACATACGCCTCCACCCATACTTCTAATTCTATCAAGGCGCTCTAGGTTGTACCCATCCAATATTAAATTATTGTCAGATATCTTTGGGTTGAGCCATGTTTCACAGAACAATATAGCATCAGCAGTTATATCATTTAAATCTAGTTTTAATTGATTCCATTTCGACAATATCGATCGTATATTTAGACATAAATATTTAGCACCTTTTATAAGACTTAGATCCTTGATATTATTTAGTTTGTTACACGGTTTAGTCATTAAGTAAGGTTTGCAACATTGCATTTGAGGAGATGATCTTTACACATATATAATATGTAAAAGGTTTGGCAATGGCCAATTGAATAGAACACAATTTAGGTGGATTTTCAACAAGGGGTGGGGTTAACGTCAATCCATCATAACAAGTAACTTTTACATTATGACAATGGGTATAGTAAAGTACATCAAGTGCCATAAGATAATCTAAGTAGGTAATCTCAACTGGTATAGTGAGGGTATACTTTTTACTTGGTATCATGTAGTAGTAAATTTGTGCATAAGCCAGACCGAGAATATTCTCGACTGGAGTCAGTTCAGATTTTAGTCCCACAAAACTGATAACTCTCATTGGAATGCAAGTGGTAATATCACGCTCAACAGAACAGAACATAACATAAGCTATTAATATTATCACAAATACGTTCACGATCTCAGCACTAAGGTCTGTAATAAAATTACTCATTTAGTAAATCGTGGCAGCGAACTAACTGATGACCCCAGTCTGCAACGATAAATTCTCTTGGGTGTAGCCCGTCCGTGAGGTAATGGTAGTTGTATTGCGTGGATCCATAACGCCTGCGGTGGATCTTGCTTAGTAGGGTCGGCGTGTAAAGATTATTACCGGTATTCTTCATACGAATGTAGTAATTTACATCATGTAATACGGTGTTGAGTGTGGACTGGAGTGGATGAATGCCATATACTCCATTATATCGGTTGATATTCATGCCTGGGATGGGACAGAAAACAGGAGTAATCTGAGGGTAGTCTCGTTCGAAGTTGTCGGCGACAGTTTCAAGCTTTTGTATCACATGGTTTTCTACCGCATACCTATCTGGGAACCGCAGGTTGCAAATACCATGCTGCTTATAGGTTAGGTCGCAAATGCCGGCGAACATAATACAGAACCTAGGGGTATAGTGGTCTAGGACTGGCTTTACAGCATTGTAAAGTTCAAGCAGGCCTTTGCCTTTATGCGGGGATAAGCGAATTTGGTCAGAGTCAATGTATGGTGCTAGTCTGACTCCACATGAGTCAGTGGCTATAATGGTAAACACGTTGGTCGGGTCGTCCAGCGGTGGAGCCATGCTGCTTGTCAGGAGGTACAGTTCGTAGTATGAAAAAGTCACTTTACCTCGGTTTATCCTATTTCCTTCTACTATGCCTGCCTCTACGGCCTCCTTTACCTCTGGAGTCAGACGGTAATTCAATATTATGCTGGTGGTCAGAGAAGTCAGAGTTCGGTGAGGAAGGTTCCGTCGAGGGGCTTCTTGTCTTGCTAGCCGGCTGCTGTTTACTACCTGACCCGGAGGGAGGTGATCGCTTGGCTGTTGAATCAGTCATGGGCGGCGGAGTAGAGGGGGAGGTTGGCTGTTCCCGGCTGTTTTCGCGCTCGCTAGTGCGCTTGTCCTTGTTATCCGCTTTAGGAGGCTTGTATGGGGGCGGCTTCGTATCAACTGATATGGGTTTGTCAGCTGGCTTTGGTGTAGTTTTAAGGAGGGGTGTGGCAAGTTTCTGTGGCGATGGTTTATCCCGTAGTAGAGCAGCTTCTGTTTCCATTAGGATTTGCTCGGCCTGTTTAATGGTGTGATCTGTACTCGCTTGGTCAGAATGGAATGAGAGGTCGGAAGTGCTTGATACGTTATCTTCCTCTATAATTGTTGTTGTGTCATGGTTTGAGGCGGCAGCTGTTTTAGTACTGCCGTCAGCCTGAGTTTCATCTTCCACAATTACAATGGGTTTGATCACCAATTTTTGGGCGGGTGGGGTGGGTTGTTGTACTGGTTCTCCCATAGCTGTGTCATTCCTCTCTTGCCTGCCTGGATTACCTTGATTATCTCGCAAATCTTGTGTGAGATCTTGATCGTCGTTATTATTCTGCGGGTCAGCAGGGATATTCTGTAGATGGGCTCCAGGGTTAGGGTTAGGAACGGTACCCACTTGGTTTGGTGGTTTCCCTCCCTCTTCTTCTTGGCCATAAGCAATGTCCTCATCTTCTTCCTCCCCTTCCAGCTGAGGCATTTCTAACTCAGCATTGGCCACGGCCAAATCAAAATCAATGGGTTCGTTTTCTTGGTCTTCTTCACCCCAGTTTTGTTGGTCGGCATTTCTTTTGGGTATGGCTTCTTCTCGACGGATTTGCTCTCGTATTCCCATCAAGATACTACCATGTTGGTTGAGGCCCGGCCATTTTGTTTCCTTATCCTTCAGGGATTTGGAATGTATGGGTATCCCTATTCCCCACCAGCGATCGTAAGAGCACTCTGCCAATTGTGACTCTCCTGTATTTAACAGCGCCCTCCTTGCCTTTTTATCTTGTGCGAATTTACTAGTTAAAATATCCCTCATAAAGGTATATTTCACTAAGTCCCAATTAGTATTCGGGCCACACTTGTCTCCTAATTTCTTAGCTTCACGTGGACAGATTACCTTGACCAGAGCTCTAGCAATTATTGGATTCTTTGTACTTTTAGCGCGCTTATGCTGATAAGCTTGTTCAGCTGTGAAATAATTTTCACCATCATACCTGAATAGAGATCTTCCAAAATTGGACAAGGGAGAATGCTCTCCCTGGTATCCTATGGCGCCAGAGATAGGTTTTGTTTTGAACTGACTTATTTGGAGGCGGTCTGGCAGGGAATTCAATTGATCGTGGGAGAAGAGTGTGTCGCCTACCTTGATTTTTCCCTTGGCCAAGGCCACATCCACATCAGGCGCGGCCTTCCTAGAATTAGCCAGTATTAATCTCATGTCAGAATAATTACGTGCCATTTTGTCCGGTAGGTCAGGGTTGATGTAACACCGCTCATATCCTGGTATCTGTTTCATCCTGGCCTTGTTGCGAAATATTATGTTCCTCATCTCTTCGTCACGAAACTTGACTATAATATTTCGGTTGAAACCTGCTCTCTCGCTTATTTGGCCTATACGAGCCGCGTATTCAAGGTCCTTAGCTTCAAAGGTCATGTGTATTTTCTGACAAAGGTCAGCAACTTTTGCCCATGTAGTTGGACCATCCATTCTGTTTTCATCAGGCGTTTCAGGTACCCCAGAGAGAATTACATGTTTTTTGCGAGCGCCCCGGTCGAGTTCCATACAATAATTCTCGAGATGTGTGGTGACAGCATGCATATAGTGTGACTCGAGCTCTAATTGTTTAACACGCGAGTTCAGTCTCACCGTATTAGCATTCACATTGCCCACCTTTGCATTAATAGTTTTCATATCCCTCATCTGATCTTCAAGTCTTAGGATTCTCTCCTCCGCAGGCAAGTTCTCCAACAGTTCGTCATCAGCCATTGTAACAAACTCAAAATAAATGTTAGAAGAAACAATAAGGCCACGGCAAAGACTCACGAATATACAGGTAGATGTAAACACGTACGGATGACTTGCACTATAGGTGTGACAGCAGGCGCAGTGTTGAGTGTATTTTGGTCTCGATGTATGTATAGAGTGGTATAGCACACGCCACGTATGATATGTAGTAGCCGGTGTTGTACTCACATAGGTATTCAACGTAAACTCCTTGATAGTGTCTATATTATGTATTGCGAATGTAAATTCTTCCTAAATATATTGTCAGTCCATCCCAGGGAAGGGTCATGTTGGTTGATGAAGTGGATGAATGAGAAATGAAGGAGAAGGAATAAGATTTGTCCTATCGTCGGCGGACCTCCGCAGGCACACGTCTTACGCCATTGAACGCTCACACAAAAATCCGTTGCAGAGCCCCATGGTAAAAATCTCAAAAATCTCAAGCAGGAAACACACGACTGCCCACTGCGTTGGTCAGCATTAGAGTGAGTGTTCAAATCACTGGCGGGAGTAACCCTTGGTAACCAGTGTTCGTTAGTCCATTCAGGTGTCCAGCTGTAGAATGTGAGTCCATCATAATATAACCATATATACTCATATATATTAATCATCCAGGTTTCATGTCAATACTGGGGCTTGGTATCTCTATATTTCTCAAATTCTCATATGTCTCAAAGACCAGTGTTTATTCAAGGCCTGGAGTTTTTTCAAAGAAGGCAGAATGATCATGGAAATTAAAGTTTTACTTCATCAGAATCCCTTATATAGGGTTGTATGGTCGGGATTTGTTAATGACTGTATAAACGTTTGAAAAACGATTTAGTACATAGTACTGGCAAAACAGCATTGCTAAAAACACACCCTTCAAAGGTGATTGTTTTATACACACCACAGTGTGTGGAATTAACACCCACTCGCCCACCGCCAAATGCAGGATTGTGAGAGAGGAATATAAAGAGTTAGAGAGAGGGTGGGAGGGGAGAGAAATAGAGCTGACTGGGGTTGAAACAACCTGGGGTTGAAACGACCCAGGGTTGAAATGACCAGGGGTTGAAACGACCAGGGGTTAGGGTTAGGGTTGAAACAACCTGGGGAGAAAAGACCAGGGTTTGAAAGTTCCAGGTGGGAAAAGAACAGGGGTTGAAAGTCGCTGTTACCATCTGCATAATGTTGAATAATTGAATTTTCTACCATTTTGTGTAAATCATTTATATAAATCGGAAAGAGTATTGGTCCTAGTATTGTTCCTTGAGGTACACCAAACGTACTGACTCCTTGGGAGGAGGTGAGACCATTAATTCTTACAATTTGTTTCCTACCAGATAAATAATTTGTGAAAGCGATATTTTCCTTTCCCAGTATTCCATAATTTCCCAATTTAGATAATAATTTACCATGATGCACAGTATCAAAGGCCTTCTTAAAATCTAAGAACACTGCCATAGTTGATTTTGCTTCATTTAAACTATCATATATTTGTATGTATGTATGTATATTGTTTATTTCCAGTTCAATTACAGTTACATCAATATAGTCAATACAATATCTGGAAATGGGTACCACATTCTATGCTAATCATAGCTCTACCAGGAGCTCCCTTATTTCTTGTAGAAGATCTACATGGGCCTTATTTACAGATCGGCCTTGTCTGAACCCATATTGTTCTGAGTAATAAAAGTTATTTGTTTCTAAATGGTTTGAAAGTTGTTCTTGAATAATCTTTTCTAAAAATTGTTGCTGGCATGGAAATGGCCGATATAGACCTATAGTTATTGGTAGACCTTTTTGAACCACTCTTTATGTAGTAGTGTAACTACTGCTGATTTAAATGAATCAGGAACAATCGATGTGGTTAAAGAGAGATTCACAATATGAGTAAATTGAGAAACTAGAGCTCTAAGACACTATTTCAGAACCTTTACTGGTACATTTTCCAGACCTGAGTTTTTGTGAGAGTCAATAGAAGTCAAAACATCCATAATCTCCTTTGGAGAGACAATCTTAAATTTAAATATTTTGTCATTATTATTATGTATATAATTTTGACTACCATCATGCATCTTTACCTGTTTCATTTTGTCTACCTCCTGAATTGTGGGCTCTGGAATTTTGTTAGCTAGTGATCATCCAACATCTAAAAAAGAAATTATTAAATTCATCTGGGATTTCTTTACTTTCAATCTGTATTCCATTAGCATCAGACAGATTCACATGACTATTGTTTCTCATTTTATCTGGACAGATAACAACTTGTATGGACCTCCACAATACCCTTGGGTTATTTCTATTTAAGATCATTTTCTGGCTTAAAATCACACTCTTTCTATTCCTGCACATAGTATTTTTTACTGTATTCCTGAGTTGTTTAGCTTCGGCTAGCATAGCCTGGCTGTTTTTCACTTTAGCTAGTCTGAATTTTTTATCACGCTCATTCATTAAAGATGTTATTTCTGGGGTGAGCCACTCTTGTTTTTTCCTGACACTTAATTAAAACTTATTAAAACTCTTCATGGGACAAATTCTATCTAGGTAGAGATTGATATTATAGGACATAATATGACAACAAATATTCGGGTCACTGCACATATAGAAATCCTGCCAGTTTAAATCTCTGAGTATCTTGTTTAATATAGTTTGATCTAATCCTTTCATATTTCTCGCTTGAAAGGTACCATTTTCATAACAATTTCTATTCTTCTTTATGACAATAAACACAGGGAAATGATCAGAGGAAATGTTTTCTACCACACCTGAGGATTGCACAGTATCAGAGTTTGAGTAAATATGGTCAATAATAGAATTTGTTTTTAAAGTTGTTCTGGTTGGAACCGAAATGTGTTGCTTCATACTAAACTTGTCCAATGTAGAGAATAACTCTTGGGCATGATTTTTTTGTGTCTAATATATCAATGTTGAAGTCTCCTGTGAAAATTATATGATGTTTATTATTTAGGTTAGCCATTACTGACTCAATGTTCTCTAGACACGGTGGAGTCCTCCCCGATGGGGGCCTATACACTCCCACAACTATACAGGGTTTCATATTCTTGTTTTTGATTAAGGTACCATTTATTCGATATCACTGTTACTGACAGATAGACCAGACTAAATATCAGAGTCAAATTATTGTCAATATTTGTCATTGATGTACATATCCCTCCCCCACTCTTGCGTTGTTGATGTGCCTGTCCTTTGGGTCTGGGAGCTTGAGGCATTAACGCCGACTGCACCTCATTTGCTGCTTTCGCAGCCTTCAAGGAGGCCGAAAGGTTTCCCCCGAAAAGCCATTCTGGATTCTCTTCTTTTACATTGGCGACAGATTTTGCGTACGTCTGGTTGATTTTGGGTTTCAACAAGTCCCGTCTCTTGGTCGACAGACCACAATGAGCATTAACCAAAAATGCATACACATCCAAAAGGTTCTTACCCACTGCATCCATTTCTTTGTTTTTCTTTCCCTGTTTAAGGATCACATCACCAATAGGCGCTAAGGCATTCATTGCAGCTGATATGCCTTTTTGCATAGCTCTTAGAGAAATATCGTTGGACCTCACATTATCTACCCCGATCGATTTAGAATTAAAAATGTCTTGGTCACATTTCTGTGCCATAAGCCGATCGATATTGTCCGGGCGAGGATAGTCTTCCATAGAGCATTCCATGTCCTGTTGGTTAAAACCTCTTTTAAATGAATTGTTAATGTTCAGAGCTAGGTGGGAGCCCACTGCCGGGCCTCTTTTCTTTACCTTTTCTTGTTTTGAAGTAGCTTCCTGAAACTTTGTCCATAATTCGCCTTCCGGATAAGATTCCTCTTCAATAACCATCTCTTTCTCCTCCTCCACTGGGCCGGCAAAGCCGCCTTGGTTGGCGAAATTTTGGAATATCGCACCCATCATCAGTTGATTGAAATCCACTCCTTGGAAATAATCAACACCCTGGGACCCTGTCCCGCTGCTCAAGCCGCCCACTCCACCGGAAGTGGACGTCGAGGCCGATGCGCTTGCGTCGTCCATGACGTCATCGTCCAGCCGAGGCGCTTTCCCGCCACCGGTGCCATTTTGGGGATTCTGCGCTTGGTTACCGCCTTGATTCCCAGTATCATTCTTAGAATCTTTCGGTTCACCCTGAGGACTCACTGAAGTGTCTGAATCAGAGACATCATGATCTTTATTCCTATATCTAGGCATCTACAAAAAGATTAACAATACATTACTAATCATGACAATTACATTAATAAACTCCCAAGAGACTACCCGGTGCACCGGATCCCTCAGAAAAATTCAAAAAAGTTACTCATAAGAACACCTAAACCACAGTAGAGGGTCTCATGTCTTAAAATTACCAAAATTATCGAAATCCAAACTGAAAATTTAGACAGCGCGCCGCCATGTTTCAAATGACCACCTCAAGGGGGAGTCTATAATTAGAAATTTCAACACATTGTTGTAAGTTACTAAAATTCTTTGGAAGTCTTGTTATATTCCAATTCATAAGAGAAACGCCTTTAGTCTTTGCAAACGGCTGGACAGAGTCAAGTGTCTTCATTAGTCATTAGTTACGATAGTTCTATGTCATACATAGGTCGGGACACATGGTAGCATTGAAAGAATAAAGAATAATGAAAAAGTTGGCATGTTATCATAATAAGAAGTTCATATGGTATGGGATATACAAGATATGAAGGATTCATGTTATTCTTATATGAAATAGTGTTTGTCGAGTAAGCAATTAAGTCATTTCATCGATCCTTCTTCATTAACCAGACACAACACTCAAGGAGCGATACAAGGACATTGTCTTAAAAAAAGTCAAGTATAATAGGGTTAGACCTTGTTGTTGTTGTTTCCTGATCTTGCCTTATTGATGAGCTCTCTTTGTATCCTCCGGATGATCTGTCCTTGTTTGTTGTGGCCAGCAAATCTCCGGGAGGATAGTTTGTGTTGTTCGTTCAGTGCCGGGAACCAGAAGCCCACTCCCAATTTCCGGCTCATGGTTACTTCATAGAAATTCGTAACTATCTCTTCTACTAACTTTCTGGCTTAAAATTTATTTTGTTCAAATTTCTCAGACATTAGTTGAGAATTTCTTCTATTTTCCACGAATATGCAGCTTCTACTTCAGACCCAATGTGTTTTGCCTCATATGCAGAGGCAACCATGAATATTTGCCCTGGGTTTCCCGCCTCAGTAGCCTTTAGGCACTGGAAAGCATGTTCCACTGTTTTGTATTCAATATAATCATGAACTATTGGTGGTTAATAGAAATTTGAAAGATAAGAGTGTTCACCATAATATCCAACTGCCATACTTTCATCTATATCGATTCTTGATGCTTTGTCTGGGATGTACTTACCTGGAAGACGGTATAGGTCCCTGTTGAGGAATACTTCGTTGAGGGTGATGATATAGTTATAAAAGATCTCTGCATTATGATGGTTCATTTTCAGCAAGGCATGGCAATTTTTGAGTATTGTTTTTTCGTGTGGGTAAATTTGAATCCTCTGGTGTTAATCCAAACGTCGAAATATCTATCCTCACATTTGTTCAGGTCATTGATATTTTTAAACAGAGCTTTCCTGATGGAAGAGTCTCTTACCATTATGAGAATTGGTCATCTTCTACTCTCACTATAATTACCCAGGCGGTAAACCTTTTCTAGGTCTTCCTGTGTTGTTTGTGGCTTTACGATTTGGATGAATGTCAGCATTTCCGCTGCAATATTCTCTTTATCTGAGTCTGGGAATTGTTCCAAGATTATAATATTGTTATTGTACTCGTTCCTTTTTTTCTTCTCAGGGATTTGGTTCAAGAATCTTCCATCCTGAACCTTACTCTGCTCCCTAATGAAGGCCCTATGCCCTGCAGGATCATTGGGTGGGGCTGCGTACATATTTTCATTTGTATTTTTCTCCACATTATCTTGCTTGGTGGAATCCAATTTTCTTTGGAACTCAATTTGTTGAAGCAAGCCTAACTGCTTCCGTGGAAGCTTCAATTTCTCTTCTTTTTTTTCTAATTCCTCCCTTGTTTCTTTGAGGTATTTGTGTACAGCTGTATCTACTTCAGTCTTGATGAGTGCGAGTATAGAACCTAATGCTGAAGTGACTTCTACTTTATGTGCAGAAAATTCTGATCGTATCAAGGCATTATCCTTCACTACAGCAGTTAATTGCCTTTCTACAGTATTGGTGTGTATCTGTAAATTACTTGCCATTTGTTGTATCAACTGACTTTGCTTATTCATCTGGTTTGTGAAAAGAGCAGCCAACATTTTCTCTTGAATCGGCTGGTACAGGCCAATCTGTTGGTACATATTAATTGTTACCAAATTTTGCCTGTCGATTTGAGGATAACTAGCAACATGTAATCCGAGATACCAAAGGTTACAATGTGCATTAAAGTTCTATAATAGGAGCCACACAATTTTGACATGGCATGAATTTTCAATCTGACCACAATGAGGTGTACCTTGTCTAGTCTGTTATCTAGCTCAATTCCAAGTAATCTATATATACAGTTATGTTTTTAACCTCTAACCCCACAATATCAGCCTAAATGATTGATTGCAGCCAGCCCGATTCAGCTTCATAAATACTTTGGTGTGTTCCATGTTGAAAAAGATGATGCCCTGTTCTTAAAGAATGAGAGCCAGCCTGACATATTGCTTTGGCCAGATACATGTGAGCCAGATAACCTGTAACATTGATACTACATGATTGGCTTACTCATGCTTACCGGTGGTGAGCCCTGCACCCTGAATGTATTTGAAATACACATCAATAAACAGTCTTGAACAGCTGCTCTGAGTGACTCATTTTTTAGGGCTAGTCTCTACCCTTTTCCTACTCATCCACCTGATATAAGACTAATGGGAGATTCGCGCTCCATGGCAGTTCTGGTGTATTTATCCACTTCATATTCAAGAAGATTGGAGGTTGATCGTCTTACTGCATCTGCCTTATGAAAGTATAATGATGTTGGGATGTTGGGCGGTCAAACTGTCGCAGGTTATTGTCATTGTTGTTTACTTCTAACACAAAGATATGTCTGGCTATATGCAAGGCATGTGCATATGGGCTGTATATGTTTGCTGGTTGCTAGGAGACAAACAAGCTAGCGACCGCGGCCGGGTCAGCGCTTCACTGACTCACTCACCGGCTACCCTTGCACACACATGCCTTTCTTTTTTTTCCTTTCTGTTTTCCTTTTTTGTTTAATAAAAGGCGGTCAAACTGGCTGCCGGCATTCAGTCGCAAGTTATTGTCATTGTTGTTTCCTTCTAACATATACAAAGATATACATGAAGAGATATACATGATACATAGAGAACACACAATACACATAACATAAGACATGAGAGTAATAATCACACATAGGCTGCAATGCATAAGATTTACCTCTAGTGGTCTATATAGGTACTACATACAGCACTGTCCTGTAAAACGGCTATAGGGAAGGATATGTACCAAGGCAAACTATCAATACTGATCACAGGGCTCCTTTCCAGGGGCGGTACCAGAAGAGGGGTGATGGGGGGGGGGGGGGCACACTTGAGGTCAAAATCTTCCAAATTTCACCTGTTTGGAATGCCAACGCGGTTCATAACAGTTAATTTACCTAATGACAACGAAGTAAAGCCCCACTACTTTAAGTTATCTAAGAAAAACGGCAACCCTCTAATATATTTTTTAAGAAGTTATAATTCATACAATTGAGAAATATAAAGTGCTCCTTTATACCAAACATGAACATTGTGTTCCCTTCCCTTATAATAGCATACTGTTAACACCAACAACACTGTTGGGTAAAATCCAACTTAAATGCCATTTTTCTTCGCTTCTGTTCTAAGATTATGTGTTTTGGGTCATATGAATGAAAAAGAAACAATAGATCACTGCTTAAAATAGCTATATACCTAAGATATTAGATATACCTCAAACCAAGTATCTACCATTAGCTATTTGTATGGGAAAAACTTCATCCTTTATGACAGAGAGGTTATTTCGGACTTCAAGATGAGAACTTCAGTTAATGTTCAATTGTGACAGTATGATACATAACATGAGTGGTGCAAATTTATTTGTGTACAGTTATTTGTTTGGACGAAAAAATGCCATGACATTGAATCATCATAGAATTATCATAGATTCATATAAGTAGTTTGTCTTACTATATTTATGGACACACTTATGATGGGTTGATGGTTCATCAATATAGTTTGTGCAAGTTATTGCTGTCTCATATATATGTTATCTACCAACATCCCACACAACTATCCCCTTTATTTGACTGGTTTCATGTTCGAAATATATATATCTCTGTATATGTAGAGTTTATGAATGTGACATTTACATCATTACTCATATAGTTCTTAAAGGCTAGGACAAACACAGAACTAAGTTCTACTTCTAACTGTTTATTATAGGCAAGCCCAGAGGGCAGATAGAATCTCACATAGAGTAAACTAACATCTAGGTAGGGCCCAACTCATAAATGACCACATGGTTCGAGTTCCTACTTGTGTTACTAGATAAGAATGAGATGTCAGGTCAATAAGCAATATCATAATACCCAAAATCAATGAAAATGCCTGGTGGTAAAGTAAAATGCTACAGTGGTGATAGACAGCATTAAAATTGGCTAAATAGGTTGGAGGCAGCTAGACTAGCGGTAATTTACTAGCGGCTATTTACCTGGAGTCCCTTTAAACCGCAAAGAGTTAGAAATATATATAGCCAATAACCGGCAGCATCACATATATATAAATGTGATAGACGTTTTATTATTACATTATTATTAAGTACAGGCCTATATATCAATAGTGAAAATTGCCTTAATCTTCATAAATGACCTGGATCATAAATATGTGGAAATACAGAATTAGGTTCAAGTGATTATATAGGTCTTAACTGTGAATGACTGATGAGACTATGAAAGGCCAGCACATTGTGTTCTTGTCTTTCTTAACATTATCTTCCTTATATTTATATATTCACTGTCCACCAATCAGTCTGTTAAACTCTGTACTGGACTTCTGTGTCCAAATAATGAGGACTGCACCACTTAAGGATCAGACGCTATGTGATCATAACAGTTCAAACTTGGGTTTGTAGCTTTCTTTCCTGTGCAATCATTAGTAATAAGAATTGATAGGCATGCAACTAACAGGTATGACTACACATCAGTGCTAAGTAAGTAATTTATTCTCACACATGATCATACTGTTTGGTCTCCGGAATTTCCAGTCTATGGTCCTTGGCTGTAAGACATTTAAAAGTTCTAAGATAAATGAGCAGGTCTAACACACCTTTATTCTAAACATATCTCACATATCTGAGTAACAAACCTTTCGATAACACACATCCGTATGAAACTAGTGGAATTATTTCCGTTGGATGACCACCTGTATGGAGAGGGTCTAATTAGGGCCATACTTGTAACACTTTATATACATTTTAGTTTGGCCTGAGAAATCAACACTCACTCAACTTTCAGGTCTTTAGGATCTGTTCTGTTCTTATCCTGAATGGAATGTCAGCTTTACCTTATTTACAGGTTACCTATCAACTACCTGTCCTCACCAGAATGAGTATCGTATTGTCTATTGTTGATGTATTGCATATCTCCTGTTGTAGTATTTGGGTATCACAAATAATCTATACAGCTACATTGGGTATGGAGTTACAGTCTATTCCACCAGGGGTTTGCAGTACAGTGCTTCATGTATACTCCTATATGGACCAACAGATGTCCTTCTTATGCATTGCAGCTTATATTGCTATTACCACTGTATTGCCTTATGTTATGTGTACTCTGTGTTCTCTGTGTAACATATATATGGTGTTGTGACACCCTATTTGCCTTATGTGTAATGTATAGACTAGTCCCAGAGTGGCTGGTCTCATTGAGGCTCAGCACTCTAGTTTAGTCCCGAGCCATGTTTATGTGTCTGGAGAATAAAGAGGTAATTGCTGACAAGGATCAAGAACCTGAGTTAGTGTTGAGTCACTACACTGTATCACTTATTCATGTACAATGTGTATGTTGACCATGTGCGTGTACACACCTTGTTTATGTACTGACTGTATTCATGACTACTATCAACTACCTTTCCGTCATTGTCTTGGTTAGCCCAGCTGGCCTTGTACCTTGTGTGTGAGCAGTGTGAGGGAAATAAAGCTACGGAAACAGAGATTGTTGTCCAGTTTTACTTTCCCTTGGTTGAGAGGAACATCAAACCTGGGTTGTCTAGTGATAGTACAACGGTTATCGCAGGCCTGTCAGTGCTTTCAGTTTGATTGGTTGTCTCCAATTTCTTCCCGGAAGAAATTGAGACTGTGGTGGCAGTCTGTGATATCTACAAAAGATGTTGTACTCTGATTCTGCGGTGCAACTGGAACACGGAGGGTATAGAATGAAATCAGGGAGACTTGATTGTGTGGATGGAGACCCGAGGGGGGAAACCCTGAGGATTCAATTTCCTTCCCCGGATTGTGGGGCCAAAGTTGGAGCAAGACCAAAATATTCAGCCGAGAGACCCGGACATTCTGACCTTCATGCGAAGTTTTGTCAGTCACAGAAGAGCTCCAATCTCAAGTCTGAGACCTGATGGATGAGAATTTTGAACTCCATTAGAACATGAATACAGAGTCTGCAGCCAATGGTGCAGAGATGTGAGATGACAGCTCTGGAGAAGGACATGCTCGATATGATCCAAGGGATCACAAAGCAAAACCTGAACAGAGGCCCATGTTCATGAATTTGGTCTGAAGACCTTGGAATTGCTGCTAGCAACAGTGACATTTTTGGGTGAATTCACTCTGAATTCCCTTCCACCCTATCTCAGTGGAGAAGTAGTCAGTTTATGTACAGTCAAAAACCTCAGTTAATGTGAGCATATAACTGAATTAAGCATGCAAAACTGGGTAAGAGTATCTCCGCCTCATGACTCACTTTGCTCCTGCACTCTGACCTGTAAGTATGGTTTCTACTATGATCATTCTATGAGTTGATTTGTCACATGAAACTTATATGAAATGATTCTGTATGATTGCTTAAGAAGGAGCAGAGGTATTTCAACATGATACTGAGGATTATCAGAGAGGTATGGTAAATTCTATGTTCTCAGGTCTGTGTATTTTAAGACTAGAATACTCTGATAGACCATACTAGCCATATTTGTTTTCTTTTGGGGGAAGTTTTACCTAAGTTATGTGTAAATAGATGTTCCGGCTGGTTTCACCCTTGTGACTAGAAGTGTAAAGTTTGTGTTATAGGATCGAAGAACTTAAAGCTGCCAACAAACCCTTGTGAGGGTGCCTGAGAGATTTGTGATTTTGTGTCATTTCCGTATGTCCCCAAGATGAGCCAGACCGAGAGCCAACACATAGAGGAGGTGAGCCTGAGCGGCGATTCCACTGTGGAAGACATTTCAGTGGAAGGGGAGTCAAAGCTCCTAGAGCAGGAGGGTGAGGAGGTCTTGAGGCCCTTGGAGGCCTTGAGCGACACAGAGTTTGCTCAGGCCTTGACAGATGCTGTTAACGAGGATCCTGATCCCGTGAAAATTGAGCTCATGGAGAGAAACACCCTTCACAAGTCTCCGTGCAGAAGCTGTAGTGCTGCCATGGTAATGACTGCTGGTGGCTGTGTTGGCAGAGAGAGAGGGCAAAGTATGGACAGGAAGCATGAGCTTTGCCCCTTGTTCATTAACATGGAGTGAATGGATATCAATTGGCCAGGCCCAACCGTGGCCTCTGCAGTGACCAAGCCTAAGGGCGCAGAATGTAAGACCATGGTCAAAAACGCCCATGAAGACAGTCATGAAAATTCACAGAGAGAGACTGAGTGCTTGGAGTGCTCGGTTTTTGTGATGTGGAGAAGGTAAAAAATCTCTGTGTCATGTACGATGATGGTACAGAGCTGTACCCTATCGATCCCTCCACAGATTAGCCAGGGAAGTATATCCCACACAATGATGAGAGTGAGGACGAGTCTGCCAAAGTCTCTGATGATCTCATGGAGAGGTATGAGAGTTGGCTGTGGCAAAGCCTTTTCCGAGAGCTATGCCATGAGAGAGCGCCTGTTCTGTCACTTTTGGGAGGAGCATGGTACACTAAGAGGGGTGTGGACCCGCCCATCCTCCTCCTATTTGCAAAGACTAGACAGATGTATCAAGCTGGTAGGACACCTTCAGTTTGTAAGTCTAGCCATGACAAAGCTGTTGAGTCCAGAGTCACTGAGGTGTTCCATACTCGGAAATGCTCTGTGACCTAGTGTAGGAGCTTGCAACTCTCAGGGAAAAGAACTGTTGCAACGCTTGTTTGATCTGTGACCAGCGACATGGACTAAAAGAGAGGGACAACAAGATCTGCATCCAAGAGCAGATTATTGGAAATTCCCTGGGCAGAGCTGGAAGACACTGAGAGAGTCTCCATCCTCAGTCCCATGTAGCCCAAAGTGTCTTGAGTAGTATTATTGCTAGTGCTACTCAGAGTCAGAACCCTGACTTAGCAAAGGAAGAGATGCCTATGCCTCCTCCTTTCCCGCAAACCTTGCTCCTATGTTTATGGACCAGCAAAGCATGCAGCGGTTCTTTATGTTTGGTTGAATCATGAATGAGTTCAAGAGCCCCCAACACATGAGCAGTGGTTTGATGCCAAACCCCACCATGCCCATGTCATTCCATATGATGCCAACAATGCCGATGACTGCTGGAAGGGACAGGTGTTGGTATGCTCTATCCGATTGATTCTCATACTGTAATTAGAGATGTACTTTCCTTCGCAATTGGCAGTTCTTATGAATCCAGCTTTGACAGTGAAGTTGTTGACTGCTATTTACGTAATCCTAGCCTGGGATTTGCTCCATGTTCGCAATGGTCCATTGCTCAAAACTTCACATGTGCAGCCGACACAAAATCCAAGAATCATACACAGATAACTCGGCAGAAACTTAGTGATGGCAAGTTAGTGGTTCCTCAAGATTCAAGGGATGGCTACAGGAGCTTGAACTAGAAGCTGATCTCTCCTTACATCAATACTTATTTGATGGCATATCAAAAGGCTTCTACATTGTGGATCGTGATGCTTGTGTTCCCATTTACCATTGTACAAATTACTCATCTGCCACTACAGAGCCTGCTTATTCTTTCATTACAAATCTTCTATGATCTGAGATGACCGATGGTGAAATGATATATGTGAAATTTTTAACGTAGGAAAAAGAAAAAGAAGGCAAAGAAAGCAAGATGTAGTGAAATCATGCATACGGATAAGATGATTCGGATGTGATGTTTGAGTATACTCCAATTGTTGGGAGAAACTTGCATAGAGCTCTTCTGAACATAATCGAACTGTGGGATCAGAAGGATCCGTGGCGCGTTTATTTAGCTGAAATGTAAGTGTTGGCAGTCACCTACAATTGGTCAGAAGAGGAAGTTCTGATCCAATTGGAGTGCGGTTGCAAGAGACTGCTAGCAGACATTTGCCCTATTATTTGACAGTGCGGAAGGCTCACATGGACACTTACTTTGGTGAACCAGTAGTAAGTAGCAGGCAGAATATTATAATTTACTTCTGAGCAGTCTACCTGTCATTTCGCTAATGAGGTGGCCAGAAGGGGCAGATATGCCCATGGAATAAAAATGGACAGCACCCTGAAGATGCTGGCCCTCCGGCTCCGATTTACCGGCTACCTGGGTCTGTTTTAAGAAACTTCATGACTTGCAAGAGGCAGATCACTGGTCGGAAGTCTTTGAAAGCTGCTTGATTGTCTCAGGTTCAAAAGTTTTTATTCATGAGGCTGCACCTACTCTTTGCAGGCTTAGCATGAGCATAACCCTAAAGCAGGAGCGGGAGATGGGAAGAAGAAATTCTCTGGGAGATTTGGTTCTTGCAGGGAATGGAACCCAAGATGCTTTTTCTGCGGGGTTGATGGTCATGTGGCAACTGACTGCCCAAAGAATAAAGCTCTCCAGGGCCTTCTGAGTTCTGTAGAGGTTCCTGCCTCTAAGAAGGATGCTGAAAACCCCAGCCAACCCTTGAAGGAAGTGAGATAGGGGTTGTAGATAGGATGCCGCTTCACAGTACTACAGGCCAAATGGATTCTGCTAATAGTATAGGAATTGGGGGTGTTGCTCAGGCAGGCGTTAGTAAGAAGTTAGCCTTCCCAAGTGAACAGGAGCTTTTGAAGACAAAACATCCTAGTTTACTGCCGTACAGGACACTTGTCCAGGGAGAAAGAGTTTCAGGTCTCTATGTGCCCAAGCCAGTGGTTAGCTTACCAAAGAAGGCTTACTGGAGCCTACCACAGCCATCTTTCACCCTGGCCAAACATAACCAGTCGCGCAGCTACAGGTGTGTTACTGTAGCCGTCCATGGATAGCTCTGTGGAGTCATCCATGGACGATTTCCATAGGTCGTTGTTTAGACACCCAATATAGTTAGGGATATTTATAGTTTGCTTCATTTAGGTTTAGGGGTTGGGTACTGTAGTTATTTTGCAATTTCTCTGCCTCTTATGGCCATTTTACATATGCAAAGAATAGTACTGTCATGGAAATCAAATTGAAGAAAGCACAAAACAGACAAGACAAAACAGGATTCTTATTTCTCTTTATTGCATTTGGTATCATCATACAATATGGACATAAATCCTCAGTAACCATTGAAAGAATCATGGGAGCAAATAAATAGAATGAATACAATAATGACATATACAGAGAGAATTTTGTTGTTTGTCATCTGGCATTGGCTCAGGCCTCTGCATTATATTGTTAAGAATATTTGATTATAACAGAGAAAGGTTCTTCAGACACCTGTGCGAGGTGCACTCTCCTCTGACTGAGGTCTGGCCTTGTCCGTACGAGAACTGTTGGCAGCAGCTTGACAGAATGTCGGAGTTGGTCAGCCATCTCATGAATGGGGAAGTGTTGCTTCACAAATAAGGTAGACCTAAGTATGTGGAGAAAGCTGCAAGAGTGAAGGCTGAGTGGAAAACTGTCAGTGTTTTCAATTGGACTGCTCATCTCTCGCTAGCTCATCTCTGGATCCTTAGGAAGGCTGGTGACTCGAGTTCTTCCAAGTCTGGTAGTGGAGACCCCGGCTAAGACTAGCACAGTGGTTCAGGGCAAACCAAGTGCTAGTTCTAGCTTGAAGGCCAGCAGAGCCTCCAAGTAACCAAGGTCTGAGAACCAGTCAAAGGCAACTGAGTCACCTGCTCCTCCTGCAAAGAACAGCTGACCTACAAGGAAGGCCCAGAAATGGGTGACTCTTGCCGAGTTGCCTTGCACCCTGGAGACACTCTGTCACTCTGGTGGAAACATCAGAGTCTGGTGTGAACCAGGTGCTGAAAGCCCTGCAAGAGGCTGAAGAGGAAGCCAAGAGGCAGGTCAAATCAACTGTGACCACCCTTGTAGTTCCTCTGAAGAAGCTTAAGACAGTCAGGGCTAAGGTGGATGAGGCAGGTGGATGAGGCAGGGACGCTGAAGGAAACCAGTCAGCAAGCACTCCTCATTCAGACTCTGAAGGCATCCAACCAGATAAAATAGATCAGCGAATACTTAAGCTCCTAGAGGAGAACACCAGACTTCAGGGTTTTATTGTATTGTATTGTAAAACGTTTATTTTCAACCTTGGTTTCAATAAGGGGGCGTTTTCTACAACCATGGGAGGTTTGCCAGCCCTCTTCTATTGCTTTTACAGGATTTATAGCTGCGAAAAAAATCCACTTTCGTCAGGGACGAAAGTGCTACACAGTAAATTAATCAGAAACAAATTCAATTTAATAATTTTTGGTGATGGCAATGATGATATTAACAGTTTCGTAACATGTTAAGCAAGGCAATAGATAAAGCAAATAAGTTTGATATAGATGGATTGGTATACAGATGTGTAGTTCATATTTTTCTGTTGTAGAGGTTTCTTAATAAGTCGGTCTTTATACTTATAGCTAGTCAATGAAATTATTGTCCTCCCAAATGGGATTTACACTAACATGGTTTTTGAAGGCTTTTGGATCAAGCAGCTTGTGGGCCATCGTCTGGAGTTTATTCCAAGAGAACGCTATACAAAATAAAATTGACTTTCTTAGTTGTTCGTTCTTTGGTGTGATTTGTTTTAAAACTTTTCTTCCTTCAGCGAAGTTTCTAGTATGAATTAATCTTAGGTCTATGTTTCTTGGGTTTTTCACCAGACGATGGCCTGTAGGTGTAGTCTATGTCTATGTTTTAATGGCAAAATACGGTTATCGATATGGGTTTGATCAACATTGGCCCTGGGTGGGAGTCGGAATATAATTCTTAGTATCTTATTTTCAATAATCTGTAAACGACTTGTGCCCATTGCTGTGTGTGAATCATGTAGTAGATCAGATTGGTCGATCAGCGGCAGAATCATTTCTTTATAAATTAATAGCAAGGCTTTTGTTGGTATTTAATCCTTGAGTTTCGCTAGTTGCCAACTCTTAAAATTCATTAAATTTATCAGTTTTTGTACTAGTAGTTTAAATTTTAGGGCTTGTCAATTGTGATGCCCAGATATTTATACTCCTTTACCTCCTCAAGGTTTCTCCCATACAAGGCCAGTACACGGTCTTGAATCAAATAACTCTCATTCTTCCCCCACCTCAACCTCAGAATATTTTGGCCAAAAAAAGTTTGTATTTTTTTTTCCCAGATTCAATGAAGTTTTATTGGTTTTGCACCAATAATTTAAAGCGCTTAGGTCTTTTTGAAGATTTTTGGTAATTTTGTCGGTTGATTGGCCCATGGCATAAATTATCGTGTCATCTGTGAACATTTTCATATTTGAATTTAGAATATATTTTGGTAAATCATTAATGTAGATGTTAAATAGGAGCGGGCCTAACGAAGGTGGTTCCTTGAGGGGCCCCACAGGTTATTAGTTGAGATTTGGATTTTGTTTTATTTATTGATACTACTTGATATCTGTCTGTGAGGTAATCCCTGAACCATACCAGCTCCTGTCCTTGTATTCCTATTCTAGTTAATTTTGATAATAATTTTGCATGGTTGACCGTATCAAACGCTTTTCTGAGGTTGAGGTAGGCAGGTCTGACAATCTGTCCATCATTTAGTACATTGTAGACTGTATTGAGATAATTAATTAATGCATCTTGGGCTGCACAAAGTACTGTGTAAAGTATGTTATTATTTTCCAAATAAGCTGTCACCTTTTGGTGAAAATTTGTTTCCAATATTTTGGCTGGTAATAATATTGCTGAAACAGGTCTGTAATTACTAGGGTCTGTGATACTACCGGCTTTATACAATGGGGTCACAATAGAAGCTTTCCAGCTTTTTGGGATTGTACTAGACGTAAACATCTTCTCCACGAGTTTTAGGAACTGATTGGCCAATATCTTCAAAGAAATTTTTAATAGCCATGCAGGCATATCCTTAATACCTGTGGATTTGCTGGAGGGGATGTTATCTATAATTCGTTTCAGATGATCCGTTGTGATGGCATTATACTGGAAACGGCTGTTAAGCTTTGAATTAACATCTTTAGTAATTTCTTCATACTTAGCATTTTCCATGACGTTTGGTACTTCGATTTGCTTGGCTAGGTGATTACCAATGGAGGTGAAGAAGCCATTGAATTTGTCCGGGACAGCTTCCTTAGGTAATTCAATATTATCTTTATCTTCAGTTAAAATTATATCTTCATGCTAAGAGCGCTGTTTACCATTCACCATGGGACCTAAACTAGCCCAAAACGTTTTTGGGTTATTTTTATTTTATTCAATTTCATTTTTTATATAATTATTCTTTAAATTCTGGATGAATGGTTAACTCTCCTCCTCAGCTGTTTAGCTCTATCCTGGTGACCAGTGTTCTTTGACTTCTTTGAAGCGTTAAATAATGAGTCCCTTGATTTCATCAAATCTAATAGTTCAGCTGTTATCCAAGGCTTCCTCGCCCTCACATTGTTTTTTTCCGAAATTGGGCATAGTTTATTTACAACATTCATTATTGTGTTTAACATATTGTCCCATCCCATTTCCGGATCATCTGCTTCCAACATTGAATCCCAATCATGATCTAGTAAATTTCTCGTTAACAGTTCCTCACTGAAGCGTCTGTAAGATCTATATTTGAAGCTAATCTTGTTGTATTTTTCTCTCTCTTTTTTTATAATAATAAATATTGGTTTGTGGTCGCTTAGGTTTGCATTGATAGTCCCACTTTTCATTATAAATTTAGAGTTTGAGTACAATAAGTTGATTGTTGTTTCGGTTGTATTAGTTATTCTAGTATGCTGAGTCTCAAACTGCTTCAGTGAAGTTGAATGTTCTAATGTTAATAGTTGAGACCTAGCAGGTGATGGGACACTATAGTTGACGTTGAAATCCCTATGATGTTTAGAATTTTTTCCAAGGCCTCCGAGAAGCTATCGCTAGGGCTTCTGTAGATATTAACTACTGCATAGGTTTTATTTATGTTCTGTCTAATCCTTGTTGTTTGGACTTCAACGTCAGCCAAGCAAATCTGTAAATTCTTTTGTTACGTAGGTTATTAGCCCCCCTCCAGTTTTTTTGTCAGTTTGCCTATCATTCCTATAGAGATTATACCCGTCAAGGGTGACCATGTTGTCGTAGACTTTTTTATCAAGTCATGTTTCATTAATACATATCACTTGGCTATTAAATTGACCGAATAATACCTCAACTTCTTCCATCTTATTCAATAAACTTCTCATGTTTAAGCTTATCAACTTAAATCCCTTTGCATCATTAGATACTTTACTATCACATAGTGATAGATCTACATTACCGTCACTAACTTTTAGATCTATCGGTACTGACACTTTGAACTAAACAAGGTTGGCGATTTGCCCATATATCAGATCATACAGTTATAATATCATCTACTTCATGTCTCAAGAAGATATATGTGCAGTATTTATTTTCAATACAAATAAAAATTGGTGTAGCTGCACCTGTATGTATGGTGGCGGGAATCGCCCTGGTTACTACATAGTTTACCTGCTGCATGAGACCCCTCAGGACTGGTCACTCTCTACTGACCACTCGGACGGAGCACTTGATATGACTTGATCAAGGCTACAGGTTTCTTAAAAAATCTTGTGGGAGATTACTTGGCTACATGCTAAAGAACTGCACCGGCTGCGGACGCAGACACCTTTATCCGTTTGGTGGTTCGTGTAAGGGCAAAATGACCTCTGTTTTGCCGGGAGTGGATAGAGCCGACGAAGCTTACCTGCAAAAGCTTGAGGACGCATACACAAATTCGGTGAAAGAGCAGGACGATCTTGAGAAGAAGGTACAGTCTCTCCGTGATTCTGGTGTCAAGATAGAGCCTGGTTCACATTCCAATGGGCAGGCTACTGGTACTCAAGATCCTGTTCTGTCCATGTTGGATAGTATTTCCAAGCGCCTGGAGAAATTGGAAACTGGCGGTGGTTCGTCAGGCAGCGGCGGCGGCGGCTCCTCGTCCCAGTCAGGTGCCGGTGGTGGGCCTAACTCGGCGTCGGATCTTATGAATGGCCAGCTTACTACGGCTTTGTCCAAGCTTGCTGGCACAGACAACATCAAAGGTAACAAATTGCGTCCAGAATTGTATTCTATTGCTGATTTGAAGAAGCCGGACCACTCAAAACTGGATTTTGTTAGCCTTGTTGACGGTATGACGAAGGTCTTGGTACATTTGGGCGACACTAATGGTGACCGTAAAGACTCATACATTGCTCACCTTTCTTTCACTACTGAGATGCATAATACTCATAAATTTGCTGAGAGGGGTGCTATTATGTATGATAAATATGTTGTGGACCGGGTGGTTGACGGTAAATGCACTGATTTCGATCCTCTCAGCCACAGCTTGGGTGTATCCATTTGTTTTGCTTAGAATGTGGGCTCGCTTCCGGAAGAAGACAAGGGAGGTCTCAATAAGAAGAATAAGAATAAGGCTCGCAAGGATTCTCAAGTTCCAAATGACTTTCCCGAAGAGTTTTGTTACTATTACAATTATCGTTCATGTACCAATGCAAAATGCCCTAAACCTCATGTTTGTAGGAAATGTAACGGTAAACATTGTGCTCAGCGTTGTTCTGAGTCTGTTATTAAAAACAAATGATCCCTTGCGGCTCAGGTCTCGCGTAAGTCCACGTTGTGTGGCGAGAGTTTATGCAAAAATGGCGGACCTGAGCTTCCTGTTTGTAGTTTTGTGCCTAACAATTGTGAGATTTATCCCGATTGTGTCGACCATGATGGTCAAATTGCTATTTTGGAGGTATGTAATGATTCTAAATGTGATTCTGCTACTTCTGATGTATTGTTTGACTATGTTTTGTCCCCCGACAGCACGCCTCGAGAAGAAATTGGCGTGTCTATTTGCTCCCCAACTACTACCCTGCTTACCGATGGTGACCTGTCTGATTCTAGCATGTATATCTATGATATTAGTAAAGCTTTCGATCGATATGGTAACTATAAATCTATCGTTGTACACTATGATTTGCCTATACATTTTGAGTGTGGTAGCCATTTCATTGGCGGCGTTAGATCTAGTTGGAACCTTGCGGCTTGGACTCACGAACTGTCTTTTGAAAACGACTTAGCCTTGCGTGAATATCTATACGATGGCATCTTGAACGGCTTCACTATTGTAGATGATAATGCTAATCTAGATCCGTATGAATGTGATAATTGTCGTTCGGTTTTAGTAGGCTCTGCTCATGAATTTATTGACGACTTATTGCGTGGCGAACTGAGTGAAGGTAAATATGTCAGGGCTGATTACAAACCCCGCTGCGTGCATGCACTGGGTGCAGTACCGAAAGGAGACGGCAGATGGCGACCCATAACAGATTGTAGGCAACCCATTGGATTCTCAATCAATAATTTCATGGCAACTACCTTCAATAAATTCTGTTATAAAACTGTGGATGATGTTGTGGAAATCCTGACTCCTGGGGCTTACATGGCCTCTATAGATGTGTCGAGTGCTTACAGGACGGTAGCAGTCAGACCTGACCAGTGGACTTTTCAGGGAATTAAATGGGCCCTGGATGGCGAGCTCTGCTATTTGGTCGATACGAGACTCTGCTTCGGTTTGAAATGTGCTCCCTATATTTATACTCAATTATCAAACTTTACTGTTCGCTGCTTGAATAGAAGGGGGTTCCTCAAATGCATAAATTACCTGGACGACTATCTGCTAGTGGGAGAGACTTATGATGAATGCTTTTTGGCCCAACAAACTCTAATAGCTATTTTGGGGTCGCTTGGATTTCACATTGCCTGGAAGAAGTCTTCCAGTCCCTCTCAAGTATTGGTATACCTTGGCATTGAGTTTAATACAATTTCTATGCAAGTATCGTTGCCTAAAGTGAAACTGACTGCCTTCCTGAATGAATTAAATTTCTTCGCTGACAGGACTCGTGCTTCCAAGCACCAGATTCAACGTTTATGTGGCCTCATGGCTCATGCGGCTAAGGTAATTCGTGGGGCTTGTGTCTTCTCCAGACGTGTTATTGACTTGCTAGTGGGCTTCCCTTCAGATAAACCTAGGATTCGGCTAAACTCTGAGTTTAAGTTGGACCTTCAGTGGTGGAGTCAGCATGCCCTTACCTTCAATGGCTCCTGCAAGATGATAAATTACAATTATGGCTCGGGCCCTGTTTTTTACACAGACTCGTGTTCATTTGGCTATGGCCTCTATGCGCTTAACAGTGACTGGCAAGCTGGCGTTTTCTCGACCTCCGCCCCTGGCGTCTCACATGAATGGGACCTGCATGACCATATTTCGAATGTAGACTTAGACCCAGATCTTTATCATATTAATTATCTGGAGATGATTCCTGTCAAGCTAGCCCTCCAGCGCTTCGGTTCACTGTGGAGTGACATGCATGCAGTCCTTTATTCAGACAATTCTACCGTCATTGCTTGCATTAATAAAGGCACCACTTCCAGCAAACCCATCATGGCCCTCATTCGAGAGATCTTCTGGCTTTGTGTTTCACATAATATATATCTGACTGCTAGATTCATCCCAGGTGTGGAGAATGTTATAGCTGATTGCCTATCTCGCTTGGGTAATTCACCGGATGTTTCCTCTCTTACCAGCTTTTCCCTATGTTGCAGTTCCTCACCTCAGTACTGATCTGCATAAACTGGATGAAGAGGTTTCCAACGTCCTAGCCTCTGCCTGGTCTCTGAACACCCTTAAGACCAGGAATTCGCAATGGAATTGGTATCTGGGTTTCTGCAACGCCAACGATTTGCTATCCATGCCTGCTTCACCTAGAACTGTGTCTAGGTTCCTCACGTTTCAAGCCAGGACGTCATGCTATTCGACTTGCAACAATTACTTGTCAGCTATCAACAGTTTGCATAAGTATATGGGTTATAATACTGACTTTCGTGAAGTTTATTCCATCAAGTTGACCATGCAAGGCCTTGCTAATTGTCTGGGGAAGGAAGTTTGCCCTAAAATGTGCTTCAGTGTGGCGGATCTCACACGTATGCATGCTATAGTTTCCACTGATGACGCCTTGGAACAGGCTTGCTGGCTTGCGGTTATATTTGCCTTCAGAACTTTGCTCAGGAAATCTAATTTTCTGCCTACTACTATTACTGAGAAGAGTCACGTTCTGATGCGCCAAGATCTTCAGTTCCATAACAATGGACTCTCTGTTACCATCAGGTCGTCCAAGACTCTGAAATATCGTCGGGACAAGTTTGTTATTCGTATATTGTCTTGTCCCAAGAAGATGTTCGATATTGCCTCATCCCTATCCTGTCATCTCAGGGAGTTCCCTGCTAGACCTGAGGATTCGTTGTTCTTCAAGGTTCTCAAGAATGGCTCCTTATCTCCTTTGCTTTATGGGGATGTTCTTCACTTCCTCAAGTCGAAGTCTGCTGCTTTGGGGTTTGATCCTGCTAATGTGGGCCTGCATTCCTTGAGGAGGAGCGGAGCTGCCTTCCTGCATAGTCTTGGAGTATCCCTTATCGATATCAAGTCAATTGGGGACTTTAGGTTTTGGCAGCGGATGCTTATGAGAAGCAAACACAACAGATTTCATTGGCACCCGCATACAAACATAGAACTAACAAGGTATAATAATACCCAAGCGATATTCCAAGGTTAGATAAATTCCATGTAGCACTATAATCATTGCGAGTATCCAATCAATAGTCACTATAGTGGATGAGCTCCATTGTATCTTTCCATTTGCACAAGGATTATGAGTCCATTTGGATTATTTGGTTCAAATTATGGGCGAGTGCTTTCCCGCGATCTAGCCCACATCCGTACCGGTAGACACCATTATACATTCTTTCAGGGTTTGCTGTTGGATGATTCAGACAAGTCCAACCAAGGTCCTATCCGAATGGATAGTTCCCTGGGTGGAAAATTGTCCGCTGGAAGGCAGTTGATACTACTCAGGCTGAACCTTCTTCCGGCCCGAGTATGGCTGCTGCTTTGACTGTGGTGTCCAGTTGAGCTGGTGGGATATTTGAAGTTCATGATCGGCAAATCAATTTCCTCACCAACCTCCTGGACCAGTTCAAGTCCCAACGTCAGCCACCACAGCCTCGGCGGACTGTGGCTTCGGCTGTGGAGGGCCTGGCGCTTCCTGATGATGGAATGTTTGGTTGTATGTCTGCCACCCCTGAAAGACCTTCCCCTAAGGACACGCCCGAACAAGGCCCAAAGACCGACCCTGGAGATGGAAGGCGGACTGAGCTGAACCACATATGGAACGATGATGACTGGACCGCCCCTTGACCCTTTGAAGCCACGTCAGACACTGTTCGGACGCCCTGGATCCAGGATCACAACCTTGGTGTGAGGCGCTGACAACTCTTGATGTCTACAATGTGAATATGAATTTCTTTTCTAAAGTGTTAATTTCTGTATAACAGAAAATTATTGTTTGCTTGGTAGTGAGGACACAATATGCTCCTGCTTGTCGAACGAGAAGAGGTTTTCATGAAATTTGTCTTACTTCACAGTTTATATTAGTTAGGACACTGAATGCTCCTATTTGCTGCTCACCCTGAAGTTTTCATAAGAATCATTTGTTGTTCATTGTAGAGAGGACACTTTATGCTCCTACATGTAGACATTTTAACTTTTTATACCCTGTTGAGTTTTAAAACATATTTTTCAAACTCTTAAAAGAAAAGTGAAGGTATTGTGGTGTTATTGGGTTTCACTAGAGCTAGCCTCTAAGTGCTATCCAGTGTGGGTCAGTTCAGCCGAACCTCCCAAGTGGGCAGTACTGTTCCACAGGACTTTTTAGCCTATATTTACATTTGCCTGTTCCATTTTATGTTTGAACAGCAAGTATAGCTGTTGTTGCTAACGGCAACCTGGATTTCATCTTAATCTTCTATTTGTAACAAATGTGCTTATTCTTACAGTAGTTTCTGAGTTACTTATCATTGAGTGTTTTGTATGTTTACTTGACCCTGCATGTTACCTTAGACACCTGTGGTCGAGAGTTACCTGGCTGGCCAGGGGACCCAAGATCCTTGGACTTAGGTAGGATTGGTAGGGTTGTGTGAACTGATGCTTAGCTTGCAAATTCCTCATGAATGAACCCTTGTGAACAGTTAGTGACTGCCTTTTGTTCCATTTGTTTAAACTTGTTAGAGACGTGCTAAAGTTAAGGGGTACAAACCTGCAAAGATCACTACACACATGTATTTCTAATCAATTGTTGCACTTCACTTAGAAGCAGAGCTTAGAATGCAGCTTTTCACTCATTACATGCAAATGATTTTCTCTGAAATATTGTCAGTTGGGCGATTTACACCAGTGCTAGAAGTCATTGACTGGTCAACCCAGGAAAGGTCCAGACCAGAACTGGGACCAGGAGGAAGGTGGTCACCTACACACTGTCACACAAACAACAATGTGGCCATCTTGGTGCCCTACAGAAACAGGGAACAACACCTGCATGTGTTCATCCACCACATGCACACCTTCCTACAGAGGCAGGACGTGGAATATGGAATATACATTGTAGAGCAGGTGAGCTACATATTTAGATGCACATTACAATAATAACATTCTTGTTTTATTTCTATTTCATAAAGTAAAGGATATCAACCCCTCACCCACTACACACTGTGTGATTCATTACTAGAACTAGTTTTAATCAACAGCTACACGTCCATCTCTGTGTCATAACTCAAACCTAGTTTTGTTTTTCAGGCAGGGACACATCCTTTCAACAGAGGGAAACTCTTGAACATTGCATTCGTTGAAGCTCTAAAGGATAAGAGCTGGACGTGTGTTATTCTGCATGACGTGGACAGTATTCCTATAAATGATGAGAACTTGTACATTTGTGAGGAGAAGCCCCTACATCTAGCAGTCGCTCCTAGAAAATATGGATACAGGTGGGTATTAAATAAATGTTGCTCGTACAGTTATCATCAACACAGCTCTAGATTCCAGTCTTGCCCAGGTAGCTGAATTTGGCCCATATATCATTTTTTCCGACATTCTGTAAATGTGAGTTCTGCTGGTACAACTGTACTAATTTCTGAGAAATTTTGTCTATTTAAGTTGGGTTTTTTTAAATTTCATTTGAGGCCAGTTACAATAAAATATATGCGATATAAAGAAGAAAAGGTCATACATATTAGGCTTTTGTGAGGCAAAAGGTGATAAACATGAATAAAATTGACATAGATAAATTTGTGTTGTTTATAGGTCTCTTATGTTGGTATTATATTTTATGTGTATCTCTGAGTCCAAGCTGTCCACTGGAGTAGTTCTCTCAGCTCAACCCATGCAAATTACGTACATAGAGTTGCTTTTATTATACAGTGGGATTTAACAAAAGACCCATGCATTGTCCATCTCGGAGAGATGAAAGTGATGGCAGAGGCACAAAACTGGACTTGGGAACAATTCCTACTGCAGTTAAAGTGTTCTTGTCGCCATCAGCTTCAAGAGTGATCTGCCACCAGACTTGACTCTTCCCAAATTCATCCAGCATATGGATGCCAATTTCAGAGACCATAGTTCTCAGAAAAAGCAGCCCTTGTTCTATGCCAGGAAGCAGCAACACAGACAACAGCTGGAATTTCTGTAATGAGGTTGTAAGGAGGGCAAGATATGCCTTCGGAGCGAACATGGATAGCACCATGCCAACTCTATGCTTAAGAGTCTACCTGTCTGGCCTCTGAAATGCAAAAGAGGCTTGGTGGGTCAGGCTCCAACAACCCAATGACCTCCAGCAAGCTGCTTACTGGCGGAGGTATTTGAGGGTTGTGAGTTGGATGCCAAAGCCACTGCGTTTGTGCAGAACACTAACGCTTCTTTTCCATATGGAGAGAATGCTGTGGAGGGGAAAGAAGGGGAAAAGAAAGTTGTCCGACCAAAACGAAAAAAATGTCATTGCTCAGATCACTGAGGTGCTTGAATCCAATGACCAGCAGTCCAATGATAGTGATTCGGACATTGGATCTGCACTAGTGCAAGTGATTCAGGCATGGAAAATGAAGAAAAGACCAACTAAGACCACAGATACCACCACAAAAGCGGCCAAGGTTGCTAAACCCGGTCCCTATCAGGGTAGGTATAAATCCTACAAATCAAAACCATGCTATTTCTGTGGTGAGGAAGCACACTTCCACCGTAAGTGCCCTAAAAGGATAGCACTGTTTGGTCCCCTGGAGACAGTGGATGCTTCTGCATCAACTAATTCGGGAAACTAGGACTGACCCTCACAAGAACCGTAGTGGGTGTCGGAAACAATGCGCTTCACAGAACCACAATCCACAAGAAGCCCATGAGTAGTGTTGGAATCGGGAGTCATGCCCAGGCAGCACCTAGTAAACTTGGATTGATGCACAATGGGTTGAAAAGTGTAGATTCTAGATCGTTGCCAGAAGGAAAGGCTCATCCGGAGGAAACACTGGATAATTCAGTACCTAGCTCAGAAGTGAGATGGGGTGAATCTGGATTCCAGGCTGAAGAAGGCTGAAGAAGGGCAGATTCTATTGGTAAAGAAAACCCAAAATACTCTGAAAAACCGTGCTAAATTATTAGTTTGGGAGAGATGGTATGCTCCAGTTACAGTAGGTGAGGGGAATGGTTATTTTTTAGTAGATCCTGGTGCTACTACCAGTTTGATCACAAAGAGATTCTATGACTTTCTTCCACATCCAAGGCCCTGAGGACGGGATTATTGGTGCAGATTTTTACTATGTGCACCAATGTAGTCTAGAATGTTCAGGTTTGCTCTATCTAGAGAATTATAGCCATTCCATAGCATGTGAACTATGGAAAAAGGACTATTAAAGATAAAGCATCCTCTGTGAAAGCTGTAGAAGTCAGATCATTGGTAGATGGTGTAGAAGTAACATTAAAAAAAGGTGTAACTCTACAGCCAGGTACTATCACATTGGCCAAATTAAACATTCACAGTGGCTCAATCACATCTGATGGGTTGATGTTTGAGCCAGTCCAGCAATTGCTGAAAGATTATGCCTTGGGAAGCCTGAACACATATGCGGATGTGGTAGCCTTCAGTAATCCATTGGGTAGACCTATTAATTTAGGTAAAGGAAGAATGGTAGGAAAACTGACTATTGTGACTTTTTGATCTCACCTGAAATGCCACCGCCCTCCACTGTGTGTCCGCTGACCAAGTTGATAGAGGAATCCTATCTGCAGTGTTGGTGGGGGGACGGGTAAAGCATTCTGTACTTTCTTTGGCCGTCCCCGACCATGTCTCGGGGCCATTGGTACCACAGGACTGTCAGGCACCACTGGCTGCTTCTTTGGTCTGCCTTTTTTATTCTTTTTCTTGCCCTGAGTTGTTGGTTGCGTAATTAGGGGTGCCTTTTTGGGCCGTCCCCTTTTCTTCAACACAACTGGAAGAAAGGAAATTCCTATTGATGGGGCTGAAACAGGATTAGTCACTGCCTTTTTGTGTTTATCCCCTCTTTTCCTTTTTGCTTTCTTATGCTCTTCGGGGCCTGCCTCTTGGCTTAACCCCAATAGTTACTGTTTCTCCCGGGGTAGGGGCTTTACATTCCTTCCCAGCTACCACTTTCCCAGCCTCTATCTCTACCTGCATTGGTTTCAGGTAGTCAAGGTTATATCGCATAAGACCTTCAGCTGTTTCCAATTCACAGGTGGTACCTCCTATGAACCTCTTTATCATGTAAGGCCCATCCCATTTGGGACCAATCTTACTGGCCTTTGGGGACAGAATCGGTATACTACCTCCCCCACCTGGAATCTTGGGGGGCTAGAACTTTTGTTACTATCCCTTTTCTGGTGGAGTGCAGAAATTCTGAGATTATCTTGTACGCACTGATGCCCCTTCCTCATTCACTGTTTTAGGCTTTTGACAAAGGCAACCCGGCAGGGAAAATCCACTTCTCCTGGCATTACTCCATAAACTATGTCCATGGGCTCTACCAGTTCTGTTCCGAAAACCACAGTTTTGGGTGCATAGGGTACTGGCGTGCACCGTCCCACAATATGCATGGGCTATACAGGGCACCAGCAAATCCCAATTCTCTTCTTTTCCGTTAGACAAGACAATTGCTCTACAAGGACCCTATTTAGTCTCTCGCTTTGGCCATTGGACATTGGTCTATAGGGAAGAGTTATCAATTTCTCAATTCCCAGCATGTCTAACAGACTCTTTAGGAGTTGTGGCCAAAGCTCGGGAGCTGAGGCAACTGTGACACTTAGTCCAACTTATAGTATATAGTCCTTGTTAGTTCATCAATATTTCATCAATCGTTTCTACTTCTATGTCAAAACCTGTATCTTATCTAGTCTTTTAGTGGTGCTAATCACAGCATGTTTTTATTGTGAGATTATCTTATCGGCTTGGTTAACCCCTGTTAACACCTTTCTTACCCTTTTATCATGTTATTTGTATATGTCAGTGGCTCGACCACTCAGGGTTGGTACAGGAGGAGTTTTTATGAATAAACACTTTGCAACATGTTAAACATCTTGTTCTGTCTTTATTTAGCTAAGAAGAGTAAGCGAACCTGAAAATCACTACATTTGTATTGCTCTTTTCACCTTATTTTTTAATCGATATATTATCTGGTGAGGTAAGAGCATCACATTTTGTTATTTTATGAGTTAATGAGCATAAACTGCAGCTTCAAGAAACTTTATACATTTCATACGTAAGCAGGGAAAAATCAGAGAAGAAATAAAAATAATATAACATAAAATACACAAACGTATAAGGGTATAAAAAAGGGTATAACATGTGGTTCCTATATCCTGATTTTTACTTCTTGAGATTAGGGGCCATTCCACCCAAGGTTTTCTTCGATGTAATTTTTCAAATATTTCTTTTTTACACCTGCTATAAAATTGTTTCTATCTTCCTCTATTTGCTCTGACTCTGTTGATTTTTATTCCCTTACAGAGGAGGTCTTGGAAATTTTTCACTAGATTTCTGTTACCAAATAGCTGGTACTTTGTCTTTTTTACATTTGGTTTGAGAAAATCTTGTCCCACCATTTTGGGTATTTGTTGATGGTTCTCTATGCTTTATCATGAAGGTCTATATGATTGCCACATTCAACAAGAATCACTGCATCATCTGCATAGAGGATGAGGTTACCTGGAAAATCCATGATATTTAAATCATTTATTAAAATATTGAAGAATAGAGGGGCCAACAAAGAGCCTTGGGGGACTCCATTGTTTACTGCTGGTGTGCTCATTCTCAATTTTTGATACCAGATAAACTGGTAACGATTGGTCAGGAAATTTGTGACCAAATTAATCATAGTGTCCCCGATCCCTATTCTCCTTAATTTCTGTACAAGTAATGCATGTGGCACCAAATTAAAAGCATTTTCTAGGTCGAAATATATGGCTGAGATAAGGTGTTTTTGTTCCAGACCATTGAATATAAATGTGAGTACCTCATAGACCACATATTCTTCTGACTGTTTACCTTTTGTACCAGATTGTTTTTCTTTTTCAAACATTTCAGCCTTTTCTCAACTTTCCTACATTGTCTGGCCGTATCCTAATCATTGGGTAGACGGGTAGCAATGGCAAAAATTCCTTGTCTTAAAAGCTAGATTTTTTTGTATAAGAGCTTCTCTAATCTCAGCATCTATATATTCTTGATGTTTATGTTTGATTCTGAGTAATCCAAATGTCTCGTCATTTGACTGTTTCATATCATTGTAAAAGCCTTCCCACATGTCATTGATATCCATATCCCTACATTATTTCCATACCTGTCCACTTTGCTTTTCAATTTTGTCGAAAATTTGTTCATTTTATCATGGGTGCCCGTTTTAATCCACTTATATTCTCTCTTTGCTAGTTGGATTTTTTTCTTTCCCAAGGTAGAGAAAATGGGGTAGTGGTCCAATATATTTACTTTTGATACCTTACTATTTATAGATTCAATGTTGGTACATACTAGATCTATGCATGTGGCTGACCTGTTTCTGACTCATTTACTTTGGTTTCAAGAGAATGTGTCTTCAAGAGATTGACAAGTGATTTTTAATTTGTGTCATTTTTCAGCATGTCATTATTAAAATCCCCACATAGAACAATCTTTTTTTTATGTGTGGTAATGACTTTCAGAACCTCTTTTAGATGGTCTAGGAATATTCTGAATCTGCCGGCCGGATGGATCATCATGGATGATAAACATTGGCTCAAAGATGAAGTGAATAAAATTAAACAAAAGTCTGGTCAATAGTGAAATGGCAAATATGGCCTGAATTATATTGTAAATGATTGGATTCTTTTGGGTCATTGAGTAGATATCTTCTCAGCTGAAAGGTTTATATAATTTGATTTATTGACCAAGTATCCTTATCTCATAGTTGTTTCACTTCTCGCATGCTTCTATTAATCAATCAAAGAAAGACAGACATTTCTTCAATAACATCACTATGGTTGCATCAGTAATAGAACAAATTAAATCTTTTAATTAAATTAATGGCTTCATAAAATTCCTAATTGATATATTTCAGAGCTGCGGTGGTTTCACTTATTATTGCTGCCCTGTGCCCTACTTTTCTTGGCTGACCCAACTTAACAATTTTCTTTGAAAATATATATGCTGATCAGTCTGGTGCTATAAGTCATATATGAGTGAATTTGGTAAAAATGTGTTATAGCCATCTAGGAAAGGCCATATAAGAGTACAAATCCTAGTGCGGTTGAACATTTCATTTCTATGTCTATATCAACTCAACCTTCACCAAAGTGTTTTGATGTTGCAGGGTGCCATACAGTGACTACTTTGGAGGCATCACTATGCTCACAACGGAGCATATGAAACAGGTTAATGGGTTTTCCAACATATACTGGGGTTGGGGCTCAGAGGATGATGACTTTGTGAAGAGGTAAGCAACTAATGTTATTCTTCAATATATTCTTTTATAGTGATTACAACACCAATGATAGTGATCTCCACCTGATACTCTCACACACCCAGTTCCGCATATAGTTCTACTTGACAGAGAAAAGGAATGAAACCAGGCACAAGTCTTGTAAGTTTCAACAGTTTATTCTTGCCAACTCCTGACAAAGTGCAATGTCAAGTCCATTAGCATTGCCTCCTTGGAGAAGGCCAGCTTCACATACATAAGTGAAAGGAGGTGTATACAGTACAGAGGTAAAGGTAAATGTCATAAAATACCCATAACAATCACAGATAACATATTCACAGTAATGTGGATTACACAACCCTCACCTGATACTTGGGCGTGAGCCCCCTACTCATGTAGAGTCACATTTCTACTGGTATTTTTAAGTAGTCGTAAATAGAGATTCCTGCTGATGCAACAAGGTTGCTCTGTTACGTCTTAATCGAGCATCCGCGCTTAGTATCAAGAGATGTATCGCTCTTGCTGTAAGACAAAAACAACTTATTTACATATTTTTAGCCTTAGTCTATGCAGGTATAAGCAAACAAAATCTGTCTGGGGCTAGGCCTGTAGAAATTATAGCTTCCTTTTTGCCTTACTGATACTCAAGCGGGGCTTGCGGTGTGGATTATTGTTAGTCGCACACGGCTGTATCTCAGTTTGCTTTTCTGGAAACTTTTCCTCTAGCCTTTCCATGAACCTATTATTTTCAACTGCAGTTACCTTCTTGATCTGGGTTATATTCATGCTCTTACTCGTCATTTTTCCAGTACTGAGCTGTTTTAATTGGACCGTAAATATCTACCACCAACCAAGAGCCAGAGTAGGCATTCTGCAGCTTCTTACTTGTATCTTTTTTGAGTAATCTATTTATCTTAACATATACAATGTTATCCAATTGAACATTGTGCTATTTAGCTCCCCGATCGCGCCTTGTTTTCATCTTTTTCTGGGCCTTCTCCAAATTGAGGTCTGCCCGTATGGCTGCCTTAGACTGTATTTACTATATCCAGTAAATGGGCAGTTAATTTCCTTGTCCACATTTAATATTGCTGCCTGTGAGTGACCCAATGTGTTAGAATCAGAAATACTCAAAGCAAAAACGACCGCCGGCAGATATATGTCCCAATCTTCCTGATACTGTTGTACATAGGATTTTATTGACTGTACCAGACTTTGGTTCTGCAGCTAGACCTGGCCTTGTGTAGTAGGTTTCCAACTACTTCCGAATACTTGCTGAATCCCAAAAGCTTTGCAAAAAGATGTAAAGATTGCACTTTTAAAATTTGACCCATTATCGCTAAGAAGTTTAGAGGGGTTCCCACACATAAAGAATGTTATTGAAAAATTCTTGTTTTAAAGTAGTTGCATCAATGGTGTGAGTTCCTCAAGCAAAACAATAATGACTGTATACATCCACAACAATGTGAACATATTTTCGGCCGTTATTTGACTTAGTTATGGGTCCTATAGTGTCAATCTTTAAGCAAGAAATGGGTGTCGTGGCTGGGGCTCTCAGTGCCATAGGTAATTTATAAGGATGTTTCGATTTCTTACTTCTAAGGCACTGGTCACAGGTACCCACATAATCGATGATGTCCTTACTCATTAAAGGCCAGTAAAATCTTGCACTTATTACAATCAATAAGCACACTAAAACCAAATGACCTGCCATAGGCCTATCATGCCATAATTCAAGCACAGTTTGAATACAGGTGCCTGGCAACACTCCTTTTTTTTTATTTAGATTTTATTTATACTGGGTTCAGGTCCCCTTACAGGGTTTTTCGCCTGTCCCAGTCTTACATCAAGGAGACAAAGCAGGAAAATGACAGATAAACGAAAGAGAAAACATGAAACAGAATAAGAGTACGTAATTGAGGACTGTCCGGTTTGCAAAGGAATAAGAAACACATGAGCTCTGCCGATTCGGCGTTTTCTTTTTCAGCATCCAGGATTAAAAGGCTATGGGTTAATTCTCCTTTACCCAGGACTTGACTAAAGTGATACAGAATTTCGACAGCATCAAAGCTTAAACTTTGTTTGAAAAACAACTGAGATTCAGGACATTTATTTCCTTGCATAAGGAAGCGGTAGCTATATCAGCATGGTAGCCATCTTGGTTAATATAGTGTGGATGCTCAAAGGCATAACTCCAAGACATTAACTGGCACTCTTGGTTCCTCCTTCCTCTGCCACTATGGGTGAAGAGGGAGAATCTGACAACATTACTACTAATAATATAGTTCTGGTTGAGCAGCTCTCTTGTCTGACTGACTACTCAGATTCGAATTGGGACTTGCTCACTCCATGTATAGCACATGCTTATAGGGGTATGGTACATGCCAGTACGTTGTGTATGCCTAATTCAGTAGTTTTTGGGACTGAGCTTGTTACTCCTGTGGATTTAATCCATGGAGTTGAACCCGGAGGGCTGGATTTTCCCTGTTAAATAGCATACATGGAGAATTTGAGACAGTCATTTAGAACTGGACATGAGTTTGTCAGAGAAAATGTTGGGGTTGCTGCTGTGCATCAGAAAAAAACATTTTGACAGATGTGCTTGTCCACGGTGCTTTGAGGAAGGCTAATAAGAAGTATGGTCCCAAGTGAGATGGGCCTTTCAAAGTGTGTAGATTCATAGGGGGTACTACCTATGAATTAGAGACAACTGAGGGAATTGTCAGATATCATGTTGATTATCTGAAACCTGCCTTTGATGTAGAGAACCTGCTGAAAAATGCCATTGCCTTGTCAAGGAACCGAGCCCCGGACCTTTGGATTGACGCTCCAATGCTCTTACCAACTGAGCTATCGAGGCAAGCACACCCTCAGCATGTCACGATCCCAAGTCCAACCACCAGGACCACTACACTGCCCCCCTCCAACAATGGACAAAACTCATCTCATATGGCTTCGTCCAACTTGGGGTATACAGTGCTGCCCTTAGGTGGCTGGTCACAGCACCAATTTAAGTGATTTGCAGTCTCTCGACAATGAACAAACAAGTTAACAAGACCAATTCCTCAAATCTCTGTTTATTCGTCAGTCCGTCAAACGGCCCTTTGTCTGTACTTCCCAGACAGGGTAGTGTATTTCACACTAGAACACAACAAGGTGGTTCAACATGGTAAACGGTAAGACAAAGTCATATGTTAGAGTAAACATAATAAGATAAGATAAGATAAGATACTACTTTATTTATCAAACTCACATTACATGAACAAGAATAAACAGGCAAAATGGACAAATAGGTATACAGTCATCTAGATTTAATCCAGGTCTCCCAGACGTTACCATCTTGCTCAAGGCAGAGTATGAATTTTGAGTTAAAATATGCTTATAAGTTAAAATATTAAATTAAAATTAGATAAGTAGAGAAAGAGATACGATGATCTCCAATATTTGAGATTAGCTTGGCATGAGATGGTACCGTTTGGTACTAAATAATAATTCTTCTGTTTGTTTAGGATTAACCAAACCCAATATTATATTACACTTTCCATTTGTGTTTTGAATTCGTATTTTGAGTTTGCTTTGTGGGCACTAGTGGGTAGTTCATTCCACCTCGACTGGGCTTTGTATAAGAAGCAAATTTTGTAAAATGTTGTTTTGGGGATTTTGAGTTTAAAGTTTTTCCTGTTTTGGGCATGACTTCTTGTCGATAATTGTCTCAAATCAGAGATATTCATAAGAATGAATATTGGTGAACTTACCCATGGTTGCCCGCACAAATGTATTGTCCACTGGTAGTTTGATTCTATCAACATCCTGACCAACAAGTGACCAGGTCATATGAGTCACCTTCCACATTGTAGAAGCCTTCCACAGGGTCAACAGAACCTTCACTAGGGATCACCTTCCCATCACCATACTTGACTCTCCCCGCCGTGCATTTCCTTCTTAAAAGTATTCTGCTCTTCCCCATCACTAATTACTTTTATTTTGCTCTTCGAGTCAGTTCTCTTTTTGATATTTTGTTTTTCCTTTTCTCTGCCCTTGTTGAACTTTTGTTACCTGACTTAGGTTCTGTTTCTGTTGCTGTGGAACTGGCCTTCCTGCTTGGAGACTTGAATTTCGTCCACTTCTTTTTGGGTGCCTTTTCTGCCACACATGTATTAGATTCACATCTACACCCACAAGCTTTTGGAGCCGAATCCCTTGAATCCCTTGTGTATGTCTTCTTTCTGTATGGTTTCTTGAATCCACTAGCACCATTCACCATTTTTAAAAGAAACCTGCTTTCTTCTTCCATCTGAAGTTTCATAACCCCTAATTGACTTCAGAAGTCCTATGACTGCGTCAGCAGACTCCTCCTTTTCTCCATCCTTGGCCTCATCATGAGCGTCATGCCTATGACTCCATAGGTTCTTCTAAAGTCTTTACATTATCTGCCAAGGCCCTCTTTGTGAGACTTGGCTTGAGATTTGTGACATAAAATTGCATTTGTGATGTGTTTCAGGAAAATGAGTCATGAGTCGCAAAATTGATATTTTCAAAGTGTTTTTTTTCACAAGATCACATTATTGGAATGTTCTAATTTTTGGAGGGTTTATCACTTATAGCTATATCAATCAATGTATCAAATTTCAGGACAATATATGTATTATATTTTATCGTTTTAAAGGTCTTCATATGGAGTACATTTAGTCACTTTACTGATTGTTGACTCCCAGAAATATTGGAAACTTTTTTTTTCACAAACGAAAATATCAAATTTAAAAGCTAGAAATACTTATAACATTATTAGAGAGTTTACTATCATTGGAATCGGCTTGATCTCATCTTTTCAAATATAATGATAACTAAAAATCTATTTTTTGCGACTTATGACTCATTTTCCTAAAACGGATCACATTTGAGTCTTGTCGTGGACCCCTGAACTGGCGAGAAACAGATCCATTTCCGCATCATACTCTTGCAGAGATTCATCCTTTCCCTGCTTTCTGCTCGAGTAGTATCTCATCCTCTTGTGGTATGTGAGTATTATTCCTTTTTTATTCCTCGGGCCCTGAGGGCATCTAATGCCCCCTAGAGTTTGCGTACTCCTCATAATCCTTGAGGAATTGCTCGCCTCACTGAACATGGCTCCTTTGCAGCCTGCACCTCTAATAGTCTATTGTGTATTTCAAGTTTCCTGATCTGCTCCATCAGTTCATTAACTTCTTGGCTGTGGAGCAGGTCAACTCTGTCCATCTCTAATGTGCATGTATACAACACATCATCGCCCCTAGACCTTAACCTGGCTAACTCATCCCTCAAGCTGTTATTCTCAGCCTCCAGCTCCACTCTCTCCAGTCTATACGGCTTGATCTCATTCATGAGCGCTTGAGATCTTTGTTGTTCATGGAACAATAACTCATTCCTTCCCTTAACTTCCAAAATAAAATTTTTCTGAAGGTGCATAGCTTATTGGGGTCCCCTATTTTCCAAATGGAGTGTGGCAAACGTGCAGAAATTATCAGCAGCTGACTGTCACATTGGGGATTAATGGTTGACATTCCAGCCTGGGCGGCTAACTGTCCCCACTTGGCCCGACACTATCACTCACATTATTATCATCCTTGCCTGGTGTTTTTTCACTTGCCTCTGCCATTGTGGTCTTTAATGTGGCCACTGTCTGGGATCACTGAATGCAAATTGTTTGGTCAATCCTTTTCAGGGATTCGTCACATCCCCTGCCAACCATGCTCTACCAGGAGTGAAAACTTTCCTATATTTAATCCTGATAAGGTTGACTTGTTCGAACCACCAGAGTCATCCGTCCCTTTGTCCTCTATAAAAACACCAGGACTCTGCCTATAGTTACTGAAGTCACCAAATCCTTCAGCTTATTCTCCCTCTGCCACTGTCTGTGAGCCTCTAAAGACGGATATGTCACCTTTTACTGTGGAGTTCCTTCCAAGTCCACATCTGTCTTTCCATTGTCCGACTCCTCCTGATTTGGGACCAATGGTTGAGGTTCGATTAATACAGGACGTTGAGGGCTGGGGTAGTGCGCTGGTTGAGGGCTGAGCCTGTGGAGTAAGCAAAGCCTGATCCTGTCCCTGAGATGGGGATGTAGAGTCGATAGGCACTTCTACTTTAGTATAATAGTCCTTGCCATTTTTCAATCTCCTCCACACCCCTTTGAAAGTGTATCCAGGCTTAGGCTTCTTGGAGGCCTTGTCCTTTCGAGGTGCCATGATTTGTAATCATGATCCCTCCTTATGTTCCTGGACCACACACAGAGACAATGAACTCACATATGGGATTAATGGTAAATAACCCCACTTTCCTTCACAAACTTGAAAATGTTCTTGTAGATCTTGTAACACATATTGGAGTTTAAAGAGATAAACCACAGTCATATGCACTGCTGCAGGCGGGAATCCAAGGAACTAATGCATGAAAAATAAGGAGTGACAATAATTTTTTCAAACTTCGTCTTGAGAAAGAAGGTGGTTTGGGGATACCAAAAAGCAAAAAAAAATGGATCTCAGCATATTTTTTTTTCATTCTAGAGACCACCAAAGTTTAGTATTGAAGTATGTGGAGAAAATGGATATTTTCTTAGTTTTTCCAAGATTTCAGACAGATAAATAACATTTTTCAGTTGAAATGTCTTCTAAACATAAACACTATACAGGTTTACCCTCATGCATGAAAGAACAGGGTATCAACATATTTTGAACAATATTATTTAGCTTTTAAAATCTTCAATATTCCTGTTTTTAACTCATTGGGAATCAGATTCATTTGAATAACTTTTTTAAAAAGTCGGTGACCCCCATTTTTTATTGCTTGAAAGGGTAAAGCAATATGTTAGCTATGTCTACAGAGATTTTTAGGGAAAAGTTATTTTCAAATTTTTTTTTATACTGAAAAAACGAAAAAAATTGTCCTTTTCTCATAGACTTCTATAGTGAACAACCCTAAATTTCAGGGCTCCCTGAAATGAAAACTAACCCGGTGACATATTGTTTTTATTGGCTTTTTGAATTCACATAACCTTGTTCTTTCACAAGGCAAAGTTTAAACAAAATGTTATTTTCAGTTTATTTCCCAGTTGAACTGTGGTTTATCTCTTTAAAATAGATAAATATTATTCTTCTGTTTAAAATGTTTTAACCTCATTGACCTCCATAGTGAATTGTAGTAAACTCCGGTGGTCCCCCGAATATAAAAAATAATAATGATAATGATAATTAGTTTTGAGTCAGATCATTTTTTAAAGAGATAAACAGGGAAAACAACTGAAAATAACATTTTCTTTAAACTTTGCATCATGAAAGAACAAGGTTATCCAAAAAGCCAATAAAAACAATATGTCATCGGTTTAGTTTTCATTTCAGAGACCCTAAAATTCATGGCTGCACACTATGAGAAAACGACAATTTTTGTTGTCTTTTCAGTATAAAAAGAATATTAAAAATAACATTTTTCTAAAAATTTCTATTGACATAGCTAACATTGCTTTACCCTTTAAGCAATACAAAATGGGAATCACCAGCTTTTTAAAAACTCATTCAACTGAATTTGCATCCCAATTAGTCAAAAACAGGAATATTGAAGATTTTCAAGGCTAAATATTATCTTCAAAATATGTTGATATCCTGTTCTTTCATGGATAAGGGTAAACCTGTATGGGGGTTATGTTTAGAAGACATTTCAACCAAAAAATGTTAATCATCTGTTATTTCTCCAGACAAAGTTTGAATTATTGTGACTCCTCATGTGGTTCCTTGAACGCCCCCCTGCAGCACTGCATATGACAGTGGTTTATCTCTTTAAAATGAGCGAATCACTCCCAAAATTTAAAATCCTACAGTGCATTGCGATACCACCAGGCCATCAATACAAGTTAAAGGGACAAGCAATGTTCCTTGTATGGTGGATCTTATATGTTTTCCGCCGGTGGGTTAGTTCAGCCAATCCCACATCACAGCCCACAGCCAAGTACCAGGCATTGCAGGTGGACGTGCCCCATTACCCAGGGATCACTGTCTATTTTTATATATAACTGTCTATGTCTGTTTATGTCTGTTGACAGTTTATGTTTTTACTGTCAATATGCCTATATACTAAAATTAACCCTAAACCTAACCTTAGATTGGTTGTCCTAAGTCTGTAACGGGAATTTTGTTGGTTTAAGAAAGGGAGAAGTTGAAAGGGCGTGTGCAATATAGTCAGGTTCACTATGTATTTTCGTTGGCAATTTTTGGAGACGTCAAAATGTCTGCAATCCAAAAATGGATGATGTCATTTGCACCGAAGCCTACTTTGGGAATTATCAATATTCTTCAAACTGTTTGTTACAGACACTACTTACAGTCGGCCCCAGTCAATCTGTACTTTTATGTTCTCTAGGTGCATAATCAAAGGACTTGAACCACTACATAGAAGGCCTCTGAGGGTTGGAAGATATTATAGTCTGGATCATGTTCAGGCTGTTCCAGCTCCTGACAGGTATGCGCAATTTTGTCTCAGGTATGTCTTCAGTTTTGATGATGCCAGTTATTTGTCCAGGTAAGTTATATTTTTTCAACAAATGTCTATATTGCTATATGATGTTCGGAGCCCGAAAAATGCAAAGTTGCCAAATGATGTAGGCACACCATCTAATGTACCTTTGAAATAATTCATACCTATTTTATATATATATATATAATAACTTTTATTCAGTATCAGCAACATGTCATCACTATTACAATCACATACCGAATGGGAAATAAAACTCTGCGGAGCAGATCTTCCGTAGTATCCGATTAATTATTTGTTATTTCAATTAGGTATTGTCGATTGTTCTTTCCGTGCGATACTTGATTTCCAAGTACGAGTGTTCTCTTTTAAAGCCTGTAGTCAAGCCAATTGTCATATTATTTTCCCAATAAGGACTTTGCTCATGTAGATACAGAGGCAAAGTATCAGATCGAAGTAGGTTACTTATAGTAACCCTTAATGTTCATCTGCTAGCTGATAGAATAATCAAATTCGGTAACAAATCATCATTTCATACAGTTTCAATTTTCCCTCTCCTGTCGATATAAGTCGACCATTAGACTCACAGATCTTACATGTCTGTTTACTTCCCCCCTAAAACCCCACATGTACATGTCAAAATACTACATTAAACATTTTCTGGTAACAGGTAGGGGTCAAATTCATGAGGGTAAACCTGTTTCAAGTATTTCCTAAAGCCTTCTCTAGTTTTAATATCTCTAGTGTTTCTTGGTAGATCATTCCAAAGCCTGGTCATTTTGAATAAATAAGATTTTTTGAATGCCTCATTATGAGGGTGTGGAACCTTAAGTTTTTTACCATCATTTAGGCTGCGAAGATGTATATCTCTAGTATCCAAATGTTCTGGTTTTAGAGAGCGTCTAAAAGCTACCTCTAATAAATGACTATTCTTTCCAGTTTGTAGAGAGGGCATTTGTACTAATTTATGTATGTCTTTTGTACCTGAGTATTTGGGCAGTTTTAAAGCTATTTTGATGGCAGAATTCTGCAGTGACTGGATCCTGTCCAGATAGTTTTGAGGGGCGCTATGGTAAAAAATATCTCCGTAGTCTAAGATAGGTAATATCATGGTTTTATAAATTGTCATAAGTGTTTCGGAATCACAAATGCCATATAATTTTGACATTGCTTTGATTTTTGATCTAGCGCTATTTATTTTCTTCCCCAGGAAGATCTTAAAATCTAGTCTACTATCAATCTCCACCCCCAAGAATTTGTAAAATTCCACCTGTTCCAGATTTTCAGAGCCAATAACATATTCAGGCCCATCGCGATTTTTCTTAATATTAACAGTCATAGCTTTACATTTTTTTATCTTCAAAGAAATCTTGTTTTGTGCGCACCATTCTACGACATTATTCAAATCTTCCTGAAATTCAGGAGCATTTAGCAGTGTCCTATCTCTATTACAATATAAGACGGTGTCGTCTGCAAAATGTTGCAGCTTGCTATGTTTCACTACCTTATTCAAATCATTGATATAAAGAATGAATAAAAGTGGGCCGAGAGAGGTTCCTTGTGGTATGCCACAAGTCACCTCTCTCTGGGACGAGAGGTGTCCATCAATGACAACTCTCTGGTACCTTCCTGTAAGGTAATTTTGAAACCATTTCCAAGTATTATTTTTTATACCATAGTCGTTTAATTTTGATAAGAGTAATTCGTGATTCATCGTGTCAAAGGCTTTTTTAAAGTCCAGAAACACCATATCAGTTAATTTTTTATTATTTATATTTTCATAAGTAAAATGGAAAAGGTTATCAAGAGGGTCATTTATCGACTTCCAACATTTATCGACATTTATCATTTATTTATCATTCATCGACATTATCATTTATCGACATTTATCGACTTCCAACTTTCCAACAATTTGGCCGGCAGTGTAATACAAGATATTGGCCTATAATTGCCAGCCGTCTGCTTACTTCCTTCCTTATATAGTGGTGTGACTATAGCACTTTTAAAATCCTTTGGTATAGTAGAGGTATGTATAGACAAATTAAAGAGATGAGCAAATTGTTGACTCAATGATTTCATACAAGGTTTCAGAATTCTGTTAGGCATAAGTTTAAGACCAGAGGCCTTATAATTCCCTATTTTTCGCAAAGCTAGTTTGTTTAATTTGGCTCGCCAATTCCGGCCCCACATTCACAAAGAATTCATTAAATATTTCAGCTGCTGCCTTACCAGTAGCCTTTTCTCCGGTTTTTGAGATCACTGATATATTACTGTCAGCGTTTTTCCTTTTTCCTTTTGACAAAAGCAGTTTGATCAATTCCCAAAACTTATGGGGATTTGCTTTATTTTCTTGTATCTGATTTTTAAAAAAGTCATCCTTAGCCCTTTTTATTTCTAACCCAACCGAACATCTCAATTTTCTAGCTTGCTTCCAGTTTTCGTCATTACCATGTTTCTTGGCTTTTAAAAATGCCTTATCCCTTCTCTTTGAAAGTTTATTTTCCAACTGATTCAAATTTCATTAATTACAGGAAAAAGAAGATGGAAAGTTGGAATGAACGAAACCTCAGTGACGGGCTAAAGGATCTGGAGTACTCTGTTATAATAAAAGAGAAGCGCCATCTTTTTACATACATGAAGGTTGATGTAAAGTATTCCAACTCCAGTAGATATTAATTCTTGTGATCATTTTTATTTTGTAATACAAAACTACCAGTAGCCTGGAGGAAGGTTGCCAAAATTCATGAAAAGTGCACACTAAACATGGTACATTGTATGATTTGAAATTGGGGTGGCTCCCTGGTGGCGATTATGTACAAACCAATATGAGTGCTGTAATATATTTGACCACTAATGCTAGACGTCTGTCTAAAAGAGACACAACACCAGGAATAAAATCTACCAATTGGGCAAAAATAGGAAATCTATCAAGGCACCAGCAATCATGAACGTGATAACTTCTGAAAAACAGATCTCTAAAAATAACCATGAATCACTTTCATAATGCCCCCATTGACTTCTTGCATTCTTCAACAAGAACCCTAACATTCCGCAGTATTTAATATGCACAAAACAGTTCAAATTAATTGTCTTCATCTCTGGAAGTTAAATAAAATCATTATGGCTTCAAACTTGATCGATCCAAAACTAGTATGGTATATTCTCTGACCACATACCCCCCCCCCTCCTATCCACCACTAATACCCTTTAAGATAATCTTAATTGAGTAGCAAAGTTGCCCAGTACATGTATTGACATAGTTAATTCCATAACATTCTCATTAGCTAGGTCATTAACGTTCCTATGCTCCTTCTCCATTCCTTTATTATATTGTAGTGAACTTGGTTCGGTCTCTTAGCTAGGTGAATACAACAGAACAAGGTTTGACTCCTATTGCAGAGATTTATTCTCTCACAACTCACTTCTTGTAACTAACCCTTGTGGACCAGCCACATTACAGGTAAAAGGGTTTACATATCATAGCAAAACAGGTGTGATAAGACAGACGGTGTGATAAAACAGGTGTGATAAGATATCGATTATAGAAAGCCGGTCTTACACAGATATTACAAGGAGTTGATAAGAACAACATAAAGAGACATTTCAGTAAAAGGTAAACAGTGATAAAAGGTACAAAGAACAGATAGGACGATGACACAGGTAAAATAGGAATAAAATATAACCACACTTCAAGGGTTGGACCTTCGGACCAACCGGGGAGCCCTTCACTGCCTCCTGGCATAGTCCAAAACTTCCAAGCTTTGCCAGCAGATAGGTTGGGACTCTCGGACTCTCAGTTCTCAGACTCAAGGATAATAAAACACATGACCACTACAATACCCTCTCTTTCTTTCTAAGAGTTTAAAACAGTGTTTAAAAATCAAAATGTTTAGGGTAAAAGAACACTACACATAAGTACAGAGGAAAAAATTATCACCCGGAGTAAACACACAAGTTACTCAAAAATAGGTGGTTCAATGTAGAGAGAGGCATGAAGCAGGGGGATCCAATCTCATCTCTGCTGTTAACCCTAGTGGTCGAGAGGCTAGCTGAGGTGATAAGAAACGATAGAGATAAAACGTATTACACTAGGTGAAACAGAAAGTAAAATTATCCAATTTGCTGACGACTTAACAATTGTTGTAAGTGACAAGGAATGTTTATCAAGAGCTATCAATGTTATAAATAACAAGGTACGGACAGGTAGCTAAAGACATATCAAATATCATCATAGTGTAGTGATCTTTGGATCCGCTCCGCTCACTAAGCAGTAAAGAACACACAACAAGGAGAATACCTTTTGCACTATTCTTTTATTGCATCATGGGACAAGCTCCCCAACCGACCTGTCACAAGAGAAGTGGTCCGGCCACCTCTTGTTCTAACCACCAACACAAATATGGTGTCCAATCCAATGGTAAAGATATGGTATAAAGTGGTAATATGAACATTCTAAGAAGACATAAGCAATAATGCAATACATAAGGCTGTTCTTAGTAAGATATAAAAGTGACATACAAACAAAGGGTAAATATGAATATAGAGGATAGATTCAGCTCTAAAGGTAAATGTTGTAGAATGAACTAGTACTGCCTACTGGATTAGTACAAGCGTACCAACCTCAGCGGACAGCACCACACAACAATATGACTGGACATTACATGTCCCACACTTGCAATACATATTATACCCAATCCCACTACAATAGAATATATATCAGGTTGAATAAGGTAATAAAAATGAGTGAAACAGAACGGTGAGTTTAACAGTTAACAGGAATAACACTGTAAGGGTTTACATAAAAGATAAAGGGAAACAGAGTGTTTCAGAGAACAGTGTTGAAATACATAATCCCAAGCATAGGGCACCTCTGGCGGATTAAGAGTGTATAAAACCATTATGGTTGGCCACATAGGGAATTATAGTAAAACTATTACAAAATCTATTAGCCCAGATTCTTTCTCTGAGCACTTGATTGATATTTTCTGGCCTGTTACTATAGTACACTTTGTTCCAAATGTTAAATACATCCTTGTAAAATTCATTTAAAAATTGTTTTGGCATGAATCAACATAGAAATATATTTTCAATGTTTCTTTCATAATAAGTTTCCAATGATCTAAACCAGGAACTGAGTCGTTTGTATAGTATTCTTTGCACCGACATAATTCTGTTGGCGCCATAGATTTCATGGATTAATCCTAACCCTAACCCCCGTTTTCTGGTTTTGGGGCCAGTAAGTTATATAAGATTACCTTATCTATCGCCTTAAGCAGAGCTTCTCCCATGTAGATGCAAGAGAGAGCATGTTGGAATATTGGCAGTAAAAAAACATTACATATTAATATTCTGTTTTTAAGAGTGAGGTATCTGTTTTTCCACTTGTTTATAGTACTCTTAACTTTTAACTCTTAACAAGAGATTGTCACTGTTTATTTTGTACATAGCTTTTTCATTTAACAAAATAATACCCAGGATTTTCATTGTGTTTGTCCAATCGATTTCTAACAATTCTCTGTTAGTAATATTAGCTTCACCTACTAAGAAACCTTTAGACTTCTTTGGATTGATATGTAAACGAGATGCTTCAGAAAATCTAAACCAATATCTTTACGGTAGGGCTTGAAATCCTCCCTAGGTAGGGAGCTCAGTACCCGCCAATATTGTTACCTTGGTAAAACAGGGAAATAAAAGTTACAACAACAACTACAAATCTTGCTGTAATTCATCCGCATCATTTTGAGTGGCGATACTTCTCCACATTACACATCTGCGTAAAGCTGAACACTAAACATTCATATCAAGTACATCACTCCTATACTACACAAACATTACAGGTCCTAAAATGCTCCTCTGAGATACTCCGGTATTCAGGTTAACAGTTTGAGAAGTAACATCGCCAATGTTGACGACTTGAGGATGACCTAAATGATATTCCTCAACAAATTCCTTCTAAGCTTGATTAGATGCAGTGTTATGACCATTTGCAGATTTGTATAAAAGCAGCCATCGTGAATATCTCAAATTGCTCACTGTCAGGAAGTTCACATCGCATGTGAAATGTAATTGGCACCTAATAGATATAATCAACAAAGAAAAAAGCTATATCTGGGTTTTCAAGGCTTTTCCTGAAGGTGTGACCTGCATATCAGAATGTAACCTGTTTTCCTGCCGTTGTTTCTGACAAAAGGGATAGGGAGGCACTAGCATCTGTGCTAGGTAGTAGGGCATTGGTGGTGGAAAGAAAAGTCTGGTTCAAAGTAGGTTCAGACGATTTTCTGATAGCAAGGTCTGTTAAAAAATGTACAGTACATGCAATGTTGCTAATCCCTTCAGAGGATCACTTATTTCTTTGACCTGCTGTTTTGAAGTTGGAGATGTCTCAGTAATAATTAAGAGATTAATCAATTGACAGACTTGGGGCAAAGCAAGTTAAATAAAAACCCCAAGGCTACATCATGAGTAGAGGGTGATGTTGCTGCACAGACTCCAGTACACAGACATTGCAGCAGGTGGCACCTGGTGTACTGCCATCCAGTCCTTGCTGAGAGGAAACTTTTGGTCCAGATTGTGGGGAGCTTTGATGTTAAACCCTGGAATATTCCTCACCTCTGAACACTTATCCACCCTGTGCATCTGCCTCACCACCAGGCCCCAGTACACGTCCTCTATCACAAAGTATGGCACATTAAGCCCACCATTTATCGTCTTGCACGTCGTGGTGGTGTAAAACGTATCTCTGGACTCATCTATGAGGAGACCCATGGTGTATTGAAGGTGTTCTTGGAAAATGTCATCCGTGATGCTGTTACCTAACATGACACATCGTACAAACTCTCGACAAGCCGAATACACCCAGAAATCTTTAAATTCTGTCAGGAAAATTTCCGATTTTGTGAAAATGTCGATCCCATAGGAAATGCATTGGCACAAGAAAGGCTGGTCCAAATCAACTAAATAACAAATTATTTTGTTAACTAATACACTCATATGACGTGGGTATCCACCTAGATGAACGCCCTTTTTACCAGGTATGGGACTGGTATTTGTCTCTTAGCATTGTCAGTGACTCCAACTGTATCAGAAATATCTCCTGGAGCCACCACTGAATTTGTGAAATAGAAATTTCTATCAGATCTTATCACATAAACTCCATTGCGATCTAAATTGAAGTTTATCTGAGCCCTGAACCTCCGCATAAAATCTACCCCCATTATTAGAGGACAAGTTAAATTTGGAACCACATCAAACGAATGCCTGAATGTACGCCCATACATGGTTAACCTTAGACGCACCTTCAAATCAATCTGGCGGGAAGAATTATCAGCCATATATATTCGTTTCCTAAATTTCCGAATAGGGAGTTCCCCCATTTGTGCGATTATACCCTTAAATAAAGTCTCACTAACACATGTGCAAGTCGCCCCAGTATCAACCAAAAAGGGAATATTGCTAAACTTACCAACGGTAGCCCGCACAAATCCATCATAAACTGGTAGTTTAATTCTGTCCACACGCTCGTCTTTCTCTTGAAAAAGAGTGACTAGATCATAGGAGTCCACTTTGGCGGGGTCCACTGAATTTTCACTAGGGGTTACACGCCCTTTTCCATCAATTTCCCGCTGTGCGTAGACGTCCACCATTAATTCTAAGCTTCCCCATCACTGTTTAAATTCATTTTCTTCCTGTCTGCTGCAGGAGTCAGTTCACCTTTAGAAATTTTCTTCTTTCTCTTTTCGGCTTTTGTTGCACTTTCATTTCCAGACTCAGCCTCAATTTCAGTGGCTGATTCTGGCGTCGAACTAGGCTGGCTCTTAGGCTTAGGTTTCCAGCTCTTTTTCACATAATTATTCGACGCACATTTGCATCCACAAGCTTTTGGGGCCGACTTAGCCGACGCAGCTTCAGCACTACTGTCTCTTTAACAAACTTCTTTTTAAAGGGTTTCTTGAAGCTTGTGTTCTTGAATGACACCTTTTTTTCTTCATCCTCAGATGTCTCATATCCAACAATGCTCTTTATCAGATTAATGACTGCACTGGCTGATCCTTGCTGTTCTTCTTCCTTGGCCTCATCACTTATGGCGTGTTTGTTGGCTGCCTCCATGGCTTTTTCCAAGGTTGTACAGTTATCTGCCATGACCCTCTTTGCCAAACTTGGCTTTTAAATTATATACATAAGAAACTTTATTTCCATTTTGTTATACAGACAGTGATAAAAGCTTTCTACATGGAAATCGTTCTTTTTTCTCTGTCCCAGACAGCTCTTCCAAACAAACCTTCTGTAACTACATCTCTAACTACACTTTTATAGAAAACTAAAACAAAATATAATATTACAACTCTTGTACAGTGTAAACAATTTCACTCCACTTTTTGGAGGGCTAAGTGCACTTTTTACAGTTTTTGGACCAGGACTTATACACCTGCTTTTGGTTTTTGAGGATTGTAGCCTCTTGCTCATCTATACACAAATAAATGCATAGTACAGTAAGCAATTTACAAAATAAACAAGTACTAAGTTAAGAAATTATCAAGTTAAGTTTGGTTTATCTATTTAATATTACAATTAGTGTCAACTTAATTGATATACCTGGCGTTTCCAATGGAAACGATTTCTCAGCCTCAATTACTTATGTCCGATGTCAGGCAGAAGACCTACCTAGACACCTGTCTATTTAGAATGCTGGACCACCTCATTGTAAACAACATCTATTGCAATAAAGAATTCTTGAATTGAATTGAATTTATGACCAGTCACTGAGGACCATTGAAATCATGAACTCTGAAACATGTAGAGAAAGGGAGAAAAATGATAAACTTAGGGAAATACCTACGTAGAAATAAGATCCACTAGTCCTCCTGAGTTTCCACTAGTCCTCACAGACCAGAAGGTAAAATCTAATATGGCACAAAAGACATACAAATGTCAACTAGACTAGGGTTTATATACACTTGACTTTTATTTCCACTTCAGTAACTGTAACCAATTATGAATAACTCTGCAATAGCCAGGGCTGTAAAAAAAAGTTGGTTGTAAAAAAAGTTGGTTGAAAAAAATTATCGTTGAAAAATAGTTGGTCGGAAAAAAATTGTCGTTAAAAAAAAGTTGGTCGTTAAAAAAAAGTTGGTCGTAAAAAAAAAGTTGGTCAGAAAATTGTCGTTAAAAAAAAGTTGGTCGGAAAAAGTTGGTCGGTAAAAAATTGTCGGTAAAAAATTGTCGTTAAAAAAAGTTTGTCGTTAAAAAATAGTTGGTCGGGAAAAAATTGTCGTTAAAAATAGTTGGTCGGGAAAAAATTGTTGAAAAAAGTTGGTCATAAAAAAATTAGTCGAAAAAAAATTGTTAAAAAATAGTTGGTCGGAAAAAAATTGTCATTAATAAGGGTTGGTAAAAAAAGTTTGTCGTAAAAAAAAAGTTTGTCGTAAAAAGTTGTCAAAAAAAAATTGTCGTTAAAAAATAGTTGGTCGGAAAAAAATTGTCGTTAAAAAAAGTTGGTCGGAAAAAAAGTTGGTCGGAAAAAAAAATAGTCGTAAAAAAAAAGTTGGTCGTAAAATAAAAAGTTGGTTGTATAAAAAGTAGTAAGCTAGGCTAGGCTAGGCTAAATAGTTGGTAACTTACTTTTAAAATTTAGAAAATGTGTTTGGCAGTGTCCATTTGAGCACCTGAGGCAGGTGAGGGGGGTGGTGGGGGAGGTGGGAGGGCCTTCTGCAGACCTATCATGGTTGGAGAAGCATCTAACTAACAGCCAATCAACTCCCTTGGCTAAACCTAGAAAGGCTGTCAATCAGCCTCCAATAACATCTAGGTGTGAAATCTATGACTGATTGAAAGGATTAGATATGGCATCCTCGCCTGATGTCACATCTAAGCTTAAACACCTCACAGACAGTTAACCAAGTTATCAAGATGTAGATGCAGTATCAGTGATTGGCACATTTCATAGTGACCCATTTGTTTTCTCAGCTATAAATAGCTGAGAAAACAAAAAGAGTACAAGAAATACTGGAGGAGGATGAAGGAGGGTGACCCAGGCTTCCTTAATCTTAATCTTCTATATATATATAGCTACATATATAGCTACATATCCTCTTAGGAAGGTTCTGAATTCCTTCATGCTATATGATTTAACTTCATTTGCGATGCTGTTCCAAAGTATTGGTCCTCTGTATATGAGAGATCTTTTTATTTTATCGTTTTTCGGATTAGGTACTTTTAGGTTTTTCCCTGAAGTTAAATTCCGAAGATTTATTTTTCTCCGGTCTAAATTTTCTTCATTGTTGCTCATTTTGTAAGCATATTCTAATAAATGTGATTCTCTCTTCTTGGCAAGTAGAGGCATTTTTAACTCTTTATGGAGGTGATTTACATTTATCCTTTAGTTTAGACCTTCTGATATTCTTAAAGCTGTGTTCTGTAATGTTTGTAGTTGGTTTAAAATGTACTTTGGGGCAGCATCATACAGTGTGTCCCCTAACTCGTTGATAGGGCTGATGGCTACTTTATAGTTTGGGCGTCAGGTGTCAATAGTGGCTGGGACTGGCCTGCTGTCTCCTCAGGTGTTTGAATAGGCACTTCAACATTGGCCAGATAAGTCTTGCCACCCTTTAAACACTTCCAAACCTCTGTAAACATATAGCCTGGTTTAGGTTTCCTAAGTGGCTTGTCCTTGCGGGGTGCCATGACGGTCACACATGACTCCTGCAATTTTGTAGTCCACTCAGTTATTCACAGAAACACATGTGGGATCGTTGGTAATGATCCCACTTTCCAAATATCCTGGACCGGCCACAACTTGATGTACTTTAAGTTTTGTTTTAAGTCCAGGTTGTATCAAGCATAGAAATGTATGCCCACATTTCTACACTTCAGCCACCTATATAGGTGTATGGTGTGTCTTCCTCCTACTAGGCTGCTCCTTACTCCATTCAGGTGAGCCCCACTCACCCACAGAAGGCTGGCTTGCCTTCCCCAGGCGGGCTATTAATAGCTTCCCTGACTGGAGCTCCTCTACTCACCCAGGTAGCAAACAAGTTTGCTGGTACTCAGCAACTTCTCCACCCCTTAAGATGGGGATAATTTGTGTATTAAAACACAATTAACCAAGATATTTTTTTGTTCTCCACCAATGATTTAATAGAGTGTTGTCTCTATTAATATACTTGTAATAAATGTAATAGTCCTAAGACTGTACTATAGCTTAAATTTCGAATAGGTTTGGTGGTAGAGGATAGAAGTGACAGACACGGTAGCTGAGTACAATCTGGTACCAGTGCTGGTAGCCCAGCAGTCTTTATTCAGAATGTAGCGCCGCCTGTGAGGGCGTAGTCACGCCCCCCATGCCTACATGAGTGCCAAGCAACTCACTGGTGTAACATAATCTCAAGTCGCAAATAACCGATTTAGAGATACCATCATATTTGAAAAGATGAGATCAAGCAGATTCCAATGATGGTAAACAGTAGGACATCTAATAAGTACTTTTATATTTTTAAGAAGATATTATTAGTTTGCAATATTTCTGGGTGAACATTTAGTTGTAAAGTAGCTAAATATACTCAATACGATGAAATTCATAGATATTATTTAATACTTTACTGAATATTATTATTAGTGACTTAGGACTCCATTACTGTAACACATCATACATTTAACATTGCATTTGTTGCATCCCAAAGTCGTCATCTGTACGACCTGTGTAATATTACATACTTTTCTTCTTTTTTGCACATATTACGCATAGCCAAAATCCATTACAAAGACACCTTTTCCTATTACAGTCTGGATATTCCTATTCCTGGAACAAATAGTTTCATGGCACTGACTATTTCTTCATTACGGAGATCTTTTCACCCATTACAAGGAGTCTTTTCACTATGACGACGCTCCTATTACCAATGACACATGACAGTTGGATATGACACTGATCGGATCTTCTCTTTTTGCTCTTTTCCTTTCTGTCATGGATAGACTAGCGCACCTTGATTATTTTTACAATCTAAATAACATCAATATATACAAATAAATACAATTTATCCACACACATCCACTATTTTTTGGGCAATACCTACAAAACAATTGGTAAACTAATTATTCTTTAACAGATATGAAATGTATCATATAATGAACAACTTTACTTTGGTCGGATTTCTGGTCTATGAGAATAGCCCAAGGGACTTAGTGCTAGTCTACTAGCTAATAGTCAAACACCACATAGTAGTATATACAAATGAGGGAGCCCTCAGGCATTTGAGATCCTTGAGATCTTAATATCTCTTCGGATATTAAGATATCCATAAGTCATGTTGATTATGTGTTGGAATATCTTAGAAAAGGAAAATGATATTTGAAAAAGAAAAATGTGTGATTTGCTGAATATCTACTATGACACATTTTTATCCTGACAGTTTTGGTACAAAACAGCATTCTAGGATATCTGTCATTAGATTCGCTTTTTTCTTTTGGATTACTTTAAATCTTCCCCAAAAGTCACATTAAATACATTGGATTTAATGAATAACATATATGTTCTCTTTTCAGAGTAACTGATCAATGAATACATTGTTGTCACAATATTTTACTAAGATCACTCAATGTGTGGATACCACCCCACATATTATCGGAGGTTCCAAGGATACAAGACATAGTACAGACTAGACACACGCATTGGCATGTACGCATGCCTAAAGCCAACATGTTTTCAATAAGTATGTTAGCCATCATATCAATTGGATTTTGCGTTCTATATTTGGATCATTTATACAGTGTTAGATTTACACGTCAAACACCAGGCAAACAAATTGTGAGTAATAGCAATACCAAGGGATTCCTGAGGAGGAATGTGAAAGCTTTGATATGGACAAGATACCGATCGGGCTCATCCTTTGTTGGTGATTTGTTCTCTCACCACCCACAAGTATATTACATGTTTGAGCCTTTCTGGCCTGTAGCCCTGGCAACTTCTGACCACAATCTAACTTCTGACTTCAATTTAAATGCATCATCATTCATGAACAAAGTATACAATTGTGATTTTAGTGAAGTCTATTACTACACTGACAAAATGAATGTTAGTGAAGGAAAGAAGTCTTCAGTATGGAAAAGAGTGTATTGCGACGATGTAAAACTCAATGGAAATCAAACACGGTTGATATTATACAAACATTCCTGCACCACAGACCAAATGAATTCCACAAAAGTGCTCAATTCTCAACAACTTTGCAAATCTCATAGCCATGTCATAATTAAAGCAATAAGAATCAGGGACACTTCAATAATTAAAACTTTTGTTCAACAAAACATAAAAGTCATTAATTTAGTTCGTGATCCAAGAGGACAAATTTCATCAATAATGGCTATTGAGTCTGAATCAAAACATAATCCTAGTCTCAGTTGGATTGCTGAAATGGCAGAAATTATTTGTAATGATTTAACCACCACTCTTAACTATGTAGAGATGCTATTTGCAGCATATCCAGAATTAAGGGATAAATATACGTTGGTTCGTTACGAAGATGTTGCCCTTCATCCAATGACAAAGGCTAAAGAGCTGTACAAGTTTCTTGGGCTAGACTTTGACAAAGAAGTGGAAGAGTGGATAGTGCGTTCAACATCTAGTCTAATGACAGGGAAACCATCAACATATGGCACGGTCCGAAACTCTACTGCCACAGCAACAGCATGGACGAAGAAGTTATCATTTGAAGAAGCAAATACCATTGAAAAAGGATGTTATAATATCTTACAAAGACTTGGTTATGTAAAATTGTCATCAAAAAAAGATCTCGAAGAGAAATACCCTGTTTATGATATGCCTCTCAACATTTTCAACGTGCGTGATACAACAGAGATGTCTTGATTTCATTCTATCAAATTATCGTACTTCCTTGTGGGTGGGGTGGGGGGGTTGATTATCTTATAGGCAATGCATCAATAGGGGATTTGCATAGCCGCCATTTTGAGTCTTGATTCACATGGAATTATGGGACTAGTGGTACAGTTTAAAATCTATAGAAAACATGCCATGTTCAGCATGAACTATCTATCAATGCTCTAATATGAATATGTATGTGCTATACATGGTTCCATAACACAAGTCTCCATCTTTCCCATCATGAATTTGGTGTTCATAAATCATTTATTCAAGCCCTGATATTGGTCAAAACATTCTTGCAATTTTCGATAAAAATGTTGCTGATTATTCAATGTCAGATTTCAGCAGAATCCATCCCAGCATGCACTGCAGTAGACATGCGCAGTGAGACATGCAACTCCCCTATTGTTATTTTTTTTTAAACATTTTTATTTCAAGAAACTGCATCTACCGAGAACAGGTGTAATTATGGAAGCCGAGCCTGCTCACACACTAAAAAAAAGTAAAAAAAATAATTTTTGAATGTTAAAATTAAAAAAAAATTTACACTAAAAATAAAAATAATAAAATTTTTACACCAAAATAAATTAATATCTTTAAATAAAGTACAAAAGTTTTGTGAACGGAGAAAAAAAAAGTTGTCTTGCAAAAAAAAATGTTTTTGTAGGGGTTTTACTTCTGGTGACTAACACCAGCAAGCGCCACGGGGCGAACCATGCTTGGTTTTACATTCTTAACTTACATAAAGGCCTTGTGTCTCTTTATCATCTTTTATTATAACTTTTAGTAGCCATGTTGGGCTTTATTATTTACACTTCTAGACTCTCAATGTTAAAGGTTCTCTCCTTCTTTATTCCTTACAAGGACTTAAATGTGTATGAGTGCAGGGACCACTTTGGACTGCACTCCATAATAGTTAGGTGTCCACGGACACCAAGGTTGTGTTAAGCTTCTGGGAGCTTCATGTCCGGATAAGAGTTGAATAAAGAAGGGAGCTGGAGTAACGTAGTTTACGTCCGTGTTGTGTCTTCTTTGCGTGAAACGTCGAAAGTGAATCTGGTCAGTGGTGTCTCGGGGAAAAACCACTACAATTGGTGCCGTGACCATCTTTTGTCTTCCAGTTTGAATTTTGTCCGGACTTGTTGTCCGTGTGTTTGAGACCTATTCACTGCTGTGAATATGGCGGACTCAGAAACTTCCGGGGACCGGGAATCTGATAATGTGATGCATAGTGCTGCATCTGATTTTGAGCATCAACCTCCAGTGCTGGATTTGGCTGTTGTTCCTCAACCACCTGGTACAGCAGATGCAGGGGAACAGGCGGACTTGTCCGGAACTCCCTCTGTTAGTGGTCCGGAGGCTCCGGTCACAGTAAAGAGGAATTACCTAGCTCTGACTGAAGATCAGTGGAGATTCAATCAGAGGTGGAGAACTCATAGACCTCCAAGGGGTGAGAGTAGTTCCGGAGATGAGTCTGAAGGAAATGAAGTCCTTTTGCTTAGACGTCAGGTTATGTTACTAAAGCAAAGTTATGCTCAGGAACAGACAAGATGTGCGGAATTCGCTACAGAGTTGCGACAACTTGTCTCCCAGAACAGGGAGCTTCAAGACACATTAGAAGATGTGGCTCGAGATTGTAATCTCGAAAATAGGATGCTCATAGTTGAAAATGAGAAACTACGTTCTGAAGTGGCACGGGTTGACGATCTGTCTAGAGAACAGAATCAGTTAGCAAATACCATGTCAAGTGGGCCTTCATTCCTGAACCCTTATTTCTCTCATCAGAAAGGCAGGAGTTACTCGTATGTGGGGGAAGGGGATAATCGTTCGTCGACTAATCCTACCACACCTGCGGCTACCACCACACCTGTGGCTGCCACCACACCTGTGGCTCCTACGCCTTTGGTAATACCGGTGGAAGAGATTCCTGTAGAAAGAGTTGTGAGACAGAGTTTTTCCACACCTAGCTCTCCTCCTGTTGATGATGATGTTCCTACCAGGGACACTTCAGGGACAGAAAGAGTTGTTTGTGAGAAAACAGTAGTAAAGCGACCTGTCAGCTCTACGTTCGCCAATCCGGAGGGGACTTATATGCAGATGGAGGAAGAGCCCTCTGTAGTATTGCCTCATCCGTTGACAGACGAGCGGAAGGTGACCTTTAGTAGACAGGCTACGTCTTCCCCGAAAGTGGAAGTAAATGTTAATGATGTCCGTGCGGCTGGGTCTGTGTCCGGGAGTGGTTATGTTGGAATAGGAGCCAAAAAGAAAGTTCCTAGTACTCCTATGACTCGAGGGACGGTGCAAGATAGCACTTACCAGCCACATGTGTGGGCCACACCGTCTGCTGAGACTACGGACGCTAATTCCACTTCCGGAGGGAAGAAAGGAAAAGGCAGTTCTAAAGACTTGCAGAAGAAAGACAAGTCATTAGTGCAGGGTCTGTCTTATGATGGTTCGGACGAGGAAGAAACTGTTTTTGAATATAAGCGTAGCAGCAAGAGAACTCATTTTCCATCGAAACAGGGTGTTATACGTCTGTGGGATGGTAAAGATCCTTGGAGAGTCTATTTTGGGGAGATGAAAGTAGTAGCAGAAGCCCAAAACTGGACTGAGGATGAGTTCCTCATGAACCTAAAATGTGGTGCAAGACGACAATTGGGGGACATGGGGGAATTGCCTCCTGATATCGACCTACCGGCATTTATGGATCACATGATAGCCTATTTCGGGGAGCACTCCAAAACGAAGTTGCAATCGGAATTCCATAATTGTAGGCAGACTCCAAGGCAAAATCCGCGACATTTTGCCACTGAGATTGCTAAGAAAGCGCGGTATGCTTTTGGTCCGAAAATGGATGGTACAATTTGTTTCATGTGCCTTCGAGTTTTCTTCAAGGGATTGATTGATCAATCCATGGCAAATTGGGTTAGGTTGAAGGAACCTCATGACCTTCTTAGCGCAGTCCACTGGTGTGAGGTCTGGGAGGGTTGTGCCTTAGACAATGATGCTGCTGCAGTTCAACAAGTTATTACCGAACCAGTTGTCCAAGTCATAATCCAAGCCTTGCAGGCATGGCAAGATAGGAAGAAGGGTTATAGGAAGTTTGTCCCGAAGGATAAGAAAGGGCAAAAATCTTCTTTGGGACCTTGTTACTTCTGTGGCGCTGAGGGACACTTAAACTCAGCATGCCCCACGAAGTTGAAGTTGTTGGAGATGGCTGGCCATTCTGTTCCTGATAAGAAACAGAAGCCGGAAAACTCCAACCAACCCTTGTAGGAAGCGAGACAGGGGTTGGCAATGGCACGCCGCTTCAAAATACCGTAATGTCCGCAGGTACTGTTAGTAGTACGGAAGCTGGGGGTGAGGCTCAGGCACCCATTAGTAAGGAAGTAGATCTGGATTCGAGCCAGTCCTTTCTGGAAACGGGAGATGCTAGCTCGTTGCCTTATGAGGGAGCCCTTCCACAGGGACTTTGTCCCTTGGAAAATCCAGAATTGTCCAGTGTTCGTTGGGGACAGTCCGGATTTCAAGCTGCGTCTGGGCAGGTGCTGCTAGTGGGAAAAAACTCTAGTAAGCCAGCTCAGGTGCAGAAAGTTTCTGTTCTGCAGCAAAGAACTGTGAAAATCCCTAGCCTTGTGGTTAAGGAGAGGTATTATGCACCGGTAGAATTGGGTGGAAACAGTGGTCACTTCTTAGTAGACCCAGGAGCGACGACAAGTCTCGTGACTAAGAAGTTTTATGACTCCCTTTCCCAGCCACCATCAATGGTACCGGCCTATATGGTGTGTGCTATGGGAGATGGTACACCAATTACTACCTATGGAAGCGTGCTATGTCCATTGCGAGTAGGGAACATGACATACATGATTACATGCCTTGTTGTCAGTGGCCTGAAGGGTCCTGAGGATGGGTTGTTGGGCGCTGATTTTTATTGGGTCCATCGTTGTAATCTGGACTGGTCAGGGTTGTTCAAGTTGGATGGAGGTTCTCATTCGGTGACGTGCAGGCGTTGGAAACGAATGGAGAAGGAAAAGAGTAAACCCTCTGCCAAAGTCATCGAAGCCACTAAGTTTTCGGACGGGATGGAAGTTAGACTTAGGGAAGCAGTTGTACTGAAATCCGAGGCCGTAACTATGGTGAAAATTGATTGTGGTAGCAACTTAGACGCATCAGAAGGTCTGATGTTCGAGCCGGACCAGCGATTGCTGAAGGAATACGCCTTGGGAAGCTTGGATACTTATGTGTCCGGTGACAGAAATCTGTCCGTGGTGGCTTTTAGCAATCCGTCTACGAGTTCCCTGAGATTGGAAGAAGGATTGGTGGTAGGAACAGTGTGTAAAGTGACTATTGTTGCTGAAGACTCATCTGTTCCTGGACATGAGGATCCGAGGATTAGAGAAGCAATTATCAATTCAATTCAGGTATTGGATTCTCCAGTTGCTGATGATGACTTGATATGTCCGGAGATCCCTGTCCCACCAAGTATGGAGTGTCCGCTTAGTAAGTTGGTGAGAGAGTCGCATCTTCAGGAGCCTAAAGATAGCGAACGTGCTCTGAATCTTCTCAAAGAATTCCGATGCTGCTTTTCCCTTCCTGGGGATAAGTTAGGTTGCACACATGTGGTAAAACATGTGGTTGACACAGGTGATGCAATGCCCATCAAACAGGCATATCGGCGTCTACCTGTTGCTCGACGGGCAAAAGCTGAGGAAGAGATTTGGAAGATGTATAGGGAAGGACAGATAGAACACAGTAACAGTCCATGGGGTTCTCCCATTGTGATAGTTGCCAAGAAAGATGGTTCCTTGAGATTCTGTGTAGACTATCGCCAACTGAACGCCGTGACAAAGAAAGACAGTTTTCCGCTTCCTCGGATTGACGAATGTATAGAAGCATTGGGTGGCAACCAGTGGTTTTGTACATTGGATTTGGAAAGCGGGTACTGGCAAGTCGCAATGGATGAGGGCAGTCGTGCAAAAACTGCTTTCTTGTCCAGTGTAGGGCTTTTCCAATTCAAGGTTATGGCCTTTGGATTGTGCAATGCTCCTGCAACATTCCAACGCATGATGGATACGATGCTAGATTGGCTACGTTGGAAGGCTTGCCTGGTATATCTAGATGACGTTGTTGTTTTTGGCAAAACCTTTGATCAGTGCCTAGAAAACCTGCGTCTTGTGCTGGAAAGAATTAAGGAGTATGGCCTCAAATTGAAACCAAAAAAGTGTGAACTATTCCGGACAGAGGTTGAGTATTTGGGAAGGATAGTGTCTAGGAAGGGAATTGGTCCGGCCTCTAACAAGGTGGACAAAGTCCGTGAATGGCCTGTTCCTACAAATGCTAAGGAAGTCAGACAATTTCTGGGATTTGCTTCCTATTATAGGGAGTTCTTACCGGATTTTGGATCTGTGGTAATACCTCTTCAGAAAGTTGTCACTGAGGCGGGGCAAGCCAAGCGATATACTCGACCAATCGTTTGGACAGTTGAATGTGAAGTGGCTTTCAATAAAGTCAAGGATCTGCTCACATCTGCTCCTGTGCTCGGGTATCCTAGGAAAGAAGGTGTCTTCACCCTGGATACTGATGCAAGCGGATTTGGAATGGCAGGGATCTTGTCACAGGTGCAGGATGGTCGCGAAGTTGTCCTTGGGTATGCAAGTAATAGTCTGACTAACGCTCAGAAGAATTACTGCGCTACAAAAAGGGAGCTTTTGGCTATACTGACTTATCTGAAGAAGTTCCGCCATTACTTATTAGGAAACAGAAATTTCCAAGTGAGAACAGATCATGCCTCTTTGCGTTGGCTCCTTAACTTTAAGGATCCAACTGATATGCTTGCCCGTTGGTTGACCACGTTGCAAGAGTATGGGTTGGACCAGTCCATGATTGTTCATCGTCCGGGCAAAAAGCATGACAATGCCGATGCTTTGTCTCGAATCCCCACCAGGAAGTGTGGAAGGTTGGATTGCAGAGACTGTGGAGAGCATGATGCTGTCATTGCTGTAGTGGTTGCTGATGAAACAACTATTGCCTTTGGTTCGATGGATGATGAGATTCGGACAGCACAGAAGGATGATCCGCTAATCCGAAGGGTAGTTGATATTGTGACTGGAAAGGCCGAAGTCCCGGACAAACAGACCTTGTCCGGCGAATCAGATGAATTTTGCCTTTATGTCAATTACCGGGAACGATTGTCTTTGGAAGATGGAGTGCTGTGTCTGAGATGGATCAGACGAGGCACTGGTAAAGAGTATGTGAGGAGAGTGCTACCTGCCTCCCTTAGAGCTGAAGTGTTCAAAAGCATGCACGGACCTAGGACTGCTGGTCATTTTGGTACCTTTAAGACTACTTGGGCTGCAAAAATGCGATATTTTTGGCCTGGTATGAGGTATGATCTTAACCGGTGGCTAAAGGCTTGTCCGGAGTGCAATATGAACAAGACTAGGGGTGGAGGAGGGGTCACTCCTCTCAAAAAGGAGATGCATGGGGAATGTTAGAACCGGGTTTCCTTGCACATCATTGGTCCTTTCAAGACCACACCACGTGGGAATAACTATGTGATGGTTGTCACAGATCACTTTTCCAAGTGGTCCGAGGCTTATCCAATGCCGGACCATACAGCCGAAAGGTGTGCCGAAGTATTGTTTTATAAGTGGATCTTGCGTTTTGGATGCCCTGTCTCTATTCAGACGGACGGAGCTCCAGAATTCCGGTCTCTGCTTGTAAAATCTTTGCTTAAGATGCTGGGGGTGGAGAAGTTAATAACTCTCCCGTACAGGCCGCAATCGAATGGCCAGTCAGAAAGATTCAACAGAGTCCTTGTTGAACAGTTGTCTTGCTTAACTAATTACAGTGAGACCCATTGGGACTTGTTGGCCCCCTGTGTGGCGCATGCCTATAGAGGAACTGTGCAGGCTAGTACTCTATGTACTCCAAACTCTATAGTATTTGGCAAGGAACTTGTGACTCCCATGGATATTGTGTATGGTGTGGAGCCCGGTGGCCTTGATTTTCCATGCAAGATAGCCTTTGTCGAGAACCTCAGACAATGGATGCGGACAGGACATCAGTTTGTCCGGAAGAACCTTGGTGTTTCAGCCATACATCAGAAAAGGGACTTCGACAAAAAGTCCAATCCTAAGCGTTTTGAGGTTGGGGATGTTGTGTACCGTTATTGTCCCCCTAAGGCTAGTAAGAAATTCGGCCCCAAATGGGATGGTCCGTTTAAGGTACACAGGTACATAGGTGGTACTACCTATGAGCTTGAGTCGTCCGAGGGATTAGTGAGATACCACGTTGATTATCTCAAGGCTGCTTTTGATACAAATGGTCCAATTCAGGCAGTGAATTTGGATAGAGCTCCTGAGTTTCAGAAGTTAGAAAAAGCTGGCCGAGATGTCCTTCGGTTTGACAATGGAAAAGTTCTGCCAGGAAAAGAATGTCCAGTTCTGAGTGAGAGGCGAAAGGTAACCATTGGGGTGAAACCCGTTGGTAGACCTCGGAAGCATCCAAGGGTTGGGTTAAAACAAACCAAAGTTGGTGTTAAAGATCGCATCCCCACTGTGATTGCTTGTCCGAAAAAGAAAAGGGGTAGGCCCCCTAAGAATCAGTTGAATGCTGCTAACTCAACTCCTCTATTGACTAAGAAACCTAAGTCGATGGGGGGGAGGGGGGTTGCAGATTCTGCAGATTCTGGGGAGGTTTTACCAATGAAAAAGGTAAATTTGGATACTGGGAAGAAAGTTTCTTCAAATGGCACTGCAAGAGCAAAACGTATACGTCGAGCTCCAGACCGGTTGCAGTACGGACAATGAATAGTACCGCTCAGAGATCTTTCCGGACTGATGTCTGAGAGAATTAGAAACACAACGAGAAGTTCCTTTTTAAAATGGGTACCCGGTAGTATCTATTTTACGTCTTGACGACACATTGAATTTGATTCAGAGTGACCAGGTCAGAACAAAACATATCTGTGTGCGTTGTGTGACTCAGTTGAGTGTGGCTTGGGCTAGACTGATTTGTAACTTATGGCAAGTTAGCTGCAGTCGCACGTCCTGAATCCTCTTATGGTAAGGGGAAATTGCTGCTAAATTGATTGGAGAACATGACAATTATGGATACAAGCTCCGTTGAGTCTCCACGGAGGACCAAAATAGCCTGCAACCTGCTGGTTGTACGTGCTATGTGAGAAGCAAACCATCCGGTTTGCAAGGCGGGAATGGCTCTGGTGGCGCCGCGAGTAGCGGTGGCGGAACTAACAACCAGTTACCACGCTCAGCGAGTGTAGCCCAGTTGTGTTTCACTCTTTCACCAGCAGCCTTCCGGGAAGCAACTTGGAAAGAAAACATAGCCTTACGACAAATAAAGTGAGTTGAATTTCTCAGGAAAACTTGCATAACATGTTGGTAAAAGGTTATAGCTAGTTGCTTTGACATTGTATTGAACTCGTCAGGCCGTATTTTCTTGGTTGTTCTGCTTCTAAGAGTAGGAACCGGACTTAGTCATGACGGCGAGTGGGTGACTCGGCGAAACCACTATCCAATACAACTTAGCTAGCAGCGAGATATAAGGTGTTATTCTCACTCTGCAGCTTGTTAACTGAACTTGTACATAGTCTTGCTGTTTTTGGAGGCTTACTAGCTAAGCCTTGCTGTAAATATGTTGAATATTGAACACTGGAGCTTCCACGTGTAGCTACCGGTGGTTTTTGTCATTACGGACATCTCTAGAAATCCGGACGCGGGTCAAGAGTGTCCGCAACTGTTATATGTATTTGAGAAGTTTGAGGTTGTGCTGAAAAGTTGTTTCTCTTTTTCAGATTTAATTTAGTACGCCAACTCTTGAGTTTTTCGCCATGTCTCAACGTAAGCGACGTGAGGACGATGAAGACAGTCTCGACCTCGACTATTCGGGGGAGGAGAGTGTTTCGGACTCGGAAGCTAGGCGAGTGATGGAGACGGCAGATCTCCTGATAGGCCTTGACCCGGCCAACCGCCCTGCTGATTCTCCAAAGCCGTTAGGGAGAGAGATGGAACCCTTGGAGGGTGCAGAGGGGGAATCCCCTATGGAGGAAGGAGGAGAGGAGAAGTCGCCGGACAAGCCAGTCCGGACCCCGGCAAAATCTACCTCTTCTACCCGTCGGAAGTCGACACGGTTTGCCAGCCAGTCCCTGGACAAGAAGGCTGCGCCGTCTTCTTCCTCCAGGAGGACAAGGTCCTGTGTGGACCAGACCAGAGAGCAAAAGTCCTCCAAGACAGACAGGGGTCGAAGCCCCGTCCGTAGAACGACTAGCGGACGGCTGACAGTGTCCGCCGATGTCCATGCTAGTGAGTCCGGGAAATTAGAGAGGAAGGGCCGCGCAGGTTCTACCACCTCTCGCAGTCCGTCTGGTAGTAGCAAGCGACGTCCCATCAAACGTCACTACCATCGGACGGAAAAACGCTGGTTACAGTTGAAGGGAAGGGGTGCCATGGAACAGTTTCGCCAAGAGCTAGAGAATGTGGCCGAAATAGCTCCCCTAAACCCTGCAATGGACCAGCCGGGTTGCGTGATATTCACGGCTCCAGAGAGCGACAGTGAGGACCGTGAATTTCCTGGTGACAATCAGATGGCCAGGTACGAGACTGTGTTATGGCCGGAACTTGTTAAGCAAGAATCCGTAGGTCTGGGAACTTACAAAAAGTTGATGGGGGCACATGCTTTGTGGGAGCCCGGCTTCCGCTGCCCCTTCCTAGTCTGCAGGTTCCTGCGAGTGAACAGCCAAGGGTGCAAGATCTACAACACTAGGGAAAGGCTCTTTCGGCATTTTTGCGAGGAGCATGCTCCCTTTGTGCAGGTGTGGGTTTGCCCCTATGGTGGCTGTCAACAAGTCCTAGATCGCCGTGTAGAGCTTGTACAGCATCTAATGAACGGTGAAGAAAAGCAGCATAAACAGAAGAGGGTAGACGCGAGTCGTAACGCGACTAGGGTTACCCCCGGCATCCGTCCGAATCAGGCTTTTGAGAGGATGACATACCTGTCCGGTATGCACATGGGCATGATTCGGCGGAGGGAAAAAGCTACTGCGGACAAGAAGCCACCTAACAAGAACTCCACGCAGTCAGCCACTGAGGGTAGGAATGGGAAGGACAATTCCCAGTCAGTGGAAAAGAAAGGAAAGAAGCACCCATCTTCTTCTTCCTCCTCTACCTCTTCTTCCTCTAGAAAGGTAGAGTCTGCTTCGCAAGATGGAAGGACCACCTCCAAGAGATCCCGATCTCCATCGGTGTCCGGCCTGCCAGATACTGGGGGAAGGTCAAGTTCAAGATCGAGGTCTAGTAGCCAACCACCGAAGCCCAAGAGAGTCTCGAGGGCTACCAGACAATGGGCCGATGAAACCACGTCGCAGCTGCCTAGTCTAGAAGAGACTGACCTCCTCATCACCACCAGCGAGGGCGTTATTGCCACAGCTTTGCAATCCGTGACAGAGGTAGCTGCGAAAGCCACTGCTGAGTTAGGGACAACCGTCCATAGTCTGCTTTTACCCCTCAAAAATATCCAGACTGTCCGGCGGGAGGTCTCTGCAGCAGCTGAGATGAAAGAAAGACTGAGAAACCAGGAAAAGCTGATTGTTGAACTAGAGAAGCGGGTTAAAGCAAAATCCGCAAGAGTAGATGAACTGGAGGACGAGAATTGCCGACTACGCTCTCTTCTAGATGATGCTGATCCGAACGTCCCCTGTCCGAGCTCGTCCGGAAGTGTGTCCGTCTCCACCACCAGTACCGCTGTGACTACACCTGCAGCCGCATCTGTAGCCGCCTCTACTCCTCAGGGTTCAGCACCTCTTCCTCCTGGTGGCAATATAATGACCGTTGGGACCGCTGATATGCCCCAGCTTTTAATGCTCTCACAGCTACTGGCCCGGGTTACTGCCAATCCAGCAGTACCAACCACGTTTGCCATGTCCCCGGACCTTACCAGAGTTCATCAGGGAATGAGTCCCACAGGCCAATATGATATTCCGGATTGGCTCTTCAGCACTCCACCTAGGCCTAATCCTCAAGGACTTCCGCCTACACAGGGAGCAGCCCAGCCAAATGCAGCCACTCAGCCTACGGATAAGAAGTCTGAGCAGAGTTCCTCAATGGAAACGGACTAGATATATTCTATTTGGACATTTAAACTGTTTTGCAGTAAATTGATTCTCTCCCCATTGTTGTTTGTCATATCTATGTTTAGGTATGACCATGTTTTGTTGGAGTGTGTGATATAATCACAAGAGATTGGTCGAACGTTTCGTCAATCTTATTCTTTTTTACTGTATGATGTCTTATGTCCGCGGATGTCCGTATTTCTGCATTTCGCCTTTTCGGTGTGCCCGGAATTTTTCCTACATTTTCTTTCACCTTTTTAACCTTGACGTTTATGTGAATTGTTAAATATGTAGTTGGGACTCAGTAAGCTCCTGCTTGTTCTTGCCTTTTTAAAGTTTACAGATTGTTCTCTTATGTAGCTAGGACACATATGCTCCTATATGTATGAACCTGTATTACTACTTCTTATATGTTATCTTATGTCGTGAGGACACTAATGCTCCTTTATGTAACCAAAAAAAATTATTTTTCTACTGTATTTTTTATACTTACCTGTACTTTACCTCCTGTAGTGATTTTCTTCTTTGGAAAAAATCCTAAAAAAGGGAAGGGGTTATTGTAGGGGTTTTACTTCTGGTGACTAACACCAGCAAGCGCCACGGGGCGAACCATGCTTGGTTTTACATTCTTAACTTACATAAAGGCCTTGTGTCTCTTTATCATCTTTTATTATAACTTTTAGTAGCCATGTTGGGCTTTATTATTTACACTTCTAGACTCTCAATGTTAAAGGTTCTCTCCTTCTTTATTCCTTACAAGGACTTAATATGGAATATGTGAATGCTGCTATCTCAACTCCTCTATTGACTAAGAAACCTAAGTCGAAGGGGGGGAGGGGGGTTGCAGATTCTGCAGATTCTGGGGAGGTTTTACCAGGGAAAAAGGTAAATTTGGATACTGGGAAGAAAGTTTCTTCAAATGGCACTGCAAGAGCAAAACGTATACGTCGAGCTCCAGACCGGTTGCAGTACGGACAATGAATAGTACCGCTCAGAGATTTTTCCGGACTGATATCTGAGAGAATTAGAAACGCAACGAGAAGTTCCTTTTTAAAATGGGTACCCGGTAGTATCTATTTTACGTCTTGACGACACATTGAATTTAATTCAGAGTGACCAGGTCAGAACAAAACATATCTGTGTGCGTTGTGTGACTCAGTTGAGTGTGGCTTGGGCTAGACTGATTTGTAACTTATGGCAAGTTAGCTGCAGTCGCACGTCCTGAATCCTCTTATGGTAAGGGGAAATTGCTGCTAAATTGATTGGAGAACATGACAATTATGGATACAAGCTCCGTTGAGTCTCCACGGAGGACCAAAATAGCCTGCAACCTGCTGGTTGTACGTGCTATGTGAGAAGCAAACCATCCGGTTTGCAAGGCGGGAATGGCTCTGGTGGCGCCGCGAGTAGCGGTGGCGGAACTAACAACCAGTTACCACGCTCAGCGAGTGTAGCTCAGTTGTGTTTCACTCTTTCACCAGCAGCCTTCCGGGAAGCAACTTGGAAAGAAAACATAGCCTTACGACAAATAAAGTGAGTTGAATTTCTCAGGAAAACTTGCATAACATGTTGGTAAAAGGTTATAGCTAGTTGCTTTGACATTGTATTGAACTCGTCAGGCCGTATTTTCTTGGTTGTTCTGCTTCTAAGAGTAGGAACCAAACTTAGACATGACGGCGAGTGGGTGACTCGGCGAAACCACTATCCAATACAACTTAGCTAGCAGCGAGATATAAGGTGTTATTCTCACTCTGCAGCTTGTTAACTGAACTTGTACATAGTCTTGCTGTTTTTGGAGGCTTACTAGCTAAGCCTTGCTGTAAATATGTTGAATATTGAACACTGGAGCTTCCACGTGTAGCTACCGGCGGTTTTTGTCATTACGGACATCTCTAGAAATCCGGACGCGGGTCAAGAGTGTCCGCAACTGTTATATGTATTTGAGAAGTTTGAGGTTGTGCTGAAAAGTTGTTTCTCTTTTCCAGATTTAATTTAGTACGCCAACTCTTGAGTTTTTCGCCATGTCTCAACGTAAGCGACGTGAGGACGATGAAGACAGTCTCGACCTCGACTATTCGGGGGATGAGAGTGTTTCGGACTCGGAAGCTAGGCGAGTGATGGAGACGGCAGATCTCCTGATAGGCCTTGACCCGGCCAACCGCCCTGCTGATTCTCCAAAGCCGTTAGGGAGAGAGATGGAACCCTTGGAGGGTGCAGAGGGGGAATCCCCTATGGAGGAAGGAGGAGAGGAGAAGTCGCCGGACAAGCCAGTCCGGACCCCGGCAAAATCTACCTCTTCTACCCGTCGGAAGTCGACACGGTTTGCCAGCCAGTCCCTGGACAAGAAGGCTGCGCCGTCTTCTTCCTCCAGGAGGACAAGGTCCTGTGTGGACCAGACCAGAGAGCAAAAGTCCTCCAAGACGGACAGGGGTCGAAGCCCCGTCCGTAGAACGGCTAGCGGACGGCTGACAGTGTCCGCCGATGTCCATGCTAGTGAGTCCGGGAAATTAGAGAGGAAGGGCCGCGCAGGTTCTACCACCTCTCGCAGTCCGTCTGGTAGTAGCAAGCGACGTCCCATCAAACGTCACTACCATCGGACGGAAAAACGCTGGTTACAGTTGAAGGGAAGGGGTGCCATGGAACAGTTTCGCCAAGAGCTAGAGAATGTGGCCGAAATAGCTCCCCTGAACCCTGCAATGGACCAGCCGGGTTGCGTGATATTCACGGCTCCGGAGAGCGACAGTGAGGACCGTGAATTTCCTGGTGACAATCAGATGGCCAGGTACGAAACTGTGTTGTGGCCAGAACTTGTCAAGCAGGAATCCGTAGGTCTGGGAACTTACAAAAAGTTGATGGGGGCACATGCTTTGTGGGAGCCCGGCTTCCGCTGCCCCTTCCTGGTCTGCAGGTTCCTGCGAGTAAAGAGCCAAGGGTGCAAGATCTACAACACTAGGGAAAGGCTCTTTCGGCATTTTTGCGAGGAGCATGCTCCCTTTGTGCAGGTGTGGGTTTGCCCCTATGGTGGCTGTCAACAAGTCCTAGATCGCCGTGTAGAGCTTGTACAGCATCTAATGAACGGTGAAGAAAAGCAGCATAAACAGAAGAGGGTAGACGCGAGTCGTAACGCGACTAGGGTTACCCCCGGCATCCGTCCGAATCAGGCTTTTGAGAGGATGACATACCTGTCCGGTATGCACATGGGCATGATTCGGCGGAGGGAAAAAGCTACTGCGGACAAGAAGCCACCTAACAAGAACTCCACGCAGTCAGCCACTGAGGGTAGGAATGGGAAGGACAATTCCCAGTCAGTGGAAAAGAAAGGAAAGAAGCATCCATCTTCTTCTTCCTCCTCTACCTCTTCTTCCTCTAGAAAGGTAGAGTCTGCTTTGCAAGATGGAAGGACCACCTCCAAGAGATCCCGATCTCCATCGGTGTCCGGCCTGCCAGATACTGGGGGAAGGTCAAGTTCAAGATCGAGGTCTAGTAGCCAACCACCGAAGCCCAAGAGAGTCTCGAGGGCTACCAGACAATGGGCCGATGAAACCACGTCGCAGCTGCCTAGTCTAGAAGAGACTGACCTTCTCATCACCACCAGCGAGGGCGTTATTGCCACAGCTTTGCAATCTGTGACAGAGGTAGCTGCGAAAGCCACTGCTGAGTTAGGGACAACCGTCCGTAGTCTGCTTTTACCCCTCAAAAATATCCAGACTGTCCGGCGGGAGGTCTCTGCAGCAGCTGAGATGAAAGAAAGACTGAGAAACCAGGAAAAGCTGATTGTTGAGCTAGAGAAGCGGGTTAAAGCAAAGTCCGCAAGAGTAGATGAACTGGAGGACGAGAATTGCAGACTACGCTCTCTTCTAGATGATGCTGATCCGAACGTCCCCTGTCCGAGCTCGTCCGGAAGTGTGTCCGTCTCTACCACCAGTACCGCTGTGACTACACCTGCAGCCGCATCTGTAGCCGCCTCTACTCCTCAGGGTTCAGCACCTCTTCCTCCTGGTGGCAATATAATGACCGTTGGGACCGCTGATATGCCCCAGCTTTTAATGCTCTCACAGCTACTGGCCCGGGTTACTGCCAATCCAGCAGTACCAACCACGTTTGCCATGTCCCCGGACCTTACCAAAGTTCATCAGGGAACCACAGTCCCACAGGCCAATATGATATTCCGGATTGGCTCTTCAGCACTCCACCTAGGCCTAATCCTCAAGGACTTCCGCCTACACAGGGAGCAGCCCAGCCAAATGCAGCCACTCAGCCTACGGATAAGAAGTCTGAGCAGAGTTCCTCAATGGAAACGGACTAGATATATTCTTTATGGACATTTGAACTGTTTTGCAGTAAATTGATTCTCTCCCCATTGTTGTTTGTCATATCTATGTTTAGGTATGACCATGTTTTGTTGGAGTGTGTGATATAATCACAAGAGATTGGTCGAACGTTTCGTCAATCTTATTCTTTTTTACTGTATGATGTCTTATGTCCGCGGATGTCCGTATTTCTGCATTTTGCCTTTTCGGTGTGCCCGGAATTTTTCCTACATTTTCTTTCACCTTTTTAACCTTGACGTTTGTGTGAATTGTTAAATATGTAGTTGGGACTCAGTAAGCTCCTGCTTGTTCTTGCCTTTTTAAAGTTTACAGATTGTTCTCTTATGTAGCTAGGACACATATGCTCCTATATGTATGAACCTGTGTTACTACTTCTTATATGTTATCTTATGTCGTGAGGACACTAATGCTCCTTTATGTAACCAGAAAAATTTATTTTTCTACTGTATTTTTGATACTTACCTGTACTTTACCTCCTGTAGTGATTTTCTTCTTTGGAAAAAATCCTAAAAAATATAGGGGAGGGGGAGGGGGAGGGGGAGGGGGAGGGGGAGGGGGAGGGGGAGGGGGAGGGGGAGGGGGAGGGGGAGGGGGAGGGGGAGGGGAAGGGGGAGGGGGAGGGGGAGGGGGAGGGGGAGGGGGAGGGGGAGGGGGAGGGGGAGGGGGAGGGGGAGGGGGAGGGGGAGGGGGAGGGGGAGGGGGAGGGGGAGGGGGAGGGGGAGGGGAGGGGGAGGGGGAGGGGGGGAGGGGGAGAGGAAGTGTTTTGCAGTGCAAATCCAGTTGCTTTGCTATGAATAATAAAAACACATTTCAGATAAGAGAGTCCCAAGTATTGGCTATAGTGCATGCATGCTGTGTGTATGCTCTCAGACCAGGGTGCAACCTACCGACCTACCTACCGACCCAAGTCACGGCAGACACTCCTACCCTCGAGGGGCACTCAGAAGCAAAGTGAGTTCCCATGCTTGCTCCCAGACTGAGAAAAATGGGCTCTTTTCAAGAACCCTTCCTTCAGATTAGTTGGCCTACTCTTCTTCTATAAAAACGAGATTTTTCCAGGCTAAGAGGACCATTTTTTCTGGAAACCGTTCCTCCTGGAAATTGGGAATGATCACGGGAACCCACTTTGGTTCTCAGTGCCCTTCACAGGGTAGCTAACTCAGGTCCATGCACCCCCACGCACTCTGACACAGCCAAGTCAAGCTGACCTAGAAGCTGACCTAGAAACTCACAAACATCTGGTTGTTTATCCCTGAGGAAAATTAAAGGTTACATTATTTTATCCATGAAAAATGGAGCATGAATGTTAACAGTAAAGGGATCTCGTGGAATCTCATAATAATATGCGCGATTTGCAAGGTATATACTTGCATGGCAAATATTTTTTTTTGCTGCAAGGAAAGTGTGTTGTTCCACAAGATTCTACATATATGTGTAGATTTTTTTTTGTGACAGCCCCAATCTTTTTATATCAGAAAAATTATTTATGTGTGTTGAAAAGAAATATTTCCTGAAAGTGTTTTCATGTTTACAAGAAGGGAGGGGAGGGAGGGAGGCAGTGGGACAGGCAGTGCGTCACTGGGTTACTTGAGGGAACCCACCCTGCATCCTATAAGCACGCACACCAGGCACTGCTTTCTGACCTGGATGTATGTGTGTCAGTGGCCGGGATGTAAACAAAATCATGCGTGTGGCCCTGTGTGAGTAGACTGCGCCATTCTGAGTTTTCTGGTTGTGGTGAAGGGGGTGGGGGGGGGGGGAGGGGTAGATGGGGGGGGGGGTTAAGGCAGGGAAGAGGGGCGAGGGGGTGGGGGTGGGGTTGGAGATGTGAAAGGGGCATATATTCCTTGCTATATATGTACCATTCTTGCACTTGCACCATTGCCCCTATGTTACTTGCAGTCTACACTACAGTTATTTCTTTTCTGCGTGGTGGGGAAGGGGAAGGCGGGTGCGGGTGGGTGGGTGAAGGGGAGGGGGAGGGGGAGGGGAAGGGGGGGAGGGGGGAGGGGGGGAGGAGAGGAGAGCTAGGTGATCACACTATTTTTTTTACATTATATTTATTTATTTTCTTTTTTTTGGGGGGGGGAGGGGGAGAAGAGAGGGGGGAGGTGTTTTGCACTTAGTGCATCATTCTCCTTATTATGTTATAATATTACTTAGCTATAGGTTGGCCTACTCCCTGCTACTTGCACCGTTCCCCATACATATCAAGAACCTTGCCAAGCAACAACAACAGTTGCCGGTTGAGTTCAGGTAGATTGTTTGCTCATGCAGTTGTGGTAGCACTTCCAGGGTTATGTTTTCGTTTCAATTTTTCTTTTTTGCATTTAATTTGTTGTTCTTGTTCTTGTTTTTATTCTAATTTTTTTTAGTGTAAAATTTCTTTTTTTTTATTTTAACAAAACATTTTTTTTGCAAGACAACTTTTTTTCTACGTTCACATAAATTTAATACTTTCTTAACTTTTTTAAACCTCTCAAACTTTTTTTTATTGTAACATTTAAAGATATTATTTTTGTTTTAGTGTAAACATTTTTATTTTTTTATTTTTAGTGTAAATCTTTTGTTTAATTTTAACATTGTTTAATTTTTTTTTTAACTTTTTTTTAGTGTGTGAGCAGGCTCGGCTTCCGTATGTAATATAGAATAGAGTGTAATGGATAGACAGATAGGTATGTGACACAGACACACATAATGAAAGGTTATGGTAAGAAGTACAAATGACTGATTATACCACGATTGGGGGTTGTAGACGCTGCAAATGAGTGGATACATGCCAACGAATATTGCCGTCATTGATTAGCCAATCAGTTATAGGCGTGTCTAGTGCTTTGGTAATAAAACTCAAGATGGCGGATCATTGGAGCATCTGTGTTTCATCTCCGGCTTAATATTAATCGATATGATATTTTGTGATCGTATAGGTTACTTCTTCGAGAATAAATATATTATGAATATCGATAACAGGAGATGGGAGGAAATGAACTAAAGCTACTGGATAATTATTAAAGTTCCAAAGGACCAAGGGTTGAAATATCCTATGTTCCAAAACGCAGCTCCGAGATATAACATCAAGAGTGAAATACTTCTTTCATATGTTCCCTTTATTCCTCCTTGTGTGTTGGGGTGAACGCCTTGCTCCTCACCCCGATTTATGAACAGGTACATAAGGTATATCATTGATTTCTGACAAAGGTAACATTATGTTTGCAATACAAAACAGGAATAACTAAATAAATATAATAATGAAATAAGTTCAAACAAAGTCCGGATGAAATGATATGAATGGTTAATTAATGATAAATTAGTCAAGTTATACAAACTGCAAATATCATCATGGGTTGCAATGTAGACCCCTAGTGGCGTCAGGAGGTACTAACTGGAGGTGCGCGGAACCGGAGCTGGTGACGGAGCTACCCGGAGCTCAGTGGAAACATTGCAATATATGCATCTCTCAGGATCGTTACACTCCTCCCCAACCAACGAAAATAACATTTTTGAAGGAGGTGCACATATTCAATGACTGAATAAATTTCATGTGGTATAATAATTATATACAATAACGATTCAAGAATAACAGCAGGATGACTTGATGAATGAATCAGCTCCAGGAATGTCTGTTGTAGGAGAAATTTGCAGTAAACTGCGGTCCCTCTCCTGATTCTTCTTAATAGTTCATCATTTTCGTACAGTTGATCTCTGATACTCCTGAGATCCCGACTGAGATCTTTTTTTTTAATTTTCAGATTAATCTTGAACTCATTATCTCTCTTCGATCTAAATCTTCAGTTGATATGGCTTATCTCCCTGCGATTCCATACCAGTCCAGATAACATGGGGACATGATCCTGTAACCCAGCAAATGATTTCTTCATCCGTGTATTGAAATACATTATGTCATCGCTTCTTTATGATTCAGGCAATCTATGTTCTATGTGGTGGGAACACAAGCTTCCTCCTGCAAGTGACACTTTAGATTTAATGTAAAAAATGTTGGACAAAAAGCCACAGGAGGCCCAGAGGCCGAGGAACAGTGACTTCATAGTGAAGAAATTCTTAAAGGCACCTAAGGTGTTCAAGGAACCTACCCTTCTCTATTCAGTGGAGTGGTTTTTAGATGAATTTTCTGAATTTGCTGACAGGAGTGGGCTACCCGCCGACATGTGGGTTGTAGGGCTGAAACCCTTTGTAGAGGACTCAGCACTGACATTTTACAACAACTATACAAAGAGGTATGGAACTCAAGTTCCCTTTGACACATTGAAGAGTGATTTCCTTAAGAGATTCTCATCCCTAAGCCTTGATGAAAGGATGAAGGATTTTTCCTTCCAATCACAAAGCGAGACTGACACAAAAGTTTTTTGCAAAAACATGTCAGATCTTCTATCACGTTCTTCCCTTTCTGAAAGAGACAGAGCTAACATTCTTGTAGGGAAGTTGGGAACAACAATCAGGGACGACAACAAGAAAGGCCCGGATCGAGGAGCAGAGACTTCGGTCAGAGGCCTAAGAGTTTTGATGGTGGTAATAAGGGAAATTACCAGCAGTATTTCCAAGGACCACCTGGCTACTTTCCTCAGGGATATCCGCAGGGGTACGGATACCAGGGACAATATTACCAACCCCAGTTCAATATCCCACAGGGATACCCTCAGCAGCAGGACAACCTGTGAGTCCATCAGACATACAGCAATAAGTGACCAGCCCACCAACCGAAAAGTAAGTCAGGATTATCCTTATTCTGCCCCCAGTAAATCCGATATCATGTATACCATGCTGGAACTCAGATCAGGTAGCAAACTTGGAAAGAAAACCTTCCAAGTGGTAAAACTTAGTAATGGTCAGGTTGATGTTAAGATTGGTAGATATATTGTCCCTACTTTGGTTGACACTGGGGCCAGTGTTACTTGTGTGGGAACAGACTTTGCTAGGGCTATCCTTAAAGATAACCCTAAATTTTTAATATCTGACACTTACCTGAAGTTATTCATGGCCAATGGGAATTTTAAAATTGTTTGAAAGGCTTTTAGGGCTGTTTTATTCATCAATGGCAAGCCCTATGTGCAATGGATTCACACCGTTCATGGTTTAAAAAGAGCTATGATTATTGGTGTGGACTTTTTAGACAGATTTGAGGCAAATATTTGATTTGGAGATTTAAATAAAGGCCTGTTTGTAATCAGGGCAGAGAAGGATATCGTGCTCAAGCCTAGAGCGGAGAACATTTTTTCGGTTTGTATATCAGCTGCAGAGCAGCTCAAAGATAAGGTGGGTCTGATAGAAAATCTCAGAAGAAGCAGAACAGTCCCTTTTATAGCTAAAAGAAGTTTAGTTAAACCTAATGAGGCCAATATGGTTACCCTTGTATTGGCTAATGTGTTCGACAGGGACTATATTGTAAAAAAGGTTAATATTCTTGGTATGTTTAGGGTAAGAAACCCTCGCAATTTTATCTCTTTACCATCTCAGCAAGGGATAAGTGAGTTGTCGAGTAGCAAGCCCAGTCTAGACACCTCTGGTGAGAAATACGAGCCACTCATGGCAGATAAAACAACAACGGTGGGGGACTAGTATAAGGTTTAAGATAAGCTGGATGGTAATCAGAGGGAGCAATTGCTCAGAGTACTAACAAGGCATGACAGTGTGTTTCATAAGGAGGGAGTGCCCATAGTTCAGGCCCAGAATTATGAACATAGAATAGACCTGAAGGAGGGGTATGTGCCTGTTAATAAAATGCCTTATAGGCTTAACCAAGAAATGGATAAGGTTTTGAAGGGTATTTTAAAAGAACAACTAGACACAGGGATTATTGAAAGAGCTGATGGGAATGGCCAATTTTCAAGCCCTTGCTTTCTGTTAGAAAAGCCTGGATCACGTAGAGCTGGCCAAACTAAACATAGGCTCATGATCAACTATAGGTTAGTAAATCAGGAAGTGAAGCCGCAGGCTGTCCCCTTCCCAAGAGCAGATGAAATTATTGCTAAGGTGGGAGCCAGAAGGGGTAGATACTTCAGCAAGGTAGACTGCTACAATGGCTTTTACCAATGCAAGCTAAGACAACAAGATCGTCATATAACTGCTTTTAGTACGACACATGGCATCTTTCAGTATAGAAGCATGCCTATGGGGTTAAAGACCAGCCCAAAAAGTTCACCAAATGATGGGAAAAATCCTGAAGGATGTCCCTAACATTTCCTGTTATATAGATGATATCATTTTCTCTTCAGACACCTGGGAGGAACATGTTATGGGACTTGATAATCTATTGTCCACTCTATTGAAATCGGGGGTGAAACTTAAGAAGGAAAAATGTTTCTTTGGGTTAGAGTCTGTGTCGTTCTTGGGATTTGTGATCAACAGGAGGGGTATACAGCCTCAGGTATCTAAGGTCGAGGCTATTAGGAGTTTTCCTAAGCCAAAAAACGTCAAGCAGGTAAAGGGTTTCTGTGGGCTATGTAACTATTACAGAAACTTCATTCCAGACTTCAGCCAGGTAATGATTCCCCTATACCGTGTCACTAGCAAGAAAATGGAATTTAGATGGGATCCGGCCTGTGACACCAGTTTTGAGAGAATCAAAAAAGCTATTTGCGAGAAGGTTCTCTTGCCACATCCTGATTATAATAAAGATTTCTTCATTACAAGTGACGCCAGTAATATAGCCCTTGGCTGTGCCATCCAAGAGATGGATGAAAATGGTATGCTTAGGCCCCTAGAGTTTGCTGGCAGATCTTTAACCAAATGTGAGACCAATTATAGTACCACGGATAAGGAACTTGCTGTCACCGTATTCACAGACCATCAAGCTTTGTTGGCCCTAAATGCCAAGAGAAATCAGGAAAGGCAGGATGGCGAGATGGTTTGATTTTTTCAGTGGATTCCAGTACAAGTTGGTTCACCTAAAGGGTCACCTAAATACTCTAGCAGATTTACTAAGCCACAGGGAATACGGAAATGCCTGTCAGGAGGTTGGTGATGTGCCTGAGTTATGTCCCAAAAAGCATGTATCTTTCTCAGAGGTACAGGCCATCAAGTACTTTGGAGAGGATCACCAGGTGCAAAACTACCCTTTGAGAATTCAAAAAGCATGTGGGGGGCACGAAAAGCAATTTAACCCCAGATGTGAAGATTCACTCTTTGCCTTTATCAGGTGTGAGAGCAATTATGGCAGTGGAGACGAGATCATCCACCAAGGGTGATACTGAGAGATTACTTGAAAAGGCAAGTGAGAGATCTAAGGCGTTATTGGCAAAACGCAGGAGGAGGGCTCAAAAGGTCAGACAGGCAAGGACTGTCGTAAAAATTCCTAGGCAGACAAGATCAGAAAGAAGGAATTCGGCGGCTAGAAGACAGTCAATGGCAGCTGCCACCCCCAGAATCTCGGGGGATCTTTTCAGTGAGCAACTCACTGGGGGAGAGGACATTGGGGTGTCAGACATGATCAGATTACAAGTGTCTGATCCATTTGCTAGATCCATGGGGGATTTCATCAAGGATGGAATCTTGCCTCAAGATAACGAGGAGGCCAGGAGGATATTACTGTCACAAGAGCAATTTTTCTTTAGGAATGGCCTCCTGTGTTGAATTCCAGGGAGACTGAGATAAAAGATCATACCCCAGGTGTACCAGATCGTGATTCCTGAGGAATTGATTGGCAAATTCCTGGAGACAATTCATGACAGTGTTCTGGGAGCTCATGTGGGAATTACTAAGATGTTGCTTATCATCTCCAGTCGGTTTTATTGGCCAACGATTTGTAGTGATGTGGAAAGGTATGTTTCTATTTGTCACAAATGTGACAAAAAGTTCCAAAAAGATGAATAGAATGGTGAGACTTCCTATGAAAATTAGGGATCCAACACCAGTGCCTTTTTCCTGTATCATGGTTGACTCTATAGGGAAGCTGACTGAAAGTCAGGCAATTCTTATATCCAAATGTGTTTTGACATGTCGACTAAATTTTTGTTTGCTTGGGCTACAAATTCCATCAGTGCTGCTAGTTTTCGTGATGAATTCTTTGAAAAGATTGTATGTACGGTGGGATGTCCAAGCAGAATTTACTCGGACAACGGGACCTGTTTTTTAGGCCAGAATTTCACTGGGTTCTGTTGTAAATTTGGAATAAAACAGATCTTTTCCAGCCCTTGGAAGCCGAGCACAAATGGCTTGATCGAGAGAAATAATAAATCGATGGGAGAGCGCCTCAGAACATTCACCATGGCGAATCCAGAATGCTGGGACCTATATGTACCAGGGATTGTATTGGCTCTAAATGCTAGTGATAGTTTTAGCACTGGTATTTCACCTTACACTCTGGTATTCAGCAGGAATTGTCCCCTACCCCCACAATCGTGTCTAGAGGATGTGAGGGAAACCATTAAACCCATCCTATCCCATTTAGTGGAGGCAGATGAAGCCAGGGAGAAGATGGAGAATGTGGAGAAAAATGTGTCTAAGGCTAACGAATGGATGAAGGAAAGATATGACAGGAAAGTCTATCTTGATAAAATAGAGCCTGGATGCATGGTATATTCAAAGGTGCATTTTTTCAAGAAGGGTCTAAGTGCAAAGATCCAACGACAGTTTTCTGGTCCCTATTTGGTGATTTCCAGACCCTCCAAGTTTACTGCTAAATTAAAAAACTTGGAAACTGGTAAATTGGTACAAAGGGCGGTTCATGTGCAGTTTTTAAAACTGGTGAACAAGTCTTACACAAAAGACTTCCTCAAAAAACATTTGGGGAAGGAGTAGAGACCCACAAATGTGTTTAAGCCCACTCTAGTTTGCCGAGTTGAAATGGGAGAATACAGCCATATAGTGTTGCAATTTTTTAGAATAAGTTTTGGTTATGTTTTAGACACTTTATGGGCTTTTCTCGGAGACCGCCTAGTCCCGTGAAGCGCTGGAGGGCTGCAGAGCCGCAGACGCCATGTAGACGCGAGCTCGCTCAAGGGAAGGAAATCGGCTAAGAATTTCAGTAGTATTGATGTTACAATAGAATATCAGCCGGCGGGTCTCGCGAGTTGCCAGCTCTCGCAGCCCTCCCATTGACTTCAATGTGCTCCAAGCGCACACCTGCTCACTATGACGTCCGCGCTTTTGCTTTATCAGGGGTGAGTAATCAGAGGCGGCGAAGCATAGCCCAGTGTAACAAATGGGCCATATCTTATCTATGGAGGCCCAGTAAATCATCTCCGAGTGCATTAAATTTTTCTTGTTGCTGAGACTTTCCTGGAAGGCTGGGAGATGTATTATGTTTTATATTTTTTTTTTGTTCTTCTGAAGCAAGGAAACTAGCCTTGTTAGGGCTATATAAGATACTTTTAGTTTTAAAAAAAGTTTATTCGCTTCTACATTGCTCCTTGTCATCCTATACTGACAAGATTACTAGTTCTCTGGTTGCAAACTTTCGTTGAAAGTGGTGTTAGGGTTGGTTCCTTGCAGGGGACTTAGAAGGGCAGCAATTTATTTTATTTTTGTCTTCTCTTGTGCCTGGCTCGGGGGAGTGTTGTGACAGAATTTAGAAAATGTGCTTTTAGCCCTTTACCAAGGGTTCCTCTGGAGGTATGAAAGTTTCGCATTGATTTTTCTTGACTAGATTTTTTATCAGGTTTTACTTGTGGTTCTACTGCATATTTAGTTGTTGTAATTTATATTTTGTCGTTACTTATTAGAGATCGGTTACTGAAGAGCACTTGTCTAAAGACACACCCTAGTAAAAGATCTTGACTGTCAGGGGTCAGTTATGAACGTAATGCGTAAGGGAGACAGTATTTTGGTGACATTGGGAGCCCTTGTGTCTGGTGAGAGCGACAATTTTATTATGTATAGACCCATTGCCCTGCCATTGCCTATCCATTCTCATGCTCACAATCCCTCTGGTTTCTCAACTCTTGTCCTCGACACTACTGTCTTAGCTGTGAGAAGAGATGAAAAGGCGTTTTTGGAACTAAGTTCTGATTTTTTAAATTCATGTTTAATTAAAGATGATATGGTGTTCTGTAGAAACACTTATTTGGAGTTTTATAGAAACCAACCCACTTGCCTTTCTGTGCTATTTTGGGATAATGTTGCTGTTGCTATGGAAACGTGTGTCTATCATACTTATCTAGCTGTACCGGCCCCGGTGACTCATGTGGCTGTCGGCGACGACAGGCATGTGTTGATCAATGGGGGTCCTAAGGCCAAATTCCTCTGTGGGGGAGAAGATAGACATGATTTGTCTGTTTCTCCTTTTCAGATTTTTCACCTGCCATGTGGCTGTAGGGCAAGCTTTCCGTCCTTTGCTTTAATTAACTCTAAAGTAAAAAGTAAATTGTGACTTTGAAAAAACTGCTCACATTCTCCTAAAAACAGGATTTAATTTGCCTTTGGCTATCAGTTTTGGATTCAATTTTGGTAATATTTCTGGCATTGACTTGTTCGAGGCTCCAGTGGTGTTGGGGGTTCCCTCAGCTGACGAAATTAGAAAATCATTGGGTCATTTGACTGATGAGCTCGTCAGAAAGGGAATAGACCTGGGCCCTGCAGTTTCTGACATGGTAGAAAAACAAAAGAAGGTGACCTCGATGTGGGAATACTTAAAAACTACTTCAAAGAACTTGACTTCTCGCCATTTGGTAGGAATTTCTGCTACAATGTTGGGAATATTTAATTTGGTTATGGTTATATAATATTATCTGTTTTGCAAGGTCCACCGCTTGGCCCTTTTAATTCCAATTTTTCAACGCACTAAGGCCTTGTCTAGAATAAACATTACTGGGTTAAGAAGAGAGAGTGTTAAGTTTGCTCCAATCACCAAACCGTCTATTGTAAGGGTTGATTCTTTTGGGAAGACTCAGTGGCTAACTTATCTATTTTGGGCTGCGGTGGTCCTATTTATCTGTTTAATTCTAAAAAAAGATTTGGGAGAGACAGGCTGTCGTTAAGATGGTTTTGTGTGGAGGTCCCCACACAACCAGATCCTCAGCTAGTTTTGTCTAGAGTCTAGAGAGTGTGATCAAGTGTTAATCAAGTGTGAATATTCTTTTTCCATGTTTTAAGGCATGGGGAATGCATTGGAATATGATAGAAGTTCATACAGACAATATTCAGCAAGTTAATCTACTGATACTGAGAAAAAATTAACAAAAATTCCTGAAAAAATCCTTTTAATCATCAGGGAATATTTTACAAATCTGGGAACAAATTCCTTACCAAAAGTTTTTTTCCACCCAAGTGTTTGCAATGTTGTCTACTAACATATTTCAAAACATTTACATTACCCTAACTCCCGTAAGAAAACATGTGACAGCTGCTGAAAGTCTTGAGTTCCTTGGCATGTTTCTGTGTAAATTGGAATGGATAAATTATGCCATTATGTAGCTTGTAGGGGGTCAATCAAAGGTTTGTTCATTATTCTGAATGGAGGCCCATATGGAGTAAAAGGACATTTGCCCCTATTGCTTTAATTCCATAATTCACTGTTAGTGCTGCCACCTAGAGGATCCTTTTGACTACATTCTTGCAGACAACCTATGTAAGTAGACCAAAGTTTTTTTATAGTTCATGTCAATTATTAGAAAGAACTGATCAATTTATGTCAATCCAGGTTATGAATTAATGCATCTGAAGTTTATTTCACATCAAACTGTGTGATTTGGGAGTTTGTATGGGGGCATAATAGGTGAGGCTTTATTTGGTGCAATCAACTGTTGGTGTAATCAAATACTTATGTAATTGTCTTCTTCTCTCTTCAGGTTAGGAGGATTTCACCTACTGAAGTCCTACTTTCGGTCCATGGGTAACATCATGGAGGATTCTGAACTCCTAGAGCTGATCCAGTAGTCTGTACATCAAGGAAGATGTCCATGTGTTCATCGATGTCTCCTGCACAAAACTTGTTGAATAGAGTCATTTTCCCCTGGCCTACAATTGCAGAAACAGTGTCATGGATCATATGGGGTTGAACCTGAAGATCACAGCAGGAGTTCTTGGTATGCCGGAAGTGTTCATGGTCTTTTGGCAAGCTCCTATACCCATCGAACACTACAGTAATCTTCTGGGAATGACTACTGAAGCACTGAGCATAGTTCAGATAACTGTTTGCTATCTCTTGCCAAGTCTGACCTTGTTGCCGCTTCACCATGTGGAGCAGCCATCCACTATCAACCACCAGACTGTAGCATGGTTGTTCAGTAAGGTTAAATGGTTTGGTTAACTGCTTCATGCTAGTCTTGGAAAAGCCTGCTTTATTTGCCTTGTTCATTTTGTAATATTTGTTGCTGAACAAGGACAAAGGGAAAGGGGTCAGCTCATAATGTAAGCTTGTCTTAACTGTCATATCTCATTGAGCAAAGATCAGTCAGTCTGTTGAAGAACTTTAGAGAGTTTAGGCAAACCTTTGTCTCATTGACCTTCGGTATTTTTCTGAGTGAAGACAGGGCCTGTACCTTAAACATTAACCCACCTTCAGTCTTTGCTGCCTTCATGAGTTTCTGCTCAATACATGTGTCACACCAGTTGCCAGACCAATCATGGCAAGAGTAATGGACAACATGGTTTCCATAAGTGTTGAATGTTTCTAAGGCCAGGCAAAGTTTCAAGTTGCTTTATTAGTTGACAATACAGCTGCGCACCCTTGGCATATTGATGATGCCCTGCAGCAGAGAAGGTATCTAGCATACTATTAACAATGCAGGATAGGTGCCCATTGTGGTCTGCAAGCTGTTTAGTTTTGATGAAAACCTTGATGACATCAACCATGTAGTGGTACTGCACCCAGAGTGAAGGCATTCTTCCTCCCTCAGCTAGTCTTTTGAAAGTATGATAGCAATTTTCCAGCACATTTACCATTCACCAGGTACTACTTTGGGTACAATTCGATACAACATATTCTCGCGGAAGGCGGCAGCTGGCATGATCGAACCAGAGACTCTACCTCCAACAGCAGGTGCAGCTGTGCAACAATCTCTACATGCCTATCTCCAAACTAGGGACTGGATGCTACTACAAAGCATGCCTTTGGGCCGAAGTGACTATGGATGGACCATAGGGGTTCATGGGTATGAGCCAGTTCCTACATTAGAACCCATGGCTCCTGAAGAGCTACTCCAGTTCACGATCTGTAATTGCAATGGAGATTGCAGCAACCAACAGTGCAGCTGCAGAAAGAATGGTGTCAAATGTATCCCTGCATGTGGAACTTGCAAAGGTATCCCATGCAGCAATTGTATACATGATGAGGTAGAGTCTGAAGAAGACTGAGGCATTTGACTTTGGTGTAGCAGTATTGTTATCCTACTGCTGTTTATTATTTCCGTTTTCTTCTTATTTCTAGGTCAACATTTTTCATGTTATCTCTTATTTTTGTTGTAACTGAAATAAAGTGATAATGATTCTTTTCAATTCAGAGTCAATGAGTAATATTGGTGCAAAAGAAATGCTTGCAATTCAGAGTCAGAGCATAAAAAACTAATTTGACCCTTCACCCTTCATAAAGACAATATTAAACATTTTCAATTACTTCTGGATTGCGTTCTAGGTACCCCAACCTTCTGCAGCAGTCACAAGTTTTCTTACAACAGCTGAATAAATGTTTTGAAATATGTTAGTAAACACCTTTGCAAACACATTGGTAGAAACATCTTTTGGTAAGGAATTTGTACCAGATTTTTATAATATTTCCTGACTATTGGGAGGATTTTTTAGGGTTCTTTGTTCATTTTTTCTCAGTATCAGTAGAGTAACTTGCTAAATATTGTCTGTATCAACTTCTTTCATATTCAAATAGATTCCCCATGCCTTAAAACATGGAAAAAGAGTATTCACACTTGATTACATGTTTATTCTACCCCAAGTTATAGACTTTCAAAGTTTTAGTGGCGGTCATTTTGGTTTTCAGCTGTCACGGGTTCTCCTACGGGAGTTGAGTTTAAATGTTTTGATATATGTTAGAAGACACCTTTACCAACACATTGGTGAAAAAATTGTTTGGTAACGAATTTGTTCCCAGATTTTTTAATATTCCCTGACTATTCTTAAATTAACAAAAGAAACAGTACAATATGACAAATACATCTTAAAATATTTCATTTTCATGAAGGTTATAACTATTCAGTTTGCTTCTCATTATCAGCCATTACAGCTTCATGATCCCTCTTCAAGGAAAAACATTGAAACATTGAAATAATTACAAATTAACATAATTAATTACGGCTTAGGATTCTCAGCATTTATGATAAAGCCATGATCATAATCAATGGTACTAGACATCCAAGTAACAGACATTAAGTCATTAATATGTATAAAAGGGGACAGTGGCTGTGTTTTGTTATGCTGTGTATCCCTTCCATTGTTTATATTGTTCAGCATTATCCTCCCACGGCACATCTAAGGACAATAATTAGACAGATAGAACCTGAAGTTGGTAGCCAAGTCTACAAATATCTCCTTACACTTTTCACCACTTTTCCCAATAGTGAGGCCAGGAAGCTCTTACACATGAAAGTAATCAGACAGTGGCAGGCCAACCTTGGAGCAAGGGTGAGGATGGTTTCATTCATTGACAAACAGTCCAACCCAGAATTGACAGAGCTTGCAGAGAAACATGGCTGGTTGGTGCAGAGTCTAGGTCCAAGGAATCAGTTTGGAGTTCCCTATCTGACACCTATGTTTGAAAAAGTGGTAGGGATGGGAAACAGTGCTTACTATGGCTACAGTAATGGAGACATCATGTTTGATGAAGGCTTAACAGATACATTGTCACAACTTCAGGCCCACCTGCCACAATACACCTCCAGTCTAATTGTTGGCCAGAGGACAACTCTAACACTGAATTCCATCCGCCATCTAGGGAATGAGACAGACATCATACACCAGGTAAAGGTTCATGGTAAACTGTCTGCACCCTATGCCATCGACTATTTTATTTTGTACACTACAAACAAGTTTCCATTCCATAAATTGTCAAACCTAGTGATAGGCCGTGTTGGGTATGATAACTATATTATCATCATGGCCATGTGGTTCAAGGTCAAGGTAATTGATGCTACAAAGACTATATTTGCTGCTCATGTGTCACAGAACCTTAGTGTTAATATACATAGAAACGATTACTTGTATAATGTACAACAAATTGGACCTTGTTTTTATTCTCTTGGGAGTACATTGAGAACGCCCCTATTTACATACAGGACAATGCAAGGTAAGATTAGCATAAGAAAGAGGCCTCATAGAAGTACAATGATCTTTTGTCCTAAATTGAAGAAGGACTAATGTGGTTGTCAATAGATGCCTTGTTTTAATAGTTGGTGTTGTGACTCTTGCCTATGTTCTTTCCAATGTCTTTGTGGCCATCGTTGCGCATCTGTGTTTCAGCTCCGGCTTAATATTAATCGATAATAAATAATGATATTTCGTGATCGTATAGGTTTACTTCTGCGAGAATAAATATATTATGAATATCGATAGCAGGAGATGGGGGGAAAAGGAACTATAGTGGCTCGATTATATTAAAGTTCCAAAGGACCAAGGGTTGAAATATTCTATGTTCCAAGCGCGGATCCGAGATAAAACATCAAGAGTGAAATACTTCTTTCATATGTTCCCTTTATTCCTCCTTGTGTGTTGGGTTCAAGTCCTTGCTCCTCAACCCAATATATTAACAGGTACATCGAGATATGAATGTTTTTCATACCAAGGAAACATTATGTTTGCAACATAATTCAGGAATAATGGAATGAATATAATAATCACATAAATACAAATTTGAACATAAATATAGAAATATGTAATAAACATCATGGTCATAATGTGCAATGTTCATAAGGGAATCGTTACATTGGAATGATTCATGTATTATCAATAGGAAACTTATCTCTTACTAGAGCAAATAAACAGGACAGAGCAAGTGATAACCTACCGTCAGGTTGTTTTGTTTATTACTGAAACTAGGGAAGAATATACAGAGCGAGTGGAAGCAAGGTTTCATGTTTGGTACCCCAATAGTTAAGAGAAATACCACTACCGCTTTTGGCGCTGTAAGATCTAGTTGTATTCAGTTTATCAGGTCCTAGTTCACAATGTCTTTATTAAAGCTATGTGTTGTCAAGCATGGCTTGACCACATGACCCTTGCATGCTACCAAGTTTACATCATAGGGTAGCAGGGGTCACTGTATGAGGGGGGTTACTATCCAAATCCAGATTACATACCAATATATGACATCACTCCCTCCCCTCTTTCTAAATCAAACACAAGTTTGATTTCCTTAAATCTACTTCATGAGAAAACCGATAATTACATATCACCTGTATATATTTTAGAGAACAACCATATCTATAAATGAACAACCATGTGCTTAAATCAAACAAATACATGCTTAATCATGACATAAACTGAATTAAAGAATATACTATTTAATCTGGTGAGTTCTCCCCCCGATTATATACTCTGGGAGGAACTCTGATGAGTAGATGATTAAAACAGATTAAAACAAAAAAATACCACATCAAGATAATAAAGTGAATAATAAAAGGTAAGCTATAGATAATAAAATCATACTGAATATCAAATACTGGCAACAATTTAGGGATGTATAAATATGAAAGTCACCCTAAAATCACCAAGAGAAGGCAATACTTAGAAGTACTCGACCTAACCATTTTAACAACATAGCCAAGAGGGGGAATACATGGGAATACTCAACCTCAGCCCTATAACAATACAGCCAAAAAGGGGGAATACCTCTGAATACAATCATACCCCATGAATAATGATACATTGACATTCATCACTACCAAACCAACTTAGTTCACAAGTCTCAAACATTTCAGTACATAAAATCACCAGTAGCAATGGATAAAAGAAATATCAGTAGTTTGGTCAGATTACTTTGTCTGTGAGCTGTCCTGGTGGTAAGCATAAGCCCAGGTAATGAAATTAAGGCTAACATGACAATGAACCTTGCCAATTAAAGAAATTGGTCTCGTACATAAGAAAATTAAGTAACTAATATATATAATATTAGCAATACAGGAATACTAGTTCATGACAATAGTGCCATGTTGAGTTTGTGGGCAAGAGTCCTACCCCTGTTTGCTTAAACATTGTAGAAGTGAAATAAACGTCTTTTATCCACAGTAGAATTGACGAATGTATACACATGCACGGTGATATGTCTGTTTAATATAGAGTGTTAGGGCCTAGTAGGGTTCCTGAAAGTTTGTGATTTTCTTCCTAGACTCCACCTAGACTTTCTTACCACAAATTCAACACAGATTTGCAGGGTGCATAGGGGTGCAGTCATAAAACCAGTCTCAGCATATACCCACACCTTGGACATGGACATGGACAAAGGTCGACTGAGGTCAGCGTTGCATCCTGCTATTACACAATAACCAAAATGCACTGCCTCACAAGCCAGTGCATGTTTTAAACAACACTTTATCCAACACCAGAACTACATTTACTAAGTTTCAGGACAGCTAAACAATAGCCGAATCCATTGACACTATGTTATAACCTGCAAATCTGTGTCAAATTTGTGGTAAGAAAGAGTAGCGGTCCCAGAATGGATCCTTGATGTACACCATGGGAGACAGGAAGGTAGCTGGAATTCAGACTGTTAGCATGTGTGCATTGCCTTCGGTTGTTAAGGTAGTTTTTAATCCAGATACAGAACCAGTTGGGCAAGTGGTAATAATTTATTTTCTTTATTAGAATATTATGATCAATGGAATCAAAGGCTTTTTGAAAGTCAAAGAATACCAGCGAGCTAGTTTTCTTTGCATTGCGATTAATAAGTAGTTTATAAAGGAGGAGGTAAAAGGTTTCAATAGTTAAGGCATTTTTTCTGAAGCCTCCCTGATATTCATTTAGTATTTCATGTTCGTCCAGTTATGCTTGAATTAAATTATTCACGTGTTTTTCCAATATTTTACTGATAATGTGTGTTAAAGAGATGGGCCTAGGTTAGTTACTAGTTTGGCACTTCCCTTTTTGGGGATAGGTTATCAATTATTATAGTTATGAGGTGGATATTTAGCGGGGTATATTCTTGGGGTTCTTGTGGATGAGGAAAGGGATTCAAGTCTTCTAATTTATAGTGATTATTACTAGGTGGTAATGGTTGGCAATATTGGAACCAATATTGGCAAAAAAATGGTTAATAATCATAGGTACTTCCTTGGCATGTGTCATGATCAGGGTAGATAATTTTATTGATATTTGACGTGTTTTTAAGATTAAGATACTTTTATTTTCGAATTTTTCACTATCAGAGAACATGACTCCGGCTAAGGGAGCTTTTCAAGTTTTCTGTCATTCACAAACAGGGTTAAACAGTGAACAATTCTACAGTCATCATGGACGAAAGTAGTACACTGTCTTTTACATTGATTTTGTCTTTTACTTTGATAGGTTAAATATCTAGCGCACTAAACTTGTTAAGTAAATGTGTCTCAGACATAGCAACTCTGGTTTTGATAATACATTGTTTACATCTAAGGAAATACATTACTCTTTATTCAATGAAATACTGGTCTGACCATATACACTGGAAAAAAAATCCTGGTTTTACTTGTTTAATCCTAGTCCGATCCTCACTCAATCCACATACTTAGGAAATGTATGCATGTGTACAGTACATGTGTGCATCCACACACTGGTGGCGCATCCGTGTAAATCCTTAAATCATCCATGAATCCAGTGTAAATCTGAACAGGATGGGCATTGTTTACTCAACAATCAGTATTACTCTTTACCCACTAATTGGATTACTGTGGTTCAGCTTGCTCTCCTTTTACTTGATGTTACAATGCAATGCACTACAGACTACTGGTACATATGAGGCTATATCATGGGGAATACACGCCATGTATATTTGTATAAGCGTGCATTTAGGCAAGTGCAGGGTAACATGGGAGAGTTAATGAGAATTGTGCTGATGACTTATTAAGAATTGTTTCGCCCAATCTTGCACAACAAACCAACAAGCATGAAGCCCATTGTATAAAGCGTAATAGCTGAAATTGACCACTCCAAATCTTCTGTGATGGACTTTGCTTAGTTGAATGAACCACCCCATTGTCAAGGTTATGCATCTTGATGAGGTAATTAATATCAGTGATGGCGCCATTCAAAATATTCTGCTCAGGGTCGGGATAAGGTGCATGGTCGTAAACTTGCATGGACATCCCACAGATGGCACAGAATACAGGGGTGACCAAAGGAAAGTAGTAAGCCATGGCTTCCTGTATCCGTTGGTAGTCTTTCTTGGACAACCATCAGGTGAAGCAAGTGCCCATGGAAGAGGTCCCAGTGGATATTCAAGAACCTCTGACATGAGAAGGTTGCGTCTTTGAGCAATAATTATCATTGATGCAAACAGCTTACGATCAGTTTTCAAAATTACCTCTTGATTGCCTACTTTGATGCGATGATTTCATGAGGCTGGACAAATTTTTGAGCTTTTGTCATGGTATTGTAGCATATAGGCTTTTCTCATGGGTGAACAATCATTCTTTTTCAAAAGCTTCAAAGGCTTGTTGTCCAATTATGAAAGCACCTAACAAGTCTTCAGTCACCTTCTCTGGGGCCAACCTTCCAGCTGAGATTGAGATGAGATGATCATATTCACAACTGAATGGTTTTAGCCAAATATTTCAAGCATGTCTCATCTATCTCTCTCCTTGGGAGATGCAGATGAGGATGATCATTTCTGTTGCTGGTTAAGATTGATTTGTCTGTGTAGGTTCTTCATGAAAGACGTCCGATATTCAGCTGTCAGGTAGTATCGCTGTAATGTTCCAGCTTTTAAGCTGAATCCTTTTGTACCACCTGGAGTTTGGGTATCTTTGTTAATCATCTGTAAAGTAAACAATGAATGGACGTGTGTAGCCATGTTGTAGGGCCACCAACATATCGGATAAGCCATGCCAGGAGGCACAAAACAAATCAAGATGCACTATAAATATACCTACTAGGAGCAACAGATGCACTATAAGATGCACTATAAATGTACCTACTAGGAGCAACAGATGCACTATAAGATGCACTATAAATGTACCTACTAGGAGCAAGAGATGCACTATAAGATGCACTATAAATATACCTACTAGGAGCAAGAGATGCACTATAAGATGCACTATAAATATACCTACTAGGAGCAAGAGATGCACTATAAGATGCACTATAAATGTACCTACTAGGAGCAAGAGCAAGCTAAGGAACAGAGAAGTGGTTTATTAGCTGATGGAGAAGAGAAAATACCATGTAATACAACACATGAGGAGGACAAATCATTATTGATTGTGGATGACAATATAGAAATATCATCCAAACAAGTGGACAGCAAATACAGAAAGCACTAAATCAAACATTACTTTGCCAAGACTGGACTGACTTTTACAAGTCAAATGATCCTAGTCAATGCTGGGAACTAATGTTAGAACAAATTACATACCATCTCGATCAAATGTGCCCTATTCAGGTCTTTCACAGAGTTAGGAAAAAACAGAAGTGGATTACACCTGAAATCACTACACTCATGAATGAAAGGGACTCAAAATTCAGAAAAGCACAAAAAACAGGAAACAAAGATTTATTAATAGAAGCAAAGCAGCTCAGAAATAGAGTAAACACATTGAGTAGAAATAAAAAAAGTGCACTTCTTCGCCAAAAAATAGACCTTAACAAAAATAACCCGAGAGCTTTATGGAAAACCATAAATAAAATTATCAGTCCTGATAAAACCCAAACTAGCCAGAATATCTCAATAACAGACCCGAATGGAGTCAATGTCGAGAGAGAGAATATACCAAATGTTTTTAATAAATACTTTCTAGAAGTCGGACCAGCACTAGCTGAGAAAATCCAGGATCCCCCTGAGGACTCTTCTAGGCGCATGGAGGAGTTACAACACATGTACGGTAAACCAAACCGACATTCTTATTTTAAATTTACACCTGTACTCCCAGACGAAATAGAAAAAATAATCAAAAAAATCGATGCAAACAAAAAATCAGGAATAGAAAACATCCCGAGCAAAATACTTAAACCCTGTCTAAGAATCCTAGCTCCCCAAGTTGCACACATAGTCAACGTATCCCTGTTTAGCGCAACAATACCTAAGCCCTTTAAAGCATCAACACTTACCCCCCTACAAAAAAGTGGACCAAAAAACTCAACAAACAATTACAGACCCATCTCAGGAATACAAATGCCTGCCAAAATATTAGAGAAGGTGGTTCAAGGCCAACTATTGTCATATCTAGAAGAAAATGAGTTATATTACCAAAAGCAGTATGGATTTTGTACGGGCCGCTCTGTCAGCCAAGCACATGTTGACCTCATGGAGATTATCTATGATAATCTGAATGAGGCCAACATGACGACTGCTGTCTTTTTTGATTTCAAAAAGGCGTTTGACACCGTGGATCATACAAAATTGCTTGCAAAATTATTTTTAAAGTCCAGTGTTCATGATAACCAGCTCATGATCAAAGGTTATCAGATGGAAAGACTAGACAGGGGGGGAAAATGGGAGGGGGGCTTGTCACCTATGTAAAAGATGAATTCTCAGTATATGCCCACACATACAGCAGCTGGAATACTATGACAAAAGAATTAGAGGCGCAAACCATTGTATGCAAAAAACAACACAAGAAATCAGTGATTGTCATAAACACATATCACCCCCCTAAATGGGAGTCTGATGCAAGTGACAAGAGACTATCACAAACATTCTTACCAATATAAACCTTAGCCAAGAGGTAATAGTACTGGGGGATTTTAATTTGAACACAAATCCAGGTAAGAAACAAACAGACAAGATCACAGCCCTGATAACAGTACATAGTCTCAAACCCCAAATAATATCACCCACAAGAATAACACATAGATCACAAATTACACTAGACCAGATTTACACTAACTGCCAAAACATAAACAAACAGGTCGTAGGTTGGGTTGATGGCTAGGGCAATGCTATGAACCGCCTCGGTGAGAGAAGCCTGTAGAGTAGTGTTGAGAGTAAGGGGCGAGGTCACAATGGGAGGCAGGCCCTGACCAGCGACCTGGACAAACATGTTGGTAGCAGTAGTTGTGGCAGTAGTGGTAACCAGCGCTGTAGGAGCCATCTTCTGACCAGGAGGGGGGCCACCACCAGCACCAACCCCAGCTTGGGGGGGTGGCAGTCATAGAAGGAGAAGTAGTAGATTGAGAAATAACAAGCACATCTTGCAATTTGCCAATAAGAGAATCAATCAGTGTCTTTTGAGTTGCATTAACCTGCATAAGTCTATCCACGTCCACCGGCTCTAACTTGACGGCATGGCAGTGCTTGCCACCAGGCCTGTAATGCAACCCCCTTCTGTACCATCAGGGTCTATCGCAGGCATGTGCACAGTTAATTCAGACTCATCCTCACCTAATTCCTTGCACTTTTTAACGGCAGCAGCACAATAAATACACACAGTAATCCCACAGGGCCGTTTATGAATATGGTCGCAACCTGTACAGTGTGGCGTAAGGCAGTAAGGAGTAGAAACTGTATAAGTCCAGAAAAAAATCACTGCTAGGGTCCGGCTAGGTAGGTAGCTGTGATGAAAGTGAGTGACCAGTGGTCAGCAGGTGGACAGAGAAGCCACCTGGTGTATGTCAAACACAATATTTATGTATAACAGATCCATCACACACGCTGCTTAATTGGTTTTACATACATGAAGCTGTATGGATAATATTTCAACCATGAATATGGTAAAAACCGAAAATATTCACCTTCAGCGCCCCCTGGTGGCCCATTTGAAAAGCGTATTATAGCTCATTTGAAAGCCCATGACCCCTTCTATTTTTTGGGATAGGTGAGAATCCGTCCCCTGAGATGGTACTAATATCCAAAATTTGAGGCCCTGGCCCATGGACTATTAGAAAGTCTTATATTATACAATGCCAACCCAATGGAACATTCTATCAGATGAGAGACAGTTAACAAGAGATAGGAAAGGGTTTATGCGGCATTCAAACCAAGAATTTATCTTGGAAACAGAGCCGTATCTAGTCGACTGATGGAGGAATAAATAATGAGTGTAATAGTGAATAGGAAAGCATAGCGATACCGTCAAGTCTAATACTTATTGTACTTGAAACTGAAACTCTATGGAACCATTGAACTGAATTGTATTGTATTTTGTATTGTACTTTTGAATCTTTGGGTTGAGTTTTAAATGTGAGGCACATGAATTTTATATAACATCCTTTTGACTGCTCTGAAATTGAGTTTCTTTACAAACTAAGATGAGGCAGTGGACAGTAAAGTCACTGTTATCTACAAATTTGCATTAATGTATGAAAGCTGAATGTTGAATGCTAAGTAAAAACAGGAATGTAAATCCTTAGTAAAGTGAAGGTTGATATAACGATAACTTGATTATTATGTGATTAATTTCTCGAGATTTTGTGTCTGAGGCATTTGCTTGAAAATAAACCCCGAGGCCCGGAGGGCCGAGGGGTTTATTTTCAAGCAAAAGCCGAAGACACAAAATCGAGGGAATTAATCACTTTAATAGCCGATTTTTGGATTCAATACTACTGTTTAAACACATATTAACAAATATTAGGCTTAAAAAAAGGTTGTAGATGTACTTACAGCATGATGAATTCCAATAATTTAGCTCCTCCACTCGAACACATGGGTTACTATTTTACATCTGACATGGAAAGGACCGAGTCAAATGCAGCCTTTATAACATCCAAATCAGGATGTTTTACACATTTTAACCCATCACATTCTAATATTTAGATTATTTTACCTATTTCTAACCAATATCACATATGTAAACCTAATGATAACTTCAGAATGTCGGTTACGTCAGCCGCATTCTCCATTCCAGAAACAAACAAAGCTTCCACTTTTTGCAGGCAACCAAGCATGAGACTTCCGGTTTACGAATGCCGTGTCCGTGTGTCTAGGGACTTAAAAAAGAAATAAATAAAAGATTTGAATCGGTAGAAATGTTTTAAATGTTGTTTTAAGCCGATAGCGAAGTTTTCCTCTATGGAAATCAAGTAATAAATGCATGGCGACTTCAGAAACCTTGTGTTTACTCGCCGCAAGTTTGCACCACTTTAGTCGGAATCTACATGATAACGCGACGGCTGGCCGAATGAAGCTCCAGCTACAACAGCCAATCAGAGATGCGTATTTACTTAGGTTTATGTTCAGCGAGCCGGCCTGTTTTTGTAAGGATCCGCTGCTTGCTATCCAAAGCAGAGGAGACTTCCGGTTCTCGAATGCCGTGTTGCGTGTGTCTAGGGACTTAAAAAAGAAATAAATAAAACATTTGAATCGGTAGAAATGATTTAAATATAGTTTTAGCCCGATAGCGAAGATTTAGTGTACGGGAATCAAGTATTCAATGAATGGCGATTTCAGAAGCTATACGTGCTTACGTTATAGACTGGAAGAGATGTGGAGATCTTTCGGCATAGCCACTCATGTGCACTGTGCACTTGGCGTTGCATTGTGTACGGTAGTCTATATAGCGCACGGAGGATTTCATTCGAAAGTGCCTCCATCGGAAACAGTGGAGGAATGACTTTAATGTGACCAGGACTTTATACACGTTCAAAAATGAACGCGGAATCGACGACAAACAACTAGTTGATGAGGTAAGTGATTCAGCGGAAACGCCGACTGGGGTTTATTTTAACTACATCCGCAAAATAATTCTACATCCGAAAAATAAACCCCTGAATCCGAAAAATAAATTACTGCATCCGTTTTCCGGTGTGACGACTTCCTGTCCAAACAGTAATTTATAACTATCCAAAACCCCAGCAGAATCCAAAGATCTGCTATTAAAGTGTATTATGTAGGGATATGGTTGGGGTGCTGCTGATTATCAAGGGGGGACAGGTTAGGGGCTGACAACATAATTAATTGTTGATGACATATTGATGTAATGATGACCTGATGTATTGTTGAATCCGTATGTGGACTGTCTATAATTATTAGTTTGACTATGACTATGAGGACTATGTCCTCTCGAAGTAATTGGTTTTGATGTTAAAATTAATTTAATATTCAGGTTTAGTTGAACTGGTCGTTATCAAGAAGCTGGGCTTAAAATCAGGAGAGGTTGGAACACTTTTATTGCCTCGCATACTACATAGCAAAACATAGCATATTGGTTGACATTTTTTTTTTACCAAATGAGCTTTCCATCATAACCATACTTGATGGGAAATATTGGGAAATCGGTAAGGTTTTTTGACCATGTCTTCAGCAGCTGTAACCATGTATCTTTAATTTTGGGAGGACGGAAAAAATGGAGTCCTACCTCCTTTCTGTTTTTAGCTAGATACTTGCCCCTATTCTGGTCCTCATATTCTACATTGGGATATATAGAAAATAGATCATTAATGTCACAGAAATGAATAAACCACATGGTCCACATTGTATTGGCTTTCCCTTGAGATTCCAATAACCGATACCAAAATGTTTGCAGGAGAGCACCATGCGTGTATGGTCGGTAACTAGGTTTATTTCTTCTGACTTTCATATACCAGTCTTGGAACCTTCTCCACTGGTTAGGAAATGGTGACATTCCCCAAGATGTGATTGTCCGATATAGATACACAGGGGTTGCTCTAGATACCTGAAGTTTCTGACCCTGTAAAGGACCACTTGAAATCAACACATTCTCAGTAGAAAGGCCCACGCTACTTATGTCATCCCTGTTGCCATAAAACTCATGGGCATGTCTTAACCATCGATAGAAATACGGAGACACATCAATATCATCTTCTACAAACACCGCTATCTCTTTGGTATTGTTTCGTGGCCTCCATGTGTTGATCCATTGACCATAAACACCAACATGATCGCTTTGAATGTGGACGCGACTTGGTCCATGTTTCCAGTTGAATTCCAGAGCCACTTTCAATGTGTTATGGTGGACACTTCCATTATTGTCACTGTCAATCCAAATGTCTACATAGCCAGTTTTATCATCCATGTGAACCTCTTGTAGTTTGTTAAGGCATTTTCTCAATGAATTAGCTCGGTTGAATACTAGTATAATTATTCTCAAGTCTACCTCTTCAGGATATTCACATGGGACATGTGAAAGGCAGGTAAACTGACTACTTACTTCGCCAGATAATTGGGTTACATCACTTAAATGAACATTTTGTATAGAGTAGTTCCCTTTGCCCTTCTTGTATAAATATGCTAAATTGAATCTAAACGCCCAGTGAATCATAATGAGCACAATCAATGATAAGACTAGGCGTAAATAAGAAGTTGTTCTTAAACCAATTATTGAGGTATGCATTGCTTATGTTGCAGTTTGAAAGTAAATACAATAGGTAACATTTAGCAGGTGTTCTGAGAGATATAGATCGATGAAGCAGGTGATGCTCATGTAATTTAGACATTGGTGCACCATTAGGCTATGGAAGTAATGAGAAGATTCAAGGTCATATTTACTTAATATGATATGTAGTGACGTATGAGGAGGTGAATAAATAACACCAGACTATGTCATAATATTATTACTCTGTTTTATCATGAAGTGTTGGACAGTAGAGATCATATGAATTTTATATAACAAGTAGTGTGTGGATGACATATAAATGGTAAATATAATGGTACATGATAGTCTGGGAGCCAAAGGCCATTTTTGGGCTGAACCTCGCATTGTCGGATAAAGTTTTTTTTTTTGCTGTTTCATGTAGCCTAGGGGTAGGTAATCACAAATCAGGGGGGTGACCGTTCCCACCTATTGAGCAATTTTAGATATTAACCTTTTTATCCCGGTCATGCCAATATACCCCAAATACAGGATTTTGTAGGATTCATAGCATTCATTTATTCTGATCTGAATAGTGCGATTTGTGACACCTTTTTGAAGTTTGGTATGCTGTTAGAACAGGTCATAAGGTTTTTAAAAATCACTGGCTACAAGTTGGGGGAGAACCCTGGTGGCCGGTAGCTGCAAAATTCAAAATGGCTGCCACCAAACATCAAATGCACCATAGTTTGGCTTCTACGGGCTGGATTTTCAAGTGTGATACCACTTTTCAGATGTTTTTAAGTATGAGAAATTCATTTCTGTGGACTGTATTGAGTTTCAAGGTCATTTCAAGGTCAGAATCCAACATGGCTGCTGCCATGAAATAGAATGTCATAGCTCAGCTCCAATTAACCACACATACTTCTGTAACACCAGTTTTAATATGTTTTCAGGAGTGAGGAAACTATTTCTAAAGTCATTTCTCTCTTTTGAGGTCATTTTCTAGGTCAAAATCCAATATGGCTGCCATTGAGGGGCAAGAATGTAATATCCCAGCTGCTATTTGCACTATAACTGTGTTAGTGAGATAGCTTGAGGCCAGATTTGAGATAGATGAGGATAGATCAAAGGGCCAAATTTACCCCACATGCTGTCCATGTACTTTCTATATGAACCACTCTTGTATATTATGGTGGCCATCTTGGAATTTCAAGGTCACCATTATGTATAAGCCTATATCTACCAATATCTCAGCTTCTAAGCCACCCAGGGTCACCATCTTGGTGTCTAAACATACATTTTCTGGGTCAAGGAATACAACTATACCATTTAGAAAAGGGCGAGAACACACAATTTGTATTTGACAATATATTCTCATTAGGCACATGCTATTTAACGTTGCCTCACTTCTCAAAATGACAAATAGTAGAGTTCAGTGCAGTACTGACTGTCCTCATTTATAGACCAGCCCAAACCTTCTTGACTAGATGAAGTGTTCCATTCCAGAAGTTGGAAATATTGAGCACCAACCTCCATTTAGAAGCACCACTACTTGCCTTTTACCAAAGAATGTAGACTTGAAACCCCAGGCAAGTACTTGTAGATCTAGCATTGATGTGATGATTTCTAAAGTTCTTGCCTGTACAAAGGCCATTACCAGCTTACTCATAATCACATTGTGCCATGCATTGATCAGTTCCTCAATAAAAGATTTGTGACTCCAGATTGTTGGTTGGGTCATGCACAAAGTCAGCCAGATTGGTTGTTCTTATCACTTTTCTCAGAGACCCTTATCTTACTAAGTTCAACACCTTTTTTGATTTCTCTAGTTGTTTTAAAAGACCTGACCATCATGCTTAAGAAATATTATAGTGTTATCAATAGGAAACAAGTGCAGCACATCAACTCCATCAAGAAAAATCACATTAAGGATGGTACCCTTGGTGTGAATGTTCAGCAGATTAGATGTCTTTCTGAAGTACAATTTTTCACCATCTAATAGGGCAGAGGCAAGGGATTCTAAAAGCGGAAGGATTCCCAGTCAAACTGACTATATACCCCAAGACCACTTGACCATTTCATTATATTGTGTATGGGCTTCATAAATTGGTATATTCAAGAATTTATTGGCAGATTTATGAAAATCCCAGTGACTGTGCTTGTCAGACTCTTTGAGAATGGATGGAGGTTGGTAATCTCTCCATGTCTCAGATGTGTATTGAGATCCACCATGAGATTTCGATTACATTGTCCAATCCACAGTGGCAAAAAGTTCATCTTTCTTGGTTGGGTCATGCAAAATGTCAGCTGGGGTGTTCTAGAACAACATGATCATAGAGCCAGTAACTTCATGTCTTCAATGTGCAATGTGATGAAGATAAGGCATAGGTGTTCCATGTTGTGAACAGCATCCCAACACTTGAATATTGGACTCTATTACACCATTTCCTGCCTCCATGGTTCCATTGATAAGTACCTTTTTGGAGAAGGGGAGGGGACCAGCCAGAGCTTTGCAAGAGCCAAAACAGCCACATTACATGGTTTTTAACAAGAGTCACAAGTGGCTGATTATGCAATGGCTGATTTTGCAAGTGCATTCTTCCATTGAAATCCCTCCAAGTAGTCTCTGTAATCTTATCTCACTGTTATTATGTACAGTCCACCCGACATGGATATGAATCTTTCTTCTCCAGGGATGTGAACTTATTATTAGTATTGGTGATATTACTTAGGAATGAATTAATGAATGTTACTGTTTGGTTATCACTACTATAATAAAGAAAGTATAACACAGCTCACATAGCCATTTCAAATGTCAGGTATGATATATATAAATGTCTTTCATAGGTATGTCAGACAAGAAATGTACAATAAAAGAACAACTGTAAGGTGGAAAAAGTAGTATGTAGCCCAATGCAGCACATTCATTCTATGTCTGATCATTATTATTGTAGCTACTCTCTTGTAGAAAATGAGCAAGAACTATGTATTCATGTGGGCCATGTTATCTGTGGACAGTGGGGCCTACAGTGAACTGCAGTAGGTGTGTCAAAGAGTGAAAGAGAATGTGGTACAATGTGGGCAAGTTGGAAGTGCACTAAAGTCTCCTGTTGCCAATTTTGAGAAGTGAGGAAAGCTTAAACGGCCAAAAGGGCCTGATGAAAATATACTGTCAAATACAGTTGTTAAAGCCAATCTGGTCTTTTTTTAAATGATATAGTTGTATACCTTGACCAAGACAATGTATGTTTAGACACCAAGATGTTGACCCTGGGTGGCTTAGAAGCTGAGATATAGGCTTATACATAATGGTGACCTTGAAATTCCAAGATGGCCACCATAATATACAAGAGTGGTTCATATAGAAAGTACATGGACAGCATGTGGGGTAAATTTGGCCCTTTGATCTATCCTCATCTATCTCAAATCTGGCCTCAAGCTATCTCACTAACACAGTTATAGTGCAAATAGCAGCTGGGATATTACATTCTTGCCCCTCAATGGCAGCCATATTGGATTTTGACCTAGAAAATGACCTCAAAAGAGAGAAATGACTTTAGAAATAGTTTCCTCACTCCTGAAAACATATTAAAACTGGTGTTACAGAAGTATGTGTGGTTAATTGGAGCTGAGCTATGACATTCTAGTTTCATGGCAGCAGCCATGTTGGATTCTGACCTTGAAATGACCTTGAAACTCAATACAGTCCACAGAAATGAATTTCTCATACTTAAAAACATCTGAAAAGTGGTATCACTGTAGTGAATTACCCGGCCGGTTCGTGATCGCAGTTCGAGTAACAACACTAAACCCAGATCTAATAGTCCTTGCTAGCAGTCTCCTGTTTATTACCAATTATAATCACACAAGTCCAGGGCACTCTAATAACACAGTATAGAGTTGCGTATATACAACAGCAGCATAACCCTTTAGATAAGAAACAACCCGATTCTACTGGGTGTTTAAATATAAGAACAAGTGCAAACAAATGAGACCAATACTGTAAAATACCATAAACAAGAGCCTCACAGGCACACAGCGCCACCTGTTACATAAATGCACTGATCCAATACCTTCCGGACAAGTCCGGCTATTACCCGGCTGTGTCAGCTGATACCCGGATCATGTTTGGAACATGCCCGGGCAGCACTGCAGCGAGCGGACAAACCTAACTCACCACAATGCCCCCTATCCTTTTTCTTTTAGGTGGGTCCAACCGACACAGACAAATACATGACTGTTACAAAAGGTTGCAAAAAGAATATATGCCAACACAATAAAAAACCCATACATGAGTTATGAAAGGTTTACCGGATACACAATATAAGATACACACGCACTGGAAAACACAAGAATGAAACATACAGTATAAAAAGGTATAAATCACCGAACTTCGTCTGTCTATATCAGAAGAACAGGACGAAGAAAAATATATTTACTGTCTTTCAAATGATGTTCCACGCACAATCCTAGGTATCTGGAACAAGTCCATCTAAAACGATGAAGTAAAGCACGCTCCAGTTAATCCTTTGAGTATTGTCTATAATGTCCGGTAAGCACAGTCCAGGTAAGTCCAGGGAAGGCAGGAGAAGGCAGGAGAAGAAAGGCATAGCACTGCTAGCAAGGTATCACCACGTTCAGCATCCGTCTGGGTAGTCACATGGAGTAGTCACCCGCTGGGGAATGACGCTCCCACGCCGCCGTCAGATTTACCAGATATAAACGCTTAAATACCAGATATAGCCATTTATCAACCACGACATTTCCTAGTTAAACATATGAATTACATGGTTTTAATCTCCTCGTCCTCATCACCAACCGAGAGCATGCCTTCACTACTACCCTCACCGAGTAACTTAGCCTCCTCGGCCGGGTTAGGGTAACCAGTGTCCGATTCGGTCGCACCATCTTGCTCCAACCGCTGAGCGTCCAGCGTGGCCGATCGAGTGGGAGTAGTCTCCACAACCCCTTGCGCGTAAGAACTATTTACAAACACCATGTCCGGCCTACCTTGGTGTCCAGCAGGCGAACTACTCTGCAACGGGGGTTGGTTGCGAGGAAAACCAGGTGGAATGCTTCCGGAGGCACTCATACTACCTACACCCGCTCCAATGCCAGCAGCCGAAATACTATCAACCAGATTGCTAAACGTTCCCATACCCGGGTGTTGAGGGGGTCTATACTGCTGGCCCGCCATCATGAAATTACGATCAAAAACCCTCGATGGAGTTGGAGGGGGTCTAACCATCTGTGCCTCCCGGCTCATACCCATCTGAGACATATCCATTTGCGATTGAGAGGCAGAAGGCGGCATCTCATCAACCATGTACTCCCGGCTCATATCCAAGGGATTGTATGCAGTGGACTGCAGTAGACTTTCCCTCATCATTGAACGGAATACACTCGCCATGGCATTCCGGTTCTCAGCTATCACCGAGTTGAGAGTCTGCTGCAACACATGAGGCACAGCCGGATCTCTAGTGTCCAGTTTCTCACCAGCCGGGGAAGCAGTGACAGAAGGTTCAATTACCCTGTCTGTACCGACCGATTTATCAACTCCTGGCTCCACCTTCTTCCTCTTTGGAGCAGGAGATGCCCTTTCATTTTCCTCCATCGTAGCCACTTTTTCCTGTAATGACAGAATTTCCTCCCTTGACCGGGCATCGACATCTTTATAGAATTTGAGTTTTGCCTCTAATTCCTTAACCCTTTTCTCCAAGGCTGGGATCCTTTCCGCAGCAACTCTACATTTTTCCAAGTTTTCCAGTGGCCGACAAGCGAAATCCACAGCTGACTGAATTCTCTTCATAGCCGTGCATGTAGCCGCCTGGATATCGGCAAAACCATCGTCCATCGCCCCGGAAACTCCCTGTAGGGAGCGTTGCACCTCACCAGATTCAGGCAATTCCATGCTTGGTGAATAATCCACAGTCTCCTGCGAATCATTACAACCACCCGAATGATCCAAGTTGCCCGTTGCCGAGGTATTGGCAGCTTGAATTACAATTGAAGCAGGAGCTACCCCTGTATCCACAGAACCGGGTACAGTGTCCGGGTTAACACCAATCGACGCAGAGGGGCCGGAACCACCACCTCTAATCACTTTTCCTCTCGGACCAGCTAAGTCCCAAGCACCAAAGAGAGGGGGAGGGGCAATTGGAGCGTTGGAAATCTTTTTCCCAACCACCTTACTACTCCGTTTTCCCAGTTCAATACGCTCCATATCCAAAACACCAAGTTTGCTATAGCGCTGACAGCCAAAATTAGGAATTTCGTCTGTCAGGACGCTAAAACCAACAGCATATTCCCTAGCCTTTGGTTTACCATCTTTATGTGCAACCATTAGATGTCCCACCATGTCGGAACGCCTATCCAAACGAACGTTACATGACATGGCGTGTGCACACGTCAATACCAGCACAGCCGGGCAGTGCTCCTCGCACAGGTGCCGATAGAAATGCTCCCGGGTGCGGTATCGCTTCACTCCTCCCTTATTCAACTCAGAACCAGTGTAGCGGCAATAGGTGAATGGACACCTGAATCCGGGCTGCCACAACGAACTCACACCTTCCAATTTGTTCTTAACCATCCCACTAATGACAGTATCACTGGTCTCAGCACGACCAGACCGGTTTTTCAGAAAATGGAATCTGGCCTCGTACTCCTGCATCATAGGCGCTTTATCCCAATAACCCTGTAGACATTCGTCTTCATCCTCCGACTCCGGGCACTCAGGCACAATCAACTTTGAATCGTTATCCTCAGCCGGATCGATGTCTGCCACATTCCGCTGAGTTAACTTGACCCTTTCCAACAATCCCCGGCGTCGATAGCGGTCAGCGCTCCTGATAGGAAAATCAGTGTCGTACTGGCGTTTCGGCTGACCTTTCCAGTGAGTGCCCTCATGAGCTCTCCGGATATCCTCCACCGTTTGCAAGGAGTTGATGCTGCTACTCCTAGACCTCTTGACCTTAGGGGGGGTTAGTAGCTTGCACCAACTTCCTTCCCCGGCTAGTGCCACCAGCGGCAGCGGCCGCCGCTACCGTAGGGAATTCCTCCATCTCAACATCATTACCCGGTTGCTGCCCGGAGTTAGTCGCGGCCGGCTTAGACTTAGCCTTGCCGGAGGTACCCGGGTTAACATTTCCAGTTTTATCACCAGACTTGGGTTTCCTCTCCTTATCCGATTTCTTTCCAGTTTCTTTCTTATCCTCGCCAGAACCAGTTTTCTTATCTTCCTTCCTACCCTTGCTGTCAGAAGAAGACTGTCGAGAACGAGATCTCGACTTGTCTCTGCTCTCCTTCTTCTCCTTAGACCGGGAGGTATGTCCAGTTTCCTTCTCACCATGTTGCTCATGACCAGATTCACGACCCTCGGCCTGAGCCGTCACCACTGTCTCCTCGACTGGGGTGATATCGCCACCACCAGTATCACCACTTTCTACCTCCATGTCGACCTCGGCATCAGCCATGAGAGTAACCAATGTAACCTGCAATGTACCTCGTATCTGTACACACAACCAATAAGGGACAAACTTTACTTTCTCTGGGGCAAGGTTTAATTCAGTTTCTAGAGAGACACCATACACGTGTGTCCTGAACGTTACTCTGCCACTGACTGCCGACTCACGCTCCGTCCTCTGACCTCGATGCGCCAACCTCCAATCAGAACGCTGGGACACATCCAAAAATAGCACTCTCTCCCTGTCACTGAGTTGGTTTCAATTGTAGCCCCCTCGTGGCGACCTACAAATGCACCCGCCAACTCCAAGTTAAGTTATCCATATAACCGGGCCACCGAGCATGGCAATAGAAACCATTTTAATCAAGCCATTCAGTCCTGACACCCAATAGGTTGATTTAATCCTACTTGATATACAAACAGGCGTGTATGGAAGAAACTACACCATGATCAAACAATTAGATGCCAGAAAAGAATGCACATGAAGTATCCACGTATAGCTACCTGCATTAGCACAGAAAAGTGTCTACCGCAAACATTTCCCATGCATCAACCAATGTACTTCTCGTTGTGTCATTTTTTAGCACCAGTCGACGAAACAATAAACCTTATTTGAATCCCAATCTGTCAGGCTGTCTTACATTTCTCTGAGGACGCTTTAGTAAATACTCAGATTTAACCAATTTGTCCAGAGCCTTAGGTAATACCTTATCGACATCAGAAACCAGATTTCCTTCCTCTACATCACTTTCTGAGCTCGACTCACCCGAAGACGGTGCAGCGGGTAGAGGCGGTTTATCCCCCACTGCCACAGCCTTAGCTTTGGGTGGCCGGCCACGCCTCTTCACATGATGAACAATTCGGTCGCCCGGAGTAACCTCAGGAGCTTCAGTACCCGGCATTACCTTCCCGTCTGGGGCAACTCGGATAATATCTCTCCCGGCAACCAGTTGTTTCTGATACTCCGGGGCCCGGTGCAAGTTGGTTACTTGGACCGGTTTACCATCTGAATTGAAAGCTTTCTTCAATAAATTACCATTCCATCGAAGAAGACCATCTGTTGTTCTTAATTCATAAGTACACCCTTGAACTCTCCTTACCACCTCAAACGGGCCATCCCATTTGGGTCCATATTTCTTTTGCGCTAATGGTGTTGCATAGCGCCATACCATATCACCAGCCTGAAACACCCGGGGTCTAGCCCGTCTATCAAAATATCTTTTCTGATAAACTGCAGCATGACCCAACCGTTCCCTAACGAATTTATGCCCCTTCCTCAACAGTTGTCTTATCTCCTCCACAAATGCAGTGTGGCAGGGAAAGTCAACATCTCCAGTTAATGTGCCATATATGATATCAGCCGGAGTAACCAGCTCAGTACCAAACACAACACTATTCGGCGTGCAATATGTGCTTTTATGTACCGCACCCCTGTATGGGTGGGCAATACAGGGCACCAGCAGATCCCAGTTTACATCATCGTACTCTGTTAAGCAAGAGAGCTGCTCTACCAAGACTCTATTAAATCTCTCCACCTGCCCATTTGCCATCGGTCTGTAGGGAAGAGTCATCAGCTTCTCAATATCCAACATTTCCAACAATTCCTTTAACAGAGCTGACCGGAATTCCGGAGCTCCATCTGTCTGCAGGGACACGGGCGGTCCATACCTTAATATCCACTCAGTGAACAATGCCATAGCACAAGTTGCCGCAGTATGATCCGGCAAGGGATATGCCTCAGCCCATTTTGAGAAGTAGTCGGTTACCACCATTACACAGACATTACCTCTCGGAGTCTTTTTAAATGGACCAATTATATCCAAAGCGACCCGGCTCCAACGCACTCCATGTAATTCCTTTCTCAGTGGAGTAATGCCTTTACCACCCCTGCTTTTGCAAGAAGCGCAAGCTTCACAGCCTCTTACCCAGTCAGCTATATCCAAGTTCATCCGGGGCCAGATAAATTTCTTTAACGCCGCCTGGTATGTCTTGAATTCACCAAAGTGGACTGAGAGCTTGTTCCCGTGCAAAGTCTGAAACAACTCCTTCCTCAAGCAGAATGGAACAGCCGCTCTTGCATACACCACACCATTGTCGCTTTCCCATTTCACACACAATAAACCATCTACCAACTCCATTTTAGGCAGCAGCTTAGCATAGAAGCAATATTCATCATCCTCAGCCAATAGGTCCTTTTTCTCCGGGCAAGGGGCATTGCTTTCCAGCAAGGCTGCTATCCTCTTCAATATCTCATCCTCAGCTTGTGCCTGTCTTAACCGATCTCCAGCCAATTGCGCAAATATCTCATACTCCATTGTCATCACAGCAATAACCGCATCATGCTCACCGCAGTCAGGGCAATCTTCTCGCGGGCATTTCCGGACAGGTAATCTCGATAATGCATCAGCATTCGAATGATTTTTCCCAGCGCGATGAGAAATCTGCTTATGTTAAATACCATAGTGTTGAAGGGTAGTTAACCACCGCGCCAACATACCAGATGGGTCCTTAAAGGTCATCAACCATCGTAACGAGGCATGATCCGTTCTAAGAACGAAGTCTTCCCTCCCTATGATGTAGTGTTGGAATTTACCCAAATACGTTAGCACAGCCAACAACTCCCTTTTTGTAGCGCAATAATTCCGCTGAGCTCGGCTCAGACTATTACTTGCATAGCTGAGTACAACCTCTTTACCCTCCTGAATCTGAGACAAAACTCCGGCCATACCAAATCCACTGGCATCTGTATCCAGGATTATAGTACCAGCCGGCTGCGGGTATCCCAGGACAGGAGCTTTAGTCAACAATTTTTTTAAACGACCAAATGCCTCCAAACATTTTTCATCAAAAACCACCCCTTTTGTCTTTGAATTAGCTCCTATCACCAGAGCTTGAATAGGTTCAGCAATCTCAGAGAACTTAGGCATAAATTCCCTATAGTAAGATGCAAACCCTAGAAACTGACGTACCTCTCGTACAGTAGAGGGCACTGGCCACTCCCGGACCCGGTCTAACTTAGAGGGGTCTGGCCGGATCCCCCCTTCAGACACTATCCGGCCCAGGTATTGCACTTCCAGTTTAAAGAATTCGCACTTCTTGGGTTTCAATTTTAGCCCATAAGACCTAAGTCTCTGCAAGACTAATTCAGTATTCTGCAAAGTTTCATCCAGTGTCCTACCAAATATAATTATATCATCCAAATACACCAAGCAAACCTTCCAGCGCAGACCCGACAGCATTTGTTCCATCATGCGCTCAAAGGTAGCCGGGGCATTACATAAGCCAAAGCTCATAACCTTAAATTGATACAAGCCCATAGAGGAGACAAAAGCGGTCTTCTCCCGGCTAGCTGGATCCATAGCAATTTGCCAATACCCACTTTCCAGATCCAGTGTGACAAACCATTTATTGCCTCCCAATGCATCGATACATTCATCAATTCTGGGAAGAGGAAATGAGTCCTTCTTTGTGACGGCATTTAACGGCCTATAGTCTACACAAAACCTGTCAGTACCATCTTTCTTCTTTACAATCACAATACCAGCCCCCCAAGGACTATTACTCTCTTCAATTACACCTTTATCGAGCATATCCTGTATTTGTTTCTCCGCCGCCTCCCGCTTAGCCGGCGGTAACCTTCTGCAACCGGACTTAATTGGAGCTGCATCTCCAGTATCAACCCGGTGCGTTACTACATTAGTATGACCCAATATTTCACCCGGTAACTGAAAACAATCCTTATAGGACAGCAATAATTTCAACAGTCTTCCTCGATCAACCGCCCTGACCAAATCTGACCCTATCACCAACTTCTCCAGGGGACAACTATCACCAAGAGGCATTGGGACCTCCGGTTCCAGTAATTCCACATCCACGATAGGTGAATACTTATCATTAGCCAACTCTCCCTCTATAGCCGTATGCAGTTCAACCAATATTGGTTCTCCCGTCGGGTTAGTTACCAATAACGTATTTCCGATTTGTGTTTCCATAACCGGATCATTATATTCCAGGAAACTTCCCAATTCAGAGCCGTTTGGGGCAAAGATCTGGCCTCCACCGGGGGACCCAAGAACTCCACCTGAGCAAACAGAAGAGAAAGCGTCCACGAAAACACTCTCAGTCCTATTCACTACCAGAGATCCACTTTGCAATGGTCTGCACGCTACAGTGTGTTCACCATCTTCCAAGGTGAATTTGCCCGACCAGTCTGAATTACACTGGTGCAAAAATATAAAATCCATACCCAGTATTCCAGCCTCTACACCGACTAAACCACTCACAACCAGACAGTTGAGAGCAAACCATTGATCACCTACTCCTAATGCAACTCTTATGCAACCATGTGTAACCAGGTTATGTCCGGTGCCAGCATAACATGTCACTCTACACGGTATCAAGTGAGGTCTTACTGACAGCTGGTCAAATACACATTTCTTAATCAGTGTGCATTGAGCACCCCAGTCCACCAAAAACTGTCCGGTTACATTCCCTACAGTTACACTCACATACCACCTCTCCTCTATTCTGGGACAATGCAGATCAGAGATTTGTATGCCATAGTCCTGAAGGTCATATGCCATAATCTTGTGTAACCTAGTACCCCAACAACCACTTTCAAACCTCAAAATTTGTCCGGGTACACAAGAATAGCCCGGGTCTCCACCCCGGACGCTCACAGCCGAGCATAGCACCAGAACTGACCATTGTAAAGAACGATCTGTGTGACTCGTTCCCCGAGAACTTTCCCGTCGGGCGTCCCCTAGCTTCCCGGGGCACACCTCCTGCTCCCCGCCGGCCAACTCCGCCTTCACTATATGACCAGGTATGGCGTGCATAGAACTCGACCGGGCACTTCCTACGCCTGCTTGGAAGGCCCTAGCGCGTTTTCCGCCTCTTCCTTCTCCTTCAACTTGGCCATAAACCGGACCACCCCTTCCATAGCTGCAAGGTGCTGAACTTGCTTCTGACACTGTCGGAACAAGTGGCCTTCTTCTCTACAAAAATAACACATAGGCGGAGGTTTATCACCCGTAGCACCACTTTTGTATGGATATTTCTTCACAAACGGTTTATTTTTATTTTCTCCATTTCCTTTATTTCTAGCTTGCCAAGCTTTAAATTCAAAGAAATCAGCCGAATCAGTAGAGACACCCGTTGCTCCTGTAGCCTCTACTATAGCCAACTCCCTAGATTGTGATTGGCCCAATCCAACTTCCATGGTCGATATTGGAACTAATCTAGTAGTTTCCTTACAAACATCCCTGTATCTAGTGGCACTAGCACCCGCCAACACTACATTTTTAGGATTTTGTAGCGCCACATATTTTGCCATTTCCGGATCCATCAAACCATCTAGGAATACTTTGATGGCCATGGAATGCAATGTCGAATCCCATTCACCAAATGCGTATAAAGCCTTTAAAGACACCAGTTGAGCAAAGTTAGAAGGACTTTGATTAGCCGTTTGACGCAGAGCAAAGAATTCCCTCTGCCTGGTATCAGCCTGTTTCTCATTTTCGTACTCATAATCCATCATATCAAATACTTCATCCAGTGTATACTTATCAGCTTTTAACACCGCTATATTTGGCATGTGATCGGACACCGCAGCCATTAATTGCACTTTATAAGTGTCATCATCCCAATTCATGGCTCTGGCTACCGATAAGGTTGACCGATGATACTCCCGCCAATCCTTCTTACCATCCCATATCGGAAAATTCAATGGTTTGGGTTTTAATTCCGGTTTACTCATGTTACGACCAGGTTTACCATACGGTACTTTACTCTGCACCGGGTCATAAGTAGCTGCCGGGTCCATAGAGCGACGCATATTACGCCTCCCCACTGGATTACCACTCTCGCCCGGGTTTTCATCAGTACCGACAGTATTATCCGGAGGAGCGGTCACACGACCAGAGTCAGTATCGCCCCTATTATTATATAACACTACTTCCTTCTTCTCGGGGTCCCGTGACCCGCCCCGATTAACTTCTACATTTCCACACCGGCGAGACTGACCAAATTCGGGTAACTCACCCATGATACGGGCATAGGTATTATCAGACAACTGGGGAGGCTTTCTATATGGAGTGCTACTGTAATTTCCCCGGCTAGCGGGTGAATCACACTCCTTAGCTGCCTTCAACTCTTTAACCAGTTCCTCCATCCTATCCGCCTGATCTTGGATAACCTGTCGTAACTCTCTATCTTCCTCCTGTACCTTAGCTAGATCCTTTGCTGTCCTAGCAGCAGCTTCTAGCGCATCTCGACTATGTCTAGCCGAAATAGCAACCGATTCATTCATTCCATCAATTCGTCGACGCTGCGAGCCAATAAGAGTGTCCATTTTGTCAAAAGTCATCCGCCTACCCGCTCCCCTCAACACATCATTTCTCCACATCCGGGTCAAATCCTGCTCTTCCTCATCATACCAAGCCGGCTTTGGTGGAGGCGGAGAACATGGAGGAACTATAGGTCCAGGTTGCTTCTTGCGTTGACCAACCACTTTATCAAAACCAGGGCCAGGTGTTAAACCTACCCGGGAGACACCCCTACCTCACCCGGCTGTCCTATAGACTGCAGGAGGAGTTGAATGAACCATAGCAGTAGCTCCGCCACCTTCTACAACCACCTCCAGATTATCTCTGACTTCATCATAGTCAGTACAATCTACCATTTTATATCCAGATGCTAACCAATTAGGTCTACCAGTTTCGTCCTCATACTGGACCCGTCCTCTTCCTCTTCCAAACATAAGTTTGGCGAGTCTCACCCTACTTCCAGCAAAAACTAGTGGTCACGGCACCAAATTGTAGTGAATTACCCGGCCGGTTTGTGATCGCAGTTCGAGTAACAACACTAAACCCAGATCTAATAGTCCTTGCTAGCAGTCTCCTGTTTATTACCAATTATAATCACACAAGTCCAGGGCACTCTAATAACACAGTATAGAGTTGAGTATATACAACAGCAGCATAACCCTTTAGATAAGAAACAACCCGATTCTACTGGGTGTTTAAATATAAGAACAAGTGCAAACAAATGAGACCAATACTGTAAAATACCATAAACAAGAGCCTCACAGGCACACAGCGCCACCTGTTACATAAATGCACTGATCCAATACCTTCCGGACAAGTCCGGCTATTACCCGGCTGTGTCAGCTGATACCCGGATCATGTTTGGAACATGCCCGGGCAGCACTGCAGCGAGCGGACAAACCTAACTCACCACAATCACACTTGAAAATCCAGCCAGTAGAAGCCAAACTATGGTGCATTTGATGTTTGGTGGCAGCCATTTTGAATTGTGCAGCTACCGGCCACCAGGGTTCTCCCCCAACTTGTAGCCAGTGATTTTTAAAAACCTTATGACCTGTTCTAACAGCATACCAAATTTCAAAAAAGTGTCACAAATCGCACTATTCAGATCAGAATAAATGAATGCACCCCCCTGATTTGTGATTACCTACCCCTAGGCTACATGAAACAGCGCAAAAAAAAACTTTATCCGACAATGCGAGGTTCAACCCTCTGGCTCCCGGACTATGATATATGGCTCCCCCTGTTGGTGATGGTGAGTCAGAGCTCTTAAATGATGAATTTCCAATGTTAAATTTGCAATAGTCCAATCCAAACAAGAAATCGAGTAAAATTTCAATGCTAAATCACCAATGGTATGGTCCAAGCAGTAAATGCAGATGGCGCCACTACCGATTGGTTTTGGACCGCACAGATGATCTGCTATAAATAGTGGAGACCAATGCAGCTGCTCATACCGCTCATCGCCTGCCAGCCTAACACTTCACCATAGGAATCCACCCACAGCATTGAGAAGAGCTCTGTTATATTCCATACCTCTCCCTCTTCGGAGGAAACCATCCTACTGCTTTGAGAAGAGCTCTGTTATATTGGACTGGAAGGATAGTCTATGTAAACCGATCCTAAAAATAGCAATACCTTGAACAGCTGACGACGTCAGACCAATAACACTGATACACTTGGTAGGTAAGATACTAGAGAAAATCATAGCGGTATGGATCCAGACCCACTTCCTGGATAATAGCATTATCTGTAACACTCAATTCGGGTATTTCCCAGAGAGGGGCACTGCGGACGCCCTATCAAGCCTTATTATGCCTATAAATGACGCCCTTAATAATAATGAAAAGGTACTGGCGGTTTTCATTGATTTCAGTAAGGCGTTTGATAGTGTTAATTACGATATATTATTAGAAAAATTTGAGAAAATAGGAGTCAAAGATAATTACAAGAAATGGATGGCATCATACCTGGAGAACAGGAAACAACGAGTCATTATAGAGGGAAGGGTATCCGGAGAAGCTGTGATCAACTGTGGGGTACCACAGGGATCGGTCCTAGGGCCACTTATGTATTTATTGTACACAAATGATTTAAAAAACCTTGACTTATCTTGTAAATTTGTGCTCTACGCCGATGATACGGTACTATTCATTAGAGGGAAACAGCTAGCAGAGTTGGTACAATAATGCAGAAAGACTTAACCACCTTTTATGACTGGTCGGTATGCAACAAGATTAAAATGAACATGAAAAAAACTCAATTCATGTTATTGAGCAGGAAGAAAATTGGAAGACCCCCTGAGATAAAATTTAGATCTTTCGAATTATTACATACTGAGTATTATGACTACCTTGGGATCAGACTAGATACAAAGCTGAACATGCTAAGGCAATTAGACAGAATGCATCAAAATCTCAATTTTAGAATTCATCAACTAGCGATTATGCATCCGATGCTCACCCAGAGTGCAGCTGTGACAATTGTTAAAACATTCATTCTATCTATAATAGACTATAGTTTGCCATTTCTAACACCCATAGGGAAATGTAACATCTAAAAAACGCAGAGATTACAAAACAAAGCAATCCGCATCGCCCTGAAGACGGATCCGCTCACTCCTAGGAGTGACCTACACAGCAGATGTAATATTATGTCAGTACCAAACAGGCTATACTTTCTGCTGATGAAAATGGGAGGGAAAATCGCAGTAAATGAGGGTGGGAGAGTAACGAGACAGAATGAAGGAAGAATCATAAAGCACTTCCCGCCGAAGACAGAAACTGACAGAAAATCGCTCAGCTATCAAATAACGGCGTACTGGAATAACTTAGATGCCAGAATGAGAAACCTTGACAATATTACATTAAAACGAGAGCTAAAAAAACAGATCCTATTTAGACAGAATTGGGAAGAATTTGAATAAAGCTAGGAGAAAATCATACACTATGAAGTAAACTAGTGTATCCCACGACCGCTGGTATATTTCCACGCCCCCTCGACGATAGACATGTACTAGCTGATTTAAGAAAATAATATTACTATTAACATAGCTATAAGTAGCCTAGATCTTAAGGCAGGTGGTAAGAATATCGCCAGTTGGCGATGCCAGATTTGTACTTACTGCCGATAAAAATTTAAAAAAAAATTAAAAAAAAAAAAATATTCAGTCCCGATACCATAAGTACAAAATTAACACAATAGCATACATTACAAACAATACAATTGTTCTCAAAAAAATACAGAAAAAGAAAAAACAGGCCAAAAAGCATAGACCTGAGCAATCGTTGAAAGGTATCAACCAGCTAATCATAACTAATCAAAAGAATAAAATTCAAAACACACAAATACAAGAAGAAATCGGAGAAACCAACTGGAGGTAAGAACATGGTCAAAATAGCATATTAAAAAAAAAGTTCAACTAGCAGCACAGAAGGCTGTAAGTGAGACGTTCAAAACAGATGTTATTGTTTTGCTTCCTCATTCAAATACCCAGCTAAAAATACACCACATACCAGAGAACAAGGCCAGACATACACTAGGTCGGTAGATGTCACCTGAATAGATACCTCATGGGGTCGTGTTGAGACCCATTTTCGTATTTTGGTGTATATCTTTATATAACGAATAAATTGCCGATTACAACATCTCCGGGTCAAAGGGTTACTTCCGGTTAAATGACAAGATGGCGGCGATTGATCGGTAATGTGGGGTTTGACAATCAAAGTAAGTGTAAATAAAGATGTTCTGTCGATTTCTCTATTGTGCGTGGGGTCGGTTTGGACCCATCTTGGTATAAACTAATCATAGACACGATAATGGTATCAGTCTGTGATTATTCGAGTAGTTATGAGTGTTTTTATGTTGGGCTAAGGTTGATTTGTATGTCTTCGTACAATGTTGTGTGACAGTAATATAGACGTCTCTGCGAGCAAGGGTCTGAAAATCATGTTTTTCAACATTTGTAGTTTGTTTACTAAATTGGACTATTTGAAGCATGAATATTTGAATGGATTGTATGATATAGTGTGTTTTGTAGAGTCATGGTTAAGTAAGGATATCACAGATGTCATGTTACATGTGAATGGTTACAAATTCATACGACAAGACAGGTCGACTAAGAAACGTTGCGGTGGTGTTATAATGTATTATCGTGACACTTTTCCATGCCAGGTATTGAATATGCTAAGCTACAACGATGCTAATTCTGAAATACTGACATGTAAAATTAAACCTGGTAACCGGAAGGCTATGGTAATTTCGGTATTGTATCGGACTCCAAGTGGCTCTATGAATGAGTTTTTTAAAAATCTTGAAGATCTAATGAAAGGATTGAACGAAAATTCTTTTCAGAACTGTAACAACCTCATAGGTGGAGATATAAATATTGATTTGGGAAAAGGTAATGTTAGCACCCGACGTTTTCTCTCTATTATTGAGAGTAAAGGTCTGTTCCAACACATAACAAATCCGACCAGGGTTACTATGAACAGTGCCTCGCTTATTGATTTTATTGCCAGCGACTGCAGCAATATAATGAAAACAGGAGCAATTTGTGAGAATATCAGCGATCACTACCCTGTGTATATGGTCAAAAAAAAATGTAAACCTTTCACAAATAATGTATGTACAACGTATAAGGCTCGTCCCATCAGAAATATGTCATTCGATGTGATTAGACAGAATATTCATGATAATGAAAACCATATTCTGGTAAAGGATGACTCTGTAGATATAGATTTAGCTTGTAACAACATGATGTGTGAATTTCAAAGGATACAAGAAAAATTATATCCCTATAGAAATCGGAAAATTAAGAGTGGTAAGATTATCAGAGATATCGAACTGACCAGGTTGATAAGAAGAAAGAATAGGGCCTACAAAAAAGCAACACTGAGTAAGGATGCTAACGACTGGGCAACTGCAAAAGATCTAAAGGTACTGGTACAAAGAAAGATTTTTAGTTTAAAGAATGAGGCAATGAGAGATGTGTGTAACAGGTACTCTCGAAACGAAAAAAAATTCTGGGAGCATTTGGCTAATATATATGGTACTTCGAAGTCCAAAGGTAATTGAGTCGAGCATATTATTACCTCAGAAGGTGAAACATTATATGGTAGGGAGGCAGCTGATTATGCAAATAATTATTTCTGTAACATACTACCAAAATCAGCCCCAGATAATTTGAACTTTAACTACAATCTTGAGAGGGTTCGACCCAAATTTGAGTGGGTAGAGGTTATCACGAAAGATAGGGTTATCAAGATAATTGATAAGATCGATGTAAAAAAATCCTGTGGCGTATCCAATATGAACTCTACGTTCCTCAGGTTTGCATTACTGTCGATTATTGATAAATTTGTCTGGCTGTTGAATAGAATAAGGACTACAAATTACTTTCCAAGTCCTTGGAAGAGATCTTTATGCGTTTTGATACCTAAGAAGGTCAATTCTAGACATATAGATGACATTAGAGCAATCTCGATTTCACCGATGATGGGGAAAATCTTTGAGGAATTAATGAGAGAACAGATTGAAAATTATTTGCTCGACATTAATTATTTAGCTCCACAACAGCACGGATTTAGACCCGGTTATAGCACGGACAGTGCAGTTTATTCTTTCTTGAGAAAAGTCCTGCAAAATAAAGATAAGGGCCATGACACGGTAGCAATATACTACGATCTATCTAAGGCTTTTAATTCCATAAATATCGATATTCTTTTGTATAAATTTAATGCAGTTGGTCTAGGCGAGAACCTTGTTAATCTGATAAGAAGTTATTCCAAAAACAGACAACAAATGGTCCAGATGGGCGAAATATGCTCTCAACCTGAGATGTTACATGCTGGGGTGGCGCAAGGCAGTATAGTCGGGCCATTATTCTTCATTTTTTATATAAATGATGTGATAAACGAGGAATTTGAAGGTGATATTGTAATGTATGCCGACGACTGCGTAATATTAAATAGAGTCGTTATAGATCGTGATCTAGAAGCTGTTCAGAATGATGTGCAAAAATTTAAGAACTGGTCTAACAGAAATGGGTTGACTCTGAATACAAAAAAAACAAAATTGCAGATTTTTCTTGGGAAAAGAGAAAAGAATGCTAGGGATTATATTGTATATAGTGATGGTCAAAGTATCGATATTGTGAAGAATTTCAGGTATCTCGGTTTCCTTTTGGATGATAGGTTGAATATGCTGCCCTATTTAAACTCTGTCTGTTCGACAGCCATAGTACTGTGCAGGAGGTTAGCAAGAGTGAGATATTATGTAACAAAGGAAATATCGACCTTGATTTATAAAACATACATACTGCCTGTTCTGGAATACGGTAGCTTGTTATTCGATTTAGCGCCCAGAAATGAGACGAGGAGATTACAAATAGTCCAGAACAACTGTTTGAGGTTATGCCACGGTTATAGAACGAGGAGGGCCGAAAACAGAGTCAGAAATGTTGACATACATAATGGTTCTAAATTGTTACCCTTGCGTTATAGGAGGCTACAACGTTTTTTCAATGTGTTCTGGAGTTATGTCGGTTTAGATCACCCTGGTGAAAATCAATATAATCTGAGAGATAGATATCGAATCCCATTAGAAGATTGGAGGAAGGAATCGACTAGGAGGAGCCTCTTTGTAAGGATCTTTAATTTCTGGAACAACCTACCACAAAATTTAAAAGAAATTGATGATAAAGACATTTTTAAAAAAGAAATTAAAAAGGTCCTAAATAAAAGCTTCCAAATTAGGAACGATTTCTGGGGTATCGAAGGCATAATGTACTGAGTGTTACTATCGGACTACTCTGTGATTGTACTACTGTATAGGAAACGCTCGCAGGGGCAAAGGCCTCTGTTGCAGGTGGAAATTTCTTTATGAATATATGGTATGTTATGCTTAGAAAGTGTCATTATTTGGTTTGTCATGTAAATGGACACAAGCCCGGGTGGATAGTTTTAACATTGTACTGCTATATGATTCGTATGTAAGTAATTTACCTCTGATATTTCAAGCTAAATGTTTTCCTTTTTTTGCTAACATTTCTATTCAATCTCAGCACGCACTGAGAATTATTGTATAACTTTGTGCAAAATGTCGTGGCTGAATAAAAATCTTAAAAACAAAACCCCAGTCCTCACAACTGGGTGACCTACATAGTTGGTCACACACTGAAACAGCAGTATCAGTCTAGATACGGAAAATAGACAAGTAAGAAAAAATAAATAGAAAAACTGCTTCGAGATCTGAGAAAGAAACGCATTTGTTTCTTAAACCTGCCCCATTGCTTACACTTGCTGAAGAAATATTACTTGAGGTTAATCCTCTTTTAGAATGACTAAGGGGTGTTTTTAAAAAAAAATTGTACAGCTCTAGAGTTCTTTGGGACCCAAAATAGAGCCCAAATCTTCTCCTGGCTTGCCAAGGCTGTTTTTAGCCTAAAAGGAAAAAAAAGGAATTTTCACAGCTGTCGGCAATGTTACTCTAAACATTTTGCCTTGGCTGGGTACCAAAAGGTCATCACTCCATTCAAGGAAAAATAAATCTCCTCAAATTGCAGCAAGAAATCTCTGCTTCTGCAGAAACAACTGCAGGAGCAAGGCCTTTAGCATAGCATTATGAGAAAAAATAGAACTGACCAGTGGAAAATCAAAAGAGTTCCCACTGCTCTGCAATCGCAAGTGAAGCATAAGGGGCATCTAACATCTGGTTTCTTCCACCACAGCAAATCATATTTAAAAACGTTCTATAAGTCCAAATCTTTTTTAAGACAAATACTAGCAAAATACAGAGGCAAATGGAGATCAAATAACCAGAAAAATCGTAATAAAACGAATAATAATTAAATGAAGAATCAGTGATTGACTTGGCATTTGGTGAAAAAACGACATTAGCAGCCTCCAAATCAGTTAAATTCATAATAGTAAAAGCATCTGCCTGACGCACAATTGGAAAAATAGCTCCCAAGCGATGCATTTTACAAAATAAATAGATACATTATTGTGTTAGAAATACTAATCATTGTAGCTGTAATGCCCACCGAATGATGTTTAGGGAGATTCTGCAGAGAAATCTTCAAATTTTCCCACATTTCTTTAACTTTTTGTTGTTTTTCCATCATGTCCTTTACCGCTGGTCTGAGATCAATACCTTTATTTATTAAATCGTCTCCAAGGTGGGCTAAATGGTTTCTAATTTCCTTGGAGATGGATAAATTTAACTCAACAGGAGCATGAAAGATTTCTGCCCCAGAAATATTTAGAATATGAATTCCAAAAGAAGCAGCCATGGGCATATTAAAACCTGTTTTGATCATAATATGAGCAATTACTGGCTCTTCACAGTCAATTTTGTTATCCTCTAAAATAACATTATCAAATTTCAAAATACACCGGCAGGGTAAAGTCACAACAAGAAAAGGGGGGACCCTAATCTCCTTGACATGACCCCCAGGGCACTCAAACCTCGCAGTATGGCCTGCCCCCATGATGACATGGCTGTCATTCCCAGCTGATAAGTGCGTCAGGGGTACAGTCACGTTGAGGAACGAGTGATAAGGGCATAGTTCAAGGGCTGAAGTTACATTATCAAAGAAAAGGGATGATAAACAAGACCAAAGATTAACAGATTTCAAAATAAACGATTCTCTGCAAAACTTATCATATTCCAAGTCAATACACATCTCTAAAAATTCCTGGCTTGGGTCTGGTCCATAGATAAGGGAAAATATTAGGAGGCAAACACCAGTTTAGTGTATCCGGAGGCATTGTGTGAATGAGAGTGCAATGGCAAAGGTATAACAAAAGGTCTAAAAAGTGAAAAAATCGATTTTCTAGGAGCTACAATGGCCCCCAGAGAAATAATAATTCTGTTTTTGTCCACGAAAGTTGAGCACAGAATCCCTGTCTAAAGTTGTTACCATATGGTAACCTTCAGGCAAGGACTCCCTCAAGACTCTTCTAGCCCTGTCCAGACTCCTGTCCTCTATGATATCCAACGACACATGCCCCTGTAATAACCCTTTGATCGCTGTCAGCACTTTCCTCACTGTTCCCACGTATTTGGCCTGAGCCACGATGTCAAGGGTGGTTGCAGAGAGGAGAGAGCTTTCTAAAGTTCAGGTGCATGAATCGTATGGCAGACAGGAGCTCTCCAGAGCTAGTGTTAGCCACAGTACCAATAGTTGCTGTCAAATTTAATATTAATTCGTCTACTTCCAGTAAATGTTCCAAAGAAAAATCCATCAGTATGTTTGTATTATGAACTAGTCCATCAATCACTTCGTCTCTGGCCTCCTGTGTCTCCTCCAAAGTTCCCCCTCCTTCTGACATAATCTTTACAACATCCTTAAAATCCGCATTGTACTTGACAAGGTCGACCCCTATAGTGGTGCAGAACATTACATTTGGATGAGGTAGGTTTGGAGGAGCTGTCTGGTATATGGTCAATCTCGCCTGTTCTGTATTTAATAATACAAGATATGTTCAAATTGGAGTATTAATACTGAAGTTCTAGTTGTGTGAAATTTATACCTCACATATTGAGGTGGTCTGAACCCCCTCCCCGCAAATCAGTGGGTCCAGGTCCTCCGTAGCTAAACAATACTTACTAATAGGGTTACATATCTTTATTCCAAAGTTAATCACACCAGTTAAGTTCGGCATTTTGATATTTTTAGGTACCCGGAACCCCACTAAGGTGGGTGAAAGAGTATTTCACAGAGCCAATAAATATTGTTCTAATACGCCAATACCTTGCTCCGTGTCTATACCGCTGAGCAGCACTACATAAGTATAATAAATAAATTGAGGTACGAGAGGTGAGAGCAGCAGAAACCGTCTTGTTCACTGAAATTCTATAACGGAGAAAAAAGGCACTATGTCAGTCATCCATCAGCTGTATGTCTGGCACAGACAGCAGACATATACATGGTGACCACGGCTCCTCTACAAGGCAGATCCATGTCCTGTTGTATTGTTGTTGATGTCATTGTATTGAGTTGTTGCTTCTTCCTCCTAAAGTCTATGCTCATTTGTCACTATGCCACCTCTGCTTTCCCTCTTCTACTCATATATCTGTTGTATCTGTTGTTTGTTATGCATTTAGAAATATAAAAAAAGCCCAAGTTATGTCATGTCTCATGTGTGTTCTTAGATTGTTATTCCTTTGGTACAGATTCAAAGAATGAGGCTGAAATCAATAAACAACCAACACCTCGGATGAAAGAGGTCAAATTCAAACTATGAGTTCAACCAATAAATGGGGGCCTTGAGAAGGTTTCCTGTTTTAATGTTTTACAATTAGAGTTTGTTTGAATCACTCTAAATGGGCAATGATCTATGAAAAAGGTGGAAGTTCTGGTGCCTCTAATACCCTGGCTGTGATGTTTGGAAGCTTAGCCTAAACAATAAATCTTCTAAAAGGAAATAAAACACCTCAAATGAGAGTATATATCCATAGTAGGGATATATGAATCCATTAGCTGTATGTCTGGCACAGGGAACGGTGTTGGGGCCTCTCCTGTTTCTACTGTACATAAATGACCTCCACAGGGTTATGAAAATAATGACCTCCACAGTCACAGATACAACTCTTTGCAGACGACACAGTACTATTCCACTTGCATCCATGGGGAGAAACTTTATACAAAGAACTCCAAGAAGACCTGGATGCAGTGGGGAAATGGTGCACACTAAATAAGGTCTCAGTAAATGTACAAAAAAGCAAAGCCATGAGCATAGCCCTATGTACACCAAAATCAAACACAAATGCATTAAGCCTCAACAACACTGAATTAGAGCATGTCACACAAACAAATACCTTGGTATACCTAGAAATTGATAGCAGCCTGACATTCAACCCTCACCTAACCTTAAAAATAAAACAGGGAATACAGAGACTGAGAGCCACTGCCAAAATCAACCAGGCCCTCTCCAGTAAAAACATAATCCTAATCTATAAGACCATGGTACGCCCTGTGTTTGACTTTTGTGACATGTTCTATGCCCAGTGTTAGATTGGGAAATATATATTGGCTTATATATTAAATCTAATAGTTATAAATTCATATATTAGCTTATAGCTTGAAACTGGTAAGGTGACATGCACTCCAAGATTATATTTGTAAGTCTGAAAGAATTTTAGATAACATGTTGTTCTGCACTTATCTGGCAAATGTTTAGTTTAAATTCTATTTAACTATACACTATTTTGAGTTCATTCAGGGACATGTTGATTTAATGGACATTCCTGTTTGATGTTTACATCTATTATTTTGAGTTGACACCTTATCAGTTACGTAACTGGAACAGCGCGCGCGACTCTGGGCTCAGCATGAGAGGACCAGTTATTAATGAAATATAGCCCAGGGCATTGTCATTTTAGGAAATGGCATATTATGCTGAAAATGATAGTATTAATTTGGTTTATCATTTTATTAGTGAACATGATATATTCCCAATAGTAATAAAATGAAGCGATGTTTCAATAGTGTTTATTTCTTCCAAATTAGCAAATGGTCATAAATAATGTGATGTCTTTTGTTTTAGTTTGCTCCTAGAGTTGATTCAAAAGTAAAATGAAACTAAGGGAACATGTCATGTTAACTTCTATTTAATCAATCAATATATTATTCTCTTTAAATATAAATTGCTTGTTGGAAACGCATAGTATTAAGTATTTGATGCTAAATCGAGTTGACCTTTCAAGGCTACACTTAGGATTTCCTAATGTAGAAGACTTTAAAAATGATTAGTATTTTTTGATTGCTTCTCTTATATATAATCAACCATACCATGATATCATGTATGTGACTTTGATGAGGATTTGAATAAAATCTGGGCTTCTTCTTCTGGCACTCACTGATGCAAGTTGTCTTATTTTATTCAGTGTAACATTTATATAATAATTGTGTCTGAATCACACCGGTCAACTTAAGATCAACTAGCACTATGTAACTATAGAAACTGAAGGTTACATTTGGCGACCACAAAGGGACGAGACAATAGAAGATAGAAGGAGCTAAGAATAATAGGGTGCTGCAGTGCCATTATGGTGCTCCCTATTTGGACTTATATCCTGTAAATGATGAGGATGGAGGACTCTAGTTTCTGCTGCCACTGTCAACTGTAAGTTCAACCTTTTCCCTCATTTGTTTTGCATTGTGATAGGGGTTGCTCTTTTCAAATGTTTTGCTCTTTTCAAATGTGTTAGTTAGGTTTACCAAATTTCAAAATGGCAGAGGCCCAGATGTTAGCACAGAATGCCCAGAGGGTTATGGAGCAACAATTGACTCAACATGCCAAAAGGATTGGGACACAGGATGGGACCTCCAGATCCGCACTTAGAGAGTGGTTAGAAGACATTAGTTCTGCTAAAGAGTAAACTAATGCCAATGATGCACAGACATTAAGAATGGTGGGATATTTGGTTAAGGGAGACCTAGATACAGCTATTAGAGAGCATGTTAGGGCACAAGGACAAATTACGTGGCTTGCTCTAAAACAATACATTTCGAATAACTTCCTAGATCAGGATGAAGGGGAGCATTTGAGAAAGAAGGTAGATATAATAAAGCAAGGCCCCACTCAAGATGTACGAGATTATACAGTTGTCTTCCAGCAAAAAGTAACCAAAGCCTATACTGCTGCAGAAAGGGCAGTGCCCTTAGTAATGGAAAGGTTAGTGCGTACTTTCATTGATGGAATTTCTAGTAGAGAAGTAAGAGTAAGGGTACATCAGGCAAGGCCAGGAAACCTTAATGCTGCATATGAGGCTGCTAAGAATGCAGATAGGGCAGAGCAACTGGCAGGGATTAGGCAAGAGGAACCTATGGAAATTGGGGTAATGAAAGTAGTAGAGGTAGTAGGACAAAAGGCAGTAGGACAAAAGCAGCCAGAGAATATCAAAGCAGATGAGGATATAATGGAAAAGATTCTCAAAAAGTTGAGCTCTTTGGAATATAAGATAAACAAAACCAGAGAACAAGCAAATCAGGCAGGTAGTAACTCAACTTCAAAGGGTCAAAAGCCTAGGGCTACTAAGTTTGGGAAACATGGAATAAGGATGGAACACCCAATTGTTTCCGATGTGGGAAGAAGGGTCATAAGGGTTTTGAGTGTCCTTCAAATGAAGATCATTCAAAAAACTAAGTATGGATACTGTGGACAGGATAAAGGTAACAATTCCAATCAATCAATCAAAAATTCAAGCATTGGTGGATACTGGTGCCTCAAGAACATTGATTAATCGTCATAAATGGCTGGAGATCTGCCAAAGGGCTGGTAGACATCCATTTATGAAGAGTTGCACCGAAAAGTTTAAAACGGTTGGGGGATCCATTTTTTATGTTGATGGCAAAACTTGGCTCATTATTTATGGTCACATTATTGAGGTGTTTGTCTACAAAGATCTAAAACATGAAATTCTTTTGGGGAATGATGCCTTATCTGTACTTGGAGCAAATATTGATTATCCAAGTGGGACAGTGAGATTGGGAGGAAAAAGGCATACTTTTGAGGTCTATTCCAAAATCTGAAATCATTTCTGCATTAGAAGTGGATGATTATAAGAAACTCATGCCAGAAGTTTTCCGTGAACAACTGGGAGATGGTCAGAAAATAGGTGTTGAAGTTACAATTGATACAGGTAATCACAGACCCATAAGACAAAGGCCATACCGACTGCCATTATCAAAAAGAAAAGTAGTAGAAAAAGAAATTGAGGACATGCTGAAAAAAGGTGTCATTCGGCCTTCAAATTCACCTTGGGCTTCTCCCATTACCCTAGTTCCTAAAAAAGATGAAACAATTCGCTTTTGTAATGATTATCGTCGGCTAAATTCTATTACAGTAGAGGATAGCCATCCTTTGCCATACATTCAGGATATTTTTGATTCTTTGGGAGGCTCAAAATTCTTTACCACATTGGACCTACGCAGTGGTTACTGGCAAGTTCCTGTAGCTGAAAGTGATATTCCAAAAACAGCTTTTATAACCCACCAAGGGTTATATGAATGGGTTAGACTACCTTTTGGTTTAAAGAATGCTCCAGCAATTTTCCAAAGGGCAATGCAATCAGTACTTGGTGATGCATTGGGAAAACATGCTATGGTCTACATTGATGATGTGGTAATATATTCAAAGACTGAGGACGAGCATGAAAAACATGTCCTTGATATTTTAAATCGCCTGAAGAACTATGGTCTGGTGATAAAGGAGTCAAAATGTACTTTCCACAGGGAAGAATTGCCTCTATTGGGGTATATTGTTTCTGGCAAGGGAATTAAAGCCAATCCAGAAAAGACAAATGCTATCAGTAATATGATGGAACCAACTGATGTTCGAGGTGTGCAACGTTTTCTTGGCATGTATTATATCTAGAATAGCATATAAGTATGTGAAGAGATAGGGGAGTCCACTAGAGGATGTATATATATAACGATGTAAAGGCAATGATAGTTTATAGTAGACTGTTTAATAATCAGAAGTGTGAGTCGTACATACTCCAGCCAGGAGGGCTGGTACTCCAGGGAGTGCCTACACTTGATTGGCACTTGGGGGCGGAGCATAGCTCCCGCACGGTATAACATTTACCCCCTTACTAGCCAGAGGCGGATTCATAACGTTTTATCCAATCAAGCCAAACACCATATTTTAATAAACAGTAAGAAAGCTATGCTATGTGTACTTGTCTCTAACTACTCCACAAATCAGAATCTCATTTTGCGAGGTCTCATTTTATTTGTGGACTTCAGCAGCTGCTACATCCTAATAAAACACAAGTAGGTAAACACGAAAACAGACAATAAATCACCTGTCAAAACCTCTCAAGTTGATATTGGTTTTTTATGACCTTTTTACAACATTACCCCCTTACTAGGAGTGAACTAACCACGACTATACACTAATAGAAAACACTATATCAACACACAATCGTTAACGCACTACAAATACATGGTTACATGTTAACACAATGCAATACAAATAGCTTTCTAACGTACGACTTTGCTTCAGTCCAAATTCACACCCAGGGTCGTCGTGACCCCATCCGAGTTCCTACAGACCACTGCCCACATGTGCCCATTACTGTCTAGGATTTTTTCGATCTTGTCAAACTGTCCCCCAGAGATGGTCCTAGTGGCCGGTAAGTCCAGGACTAATTCGGTATCCCCTTTGTTAATCAAGATAGGTGCGTCCCACCTGAGCACCACTGTTTTGGAGCAAAACAGCCCTGAACTTTCCACTCTCACCCCCATTAGCTTAGGGATGACAGCCCTTTCCATAATCCTATTCTCAAAAATAACGGACAACAGTTCAATCTCTACTACTGTAGAACCACTCTGTAATCGCAAGGCCAGACCGCCGGATATCTTGCGTTCGCCCTCGCATCTACAGCAGATAGGCACTGGCAGTCGACAACAGCAATGATCACGTAGGAAAACAAAAATCCTTTTTGCTACATAAACTCCCACCACAATGCATGCAATCATAAACATCCATGAGACATAAGACGAATCTCCATCTTGTACTACCTCACTACTGTGGGGGACCAAACTCATAGCCTGTTTGAAATGGCTGTGCTCCGGTCTTAGCAGCTTCATGTTTAGACCAAGGGTCTCTTCAAGACCTACTCAATCCGATCTTACCCGGAAACAAAGCTTCTCTAAGTATTTATACAATTGCAATCAAAACAATGAAAACGTCAATACAATCAATCTGCAAAACAAACACGAAAATCTTAAATATTTGCGATATAAAATAAGTCGTTCTTTGTGGTAAACTCGTTCAACAATCAATATTCACCATGGGACTAGCCCCAAACACATCCTGTGGTCAATTCCCATCCAAATACCAGGTTGACAATCGTAAACATTTGCCATAAGTATGAGAACTAAACACAAAAATAATTCTATCCATCTACTATTGTCTTATAATTGATTTGCAACCAAAAGAGTTCACAAATACTGTATTTAACTATAACGCTATACACAAAATCATGTACTATATCTGAGATCGTCAGTTATACTCAGCCGCAGCACCTAATAACACAAGTGCCTAGAAACTAAATAAAATATAAACAAGAAAAACACATTCTACCACAACACACCGCACTGTAATACATTAACCGACAGCTTAAATCAATGTTTACATTCATTATCACCACCGCAGGACTATCGCATTCCATGCCTGCCACCGCTAAGTAGGTCCACCTGTTGACCATCTGATACCGCAAGCTTGACACGTTATACTTACTCTGCTACTGTGTGATAACATTTCCCTTCAAAGAATTACAATGTGTACTTAAACAAACATGATTATCAAATATGAACACACCATCTAGAGACAAATCAATGCAATAAAATACAAATGACCGAACTGCTTTGAGAATTAAACCCGCAGAACGCAAACCAATTCAAATACAAGTGTATAAATTTGATCAGCGGCACCCGGTTTCATTTCACGCATACAACACACACTAAGGTTTGCCGCCCCGTTACTTTCTACCGACTACCCCCGTGTCTAACACAGCTGTGTCTCCATGTCACCAAATGATGCATTCCTCTCATCCTGAACCCTATCTGCTTCCAGGGCACCTAATCTAGTCTGATTTTCTCTAGACAATTCCTCCATGGTTTGTTCCATGTTTCTGAAACATTTGGTCAACATTTCAAACTTCTTCCTCTCTACTTCTGGAGTCCTATTTGCTTCAAACTCCTCCATAGCTCTCTCCATACCCTCAAAACATCTAGCCCAGCCTTCGAATCTCTCCTTATCTTCCACAGAATTACTTTTCACGACAGAACCAGAGGGCTCCTGATGGTCCAGAAATGCTGCATTTACCTTTCCTGCAAACCTTTTTGGCTTAGTGGGTGACTTCTCTACCCCCTTACTATGCCCTAACTCGCTGCTTTTACCTGGACTCTCTGTTCTTCCCAGTACCTGAATATTACTCCCCTTGACAGGCTTCCATAATATTATCCACACATTTGCATTCCTATGCAGATCCTCTGCCAGTCTAGACAAATACCCATACGGCACTCGCACCACCTCCGGTAGTGTAACACTGTATGTTCTTCCCTGTATCGGAACTCGCAAATCATCATCCCATCTTAATAGTAGTGTACCACTTATCCTAAAAAAATTCTTCACCAATTCGGTGCTCCGTAGTCTAGGAGCCTGTGCTTTTGCCACCGCATTCCTTTCAAAAATTGTTTTTATCATCTCAAAATCATACAATGAAATGAAGGAGCTTCCCTGTGTATGTATCTGCCCCCACACCAGTCTGCAGCTGTCTTCCATAGAAATCTAATCCAACCCTGTGATGCATACATGACCACCAGTACCAGTATCAATACCACCGCGCTCTCTATAGAGAGTAGCTCACTAGTATTTCGCCTAGACTCATCTAGCATGGCGTCTAGCTCCACCACCTCTCTAGACAACCCACTTACATTCACTGACATGGCACTTACTCCGTTACCCAGGAATGGAAACAAATTTGTCACTCTATGCAACTTACACAATAGATATAAACATGCCACAGTATTCACAACAGTCAGAACCGTAAATGTAACACTGGTAGTGGGATGAAAAGGCAAATTTCTCAACTTTGTACTCATATCGTCCCATACTGTTTTCATTCGTTTATTTTTTTCCTTCAGATCTAATAAATTTTTGTGTAAGTCTATACCTTCTTTGAGAACTGTATCAGGACCCTTAGACAAAGTGTTTCGTATGTCTGCTGCTGACGGAATATTTATCCTAACCTGTGAGTCAAACAGCTGCGAGACACTGATATTTCCCAGTGACAAATTGAAGGTTAAAGCCAGAGGCAGGTTAAAGGCCGCCCTTACTGAAACATGTATAGCTGTACCGTTATTGCAATCGCTGTTGGTTACTGACAAAGAAAAATTTCCCATATGAGCCACCCAATTGCACGGGATAGATATTATTACGTGTGAAGTAATCCGCACTTTCCTCGGTCTTAATCCCCCACAATTGAACACCGCAGTCGGCCCGCCATTAATCACTAGGTGTCTGTTCTCTCCCAGATACAAATGACTCACAGGAATGGGCCTGTCCAAATATGTATGAAACTGACATAACTCCAAAATCGCATCCTTTATCTCAAAAAATATGGCAGACAAACATGAGTGACTTTCTATTGCTCGTTCCAAAAACATTCCAGTACATAACATCATATTCTCTACCTGGTTATAGCACAAATCAATCTCCCTACCTGATGGTAACATATAAAATCCTTCCTTATTATTTAGAACAAAATAATTGTTCCGCAGCACAATCTCAGTATATCCCCTAGTACTACTCGAGTTTGAATTTAGTGGCACAGGGACTGTCCCAACGCTGTATATGTCCGCCAGACCACCTATAGGCACTATATAATGTGACATCACAATTATGAACTTTGCCTCCTGCAGCAGCACAGCCTTCACCGAACCCCTTCTACGTAGTTCTCCGATTGTTTTATGTTTAGGAAACTGTCTCACTGTACTCCTGTTTAACATAAGGCGTGCTACCTCCAATTGTCTGTCGTCCACCAGTCCTCTGTGGATTTCTCCAACCTGCAATGCATACAAGGCTTCTACTAATTCTCCCATGCTCTGCACGTATTGTATTAATGAAACAATATCCAGGACCATTGTCTCTATGTAAGCCACCTTCCTCAAAGAATCCCTGTATTGGCGAGCAAGCGAAACATCTTCTCTCTTGCTCTCATTAGACAAACGACCTATGGTGGTAGTTAGGTTCATCAACACCCTCTCCATTTGTCCTACATGAGCCGATGAAAATCGCAACAGGTTGTGATTGCTGCGTACTAGTCCTATCAAGATCTCGTCCCTGGTTCCTTCAATCGATTCTGCCATTTCTGATCCATCTAGCAAAACTCTCACCGCATCAGAAAAATCCGCTATATCAGACTCCGTGGCAGTTCCAAAGACCGATTTCATCAACTTTCCTACAAAAGGAAGAGGCGCACCCCGTTTATTTCTGATCCTATTTTGCACAAACGAAGTCATTAAACTGTCCCAGCGTTCAAACTGCTCTACAGCCAATCCATACACATCACTCTGTAGCAGATTTATCGCCTCACAGTCCCCCGCATTCATACCATGGAGGTTAGCGACACATTCCTCTGGTCTCACTGGTTCAGCCACGTGTGGTACTGCTACCTCCAAAACCACTGATTTCTGCTCCGCACCAACGTATACCTTGGACTGATGATCAAAATAGACCCCTACATTCTGGCGTGCTACTCTCTCGCTCCAGGCTGTCGATATCATCATCCAACTGAAAACAATTGCATGAAATGAATAAACTATTTGTTCATCTATCTCATTTGTCTATATCATTCTACCTACAACAAGCAATAAGTTATTTGGTCAGTCTATGACCATCACCCTCCTAGGGGAGTCAGTTCTTTAGCAGAACTAATTTCATTTATCAATCTACTCCTGTCGAGAAAGCCTCGGCTGCAAATTACTCGATCAGACTAGCAGCACAGATATACCAGCAGAACGCTGGGTAGTAAAGCTGCGGCAAATTATCACCAAATTACAAACTATCACCTCGAATGGTTTCTCGGTTTACCTGATAATCCCTATCGCCTTGATAATCCAACCTTCCATGATCGCACCCTACTCGAGACTCCTTAGACCCTATTCTTACAGAGAAATCTTGGGGTCATTACCGAATATAGACGGAGGAATTGACACAACGCTGGCGTCTGCTATGTCCAGAATGCTTATGGCAACTCAGTCCTAAGACTCGCCGCAGAGCTGGCTCTCAGATAGCAAGACCCCACCTCCTCTCGAGGCACCCTTCATCGTTCAGTGCACGAGACCTGATAGAAGCCACGCCCCTATCCTGTCTGGACTGAGCCTCACTGAACCCGGGTCTAGGCGTTACCAATGCTGAATTCCTTTTGTATCCACCCATATGAGGATTCTCTTTCATTATTGAATTGCTTAAAATTCCCCGTGCAGTTAACAAATGGAGGAATGGCTGGTTTATACCTATTAGTATTTTGACCTGATATTTTGAGCGTTAGCTACGGCGACTCCCCAACATCTACTTGGTGATACACCCATATCACTCCTCTGACCGCCACTTACAATCTAGCCTTCCCCACTGATAGATCGGCGCTAATCCTTTTTAGGAAGCGCTTTGGCGTTGATAATTTTTAATTGGGTTTATCTCCCATTAATTTTCTCAAAAAGTCATTGGTGTAATCTTTATTTACAATTTTCAAGTGAGCCACGTGGACTGGTCTTTTCACCGCCTTGCCGTTGTCTAGCCTTCTTAACCTAGCTGTGAACTTTGAGGGCTTAGACAAGACCAGAAAAGGACCATTGTAGACAATTTTTAATTTATTGCTCACTGCATTCCTGGTATGATTCTGGACCTTCGAATATACCACCATCCCAGCCTCTATTTTGTCTGGGTATGTAGATCTGTCATGTCTCTTCTTCATCTTCTCTTGCACCTGCTTGAGTTTGACCTCTGCCTCCGTGCCAAGAAATTCCCTGACACCATCGGCCTCCAACAAATGCTCTATAATTGGTTTGATGGAATCCCTGACATCTCTCAGGTTGGCCTCGGCCGGAAGAACACAGTTCTTCCCAAATACCAGCATGAAAGCTGAGTACCCCAGCGAATAGCTGTCACTGGCATTCAATGCAAGTACTATACCGGGGATGTATATATCCCATGTTTCGGGGTTCTTTATTGTAAATGTTCTGAGCCTTTCTACCAAGCTTCTATTCGTACGCTCGATCAATCCATTCGATTGAGGCCTATAGGGGCTGGAGAACACTTGTTCTATCCCAAATTTTGAACAAAAATTTACAAAATTACACCCAGAAAACGTGGTGCCATTATCAGAATAAATCCTACTTGGACAGCCAACAATGCATATGACTTTCTCAAAGAACTATAGTGCTCACGTGTCACATTTGATAGTCTCCGCCAGCCATGTATAATTTCAGATATGTTCTTTCCACTGGAATCTTTGGATTCCTTGCTAACAAAGTTCGTGCAAACTGACGGCTGACACATGACACCGAGGCACCCGTATCCACCAGAGCTGGCAGTACATAATTTTCCGCTCTAATCTCGGCCGAACCGTTACATAATTTAATCACATTCATTTTCTTGCCAGCCCTCGTGCTTTTGCTCATTTCTAAAATTGAAAATTTTGTTCTGTCAGGGTCGTATTTGAAAGGTTTACTCACTCTTTTTATAAGCTGTCCTCTCTGATGCGCTGGATCAAGCTCATTGAGTCGGCCAGGAGCGCTTCCTGACCTTCCTCCTCGTTTTTTGAGATAGTACTTGAAGTATCACTGTCACTGTCACTACCTTCTAGACAAATCTCGTTCACCTCCTTCTTGTAGAATTTCTTTTTCCAATTAGATTTGGGATAGAACTGTCCATCCTTGCTCTTATAGTACAAGGTCTCTTGGTCATATTTGCCGTTTGAAGAAGATCTGTGTCGCTCGACAGATCCCTCTTTAGAGTAACTCCCTGATTCAAACTTCTTCTTCTCATGTGGTGATTTGCTCTTATATCCATCAGACTTGTAGTATTTCTTTTTCCACTCGCCTTTATTCTCCTCTTGCTTACCCTTATATGTATCGTACTTCCTGCTGTAATCCTTTCTGGATTTCCTTTCGTTGTCATCCACATATAAGACTTCAGCCTTATTCTCTCCTGTTGATGTACTAGACTTGGCTTTTATTACAGCCTCATATTTTACAGCGGCGTCGGTCACTGCTGCCACCGTCTGCGGTCTCTCCGCCGCTACACACATCCTTAAGTTCGCATCTAATTTCCCAATTAGAATTTCCGCTTGCTCCTTCTCACTCAAGCTAGATCTCTCCAGCAATCGTGACATTTCTCTACAGAATTCCTTCGTTGTTTTAGAAGGCTCTTTCTCTCTGTAATTATAGTTATCATTTCCTCGATTGACATATCCTGGAACTTAATCAAAAACTCCTGCTTGAAAGTGCTGAAAGGTGCGGACGTGGAATACTTATCCACAAATCTCATGTAAAAATCCAATGCTGATTCTTTTACAAAGGCTTTAAAGCCGTCCAACCACATGTTCTCAGGTAGATCATTCTTCAGCGCATAGTCTACATATTCTTCCATAAACCTAACCGCTGACCTTGACACTGTTGGTTCGTCAAACACCACCGGTGGCTTCATAAAATTCTTTATTACATGCCCCGGCAGCCTGTCCTTTTTCTCTTCTCTCCAATCCTCTCTCCTCTCTTCCTTCTTTGTATCCAACATACCCGTCATGAATTGAAAGGTATCCATCCGCATTTGTTTTAGTTCCTGCATCATGAAAGCCATGCTATCATTTGTATGTCCAGCCTGCTGCACTGGAGTTATCAATTGCTGCTGCGGACTAGGATTCATATTTGGAGCAGGATAATTGAACCTTGGGTCTCCCTGTCCCATATTAACGTTAGCATATGGACCTAACTGTTGTCTAGGCGTATATATCGACTGTGGAGATCTTTTACCGAAATTACCCATGTAACTGTAGTAATTCCCACTCGTGGCCCCATTGTTATGTTGAGAATTCGTTTGCTGCGGTTGCTGTTGTTGTACCTGTTGTTGCGGTTGTTGCACATACTGCTGTTGTGACTGTTGTTGTACATATTGCTGTTGCCACTGATGCTGTTGTTGAGCCTGCAGTTGTTGTTGTTGCATCAATTGCTGATCCATTTTTCTCGGCTGTATCGTTATACGCTGTTGAACTGGTGTTGGTTTCACCGACCTCCTCGGTAAATATTGTAGCTGCTCTCTCCCCAAATGCATTCGTTAAAACCGAGTCCCTTTCCATAGACCTTCTAGGAGAATTTTTTACTATGCTCTCTCCTCTCAATTTTCCATATGCATCCGTCTGTGGAGGGCTTGGCCAATTTAAGTCCTCATTCAACATTTCGTTCCACCGTGGTATTTCACCAATGTTCTTTGCAACATTAATATGTTCTATATCACTTAAATCATCCAAAGGTAATCCACGATCCTTTTGTGGTGTGAAGAATGCCTGTTCCCCACTATCCCCGTATAGGATAGTAGAGTTCCCACTCAGGCTCTCTTCTTCCTCCTTTACTTGTCCCCCGTACTCCAACCGTCTCTGGGAATCCGATTTCCCAAACGTTGTAAAACTCCTCACTGTTGATTTCAAACTATCCAGAAAACTCTCAGAAGCCATATATAAAACCGCTATCTGTGATTAAATACCGATTCGCACTCGGTTCCTCCACCAATATTATATCTAGAATAGCATATAAGTATGTGAAGAGATAGGGGAGTCCACTAGAGGATGTATAAATTATATATAACAATGTAAAGGCAATGATAGTTTATAATAGACTGTTTAATAATCAGAAGTGGGAGTCGTACATACTCCAGCCAGGAGGGCTGGTACTCCAGGGAGTGCCTACACTTGATTGGCACTTGGGGGCGGAGCATAGCTCCCGCACGGTATAACACATGGTAAATTACTATCGCCAACTAATTCCAAATTGTGCTCACATTGCAGAACCATTTACCAGATTAACACAGAAAAATGTTAAATTTGAATTCGGACCAGAGCAATGTGAAGCTTTTCTAAAATTGAAGCAAGAACTAGTTTCGGATAGAATTATGGCACATCCTGATCCACAGAAACCATACAAACTCTATAGTGATGCCTCAAATATAGCGGCAGGTGCCATCTTGGTTCAGATTGATGAGATGGGGGTGGAAAGACCAATTCAATATATAAGTAGGACTTTCAGAGGGAATGAGAAAAGATGGAGCACAATTGAGAAGGAAGCCTTTGCAATTGTCCATGCTCTAAAAAAATTAAGACCTTATTTATATGGTGCAAAATTCGAAATTTTCACAGACCACAAGCCATTAAAAGCCTTGTTTCTTTCAGAGGTTAAGAACACTAAAATACAGAGGTGGTCATCTCTCATTGCTGAGTATAATGCTCCAATTTTACATAGGAAGGGAAAGAACAACATCCGAGCTGACATGTTGTCTCGGCTACCTGATCCTTTAGAGATAGGGGAAACGGTAGACTGGGTTAATATAGAAGCACGTCCCGGGGAGGTACTACCATGGTTGAGGGATGGTTTGAACAAAATAGAAGTTGCTACAGCCCAGCAACAAATGCCCGAGTGGGATAGGGCAGGGGAGGATGACTCAGAGTATGAAATTAGTGGGAATTTATTGTGGTCTACCAAGAATTTGACTCATCAACAACCATATCCAAGATTGGTGTTGCCAGAACAATTTAGAGACAGAATCATTGAACGTTCTCATCGAGAGGTGGGCCATCAGGGTGTAGAGAAAACGCTGCAATGCGCACGAGAGCTCTATGTCTGGCCACGACAACGACAAACTATTAAGCTTTACATTAGATGGTGTGCTACCTGTGAGATCAACACAGATAGACATGAGGTGCCTGGACCGACAGGTATGCCTACTGCTAATTATCCAAATGAGATTGTGGGTATTGATACAGTGGGACCTATGACATTGGGTGAGGATGGTAATCGATATTTGGTAACAACCATAGATCACATTACTGGCTGGGCAGAAGCTTATCCAGTAAGAGACAGGAGTGCTGCATCTGTTATCAAAGTTTTAGAGAGAGATTTTATTCCAAGGCATGGTCCCCCTTCAATTTTAATCCATGATAATGGGGTTGAATTTATGAACAGAGCAGTTCAAAATTTTTGTGATGCATGGCAAATTGAAAGGAGAAGAGCAACTAATTATCACCCGCAAACAAATGCTAAGGTTGAATGCTTTCATCGCACACTGAAGAATATGATTAGAAAACTTGTAAATAATCGCAATAATCAATGGGAAAGACATCTTGGCACCGCTTTATTAGGTTATCGGCAGACGGTCTCCGACACTACTGGTTACAGTCCAGCTTTCCTGCATTATGGGCGAAGAATCGGGTTTCCTAGGATCTCAGCTGGTCCTGACTGTAGCGACCCACAAGTCCTTGGAAATCGGCTTGAAGATGTAAGTGAAGCCTTGAAGGAAGCTGCAAGAAATACTGACATCTCCAAAGAGGCATATATGGAGCAACAACGCAAAAAGGCTAATGCACCAGAACTTCAGGTAGGTGATCGAGTAGTGCCCCTTGCGCATGAAAGATTGCCCCTTGATTCCAAATGGGAACTTCCTTGTGAGGTCACCCGAGTTCGAGGTCCTGTTGTCTGGTGTAGACCCATAACTGGTGCAGGTAATGTTGTTGCATATAACAGAGTTAATGTGCGCAAAATTGATCCTGTAGGGGATTGGCGAGATGTGAGACCAAGGGTGCCCCGGAGACAAGAGCTAGGGAGTTTGCTCGTCCTGACCAACCAGTGCCTCGGATTCCAGATAATCAGGATGATGTCATAGATGCTGCGCAGGCGCAACCACTACCACCGCCGGTGAATGATGTTCAGCCACCTACGGATATACCTCAACCTCAGCCTGCGCCACCAGTAGACCCTGTGGAGCCTATGCAGGTGGAGGTACACTACAATCTTCGGAAAAGGAAAGCCACTGGTCCAACATCTGAGGACAAACGTCCAAGATGTGCCGAATTCAGTTCCTACTTGTAATATCTTCAATTTCTTCAATATGCACAGCTGTGGAACATATTGACAGGCAAATTATTCCAGGAGGAGTTCTCCTGAGGAAGACGGCTGATGTCTATACCGTCAGGGAGACATGGAAGGTAGTTGTGGTGGTCAATGCTCCTGAACTTCCGCCACTGGACAAATGATTTCACTAACATTTTGGAAAATGATCAAGTCAAGAATATTTTGCCCCCTGCTTTCATTAATAATTTGAAACGCAGAGTTTTAATGTGGACAGTTACATCACCAAAATTCCTTAACATTAGTATTTTACATATGACCTCTGATCAGCATGTCAAGCGTGGTTTGATGAACTTTGTAGGCGATGCTGCCGGATTTCATTTTGGGGTCGCTACTCAGGAGGAATTACTATCAGTATCGAAAGGATTGGAGGAGGCTGGAAAACAGAGAGCAGAGATTTTCCACAATCAGGAGAGGCTTCTCAGCGTAGTAAACCAGACGCGGAGCTACGTTGCAGAAAACAGACATGACATAGGCGTCTTGTTCAACTACATGGTCCATCTCCGTCAATATGTTTCGTTACTCCAACATGATCAGTCAATAGCAAATCATGACATACAACAACTTTTCCTTCTTTTTCAACTAGATAGCCTGGTGGGCCAGGTAGACAATATTCTCCACCAAGTAGAGCAGGATCTGAATGAGTATCGGCGTATCGCTTTAGGACCAGTGCATTTAACAGAGGACTTGGTGTCCAAGGATGACCTAAGAGAGGTTTTACGACAGATGGAGAGTGTAACTCTACCAATGGAATGGTAGAAGTAACAAACTCTCAAATTATTTTTGTTTTGGATCTGTGGGGACAGGACTCCGAATTGTGGGAGGAGTGGGCATTGCAAGCCTATCCCTTTCCACATGAAAATATTCAGTATCAAGCTATTGTTAGACCCCGAGTGGTCGTAGATGTTAAGCGCAGGAATCTTTTCACTCCTCTGCAATGCCAAGGAGGGAAGACAAAACTTTGCATTGCCGGTGTAATTGAACACACTGGATGTGAACTAGGTTTAATTAGTGGAACTTCCAATTTATGTAAGTTAGCGGTACACCCTATTGATAATGCTTTGATGATGATTCCCTACAAAGCGAATCAATGGATTGTGATTCCTTTTATGCCGACTGAACTAACATTGCAGTGTGATCATGAAAATCACCAGACTATTTTGCTAACGAACACTGAACTCTGGAAGGTTGATCCTGATTGCAGTATAAAGACTCCTAACTTTACCACGAGAAGTGTAGATTCTTATAAACTTGGCATGGCAGTTCATTATGAATCGCCTACAATTGTGAACTTTACTTTTTCTATTGCCGCTGAAGTACAGAGACGTTTACCTGAACTTTTAAAGTTTCACTCGCTTCTCGAGATTGATGCTGTTAGTAACGACGTATTGCATATTTTACCTGACAAATTGCAGCATGATCGTGATGACTTTGTAATGGGTCACTTTGATTTTACTATTTTGCTACTTCTCATGATTGTTTCTTTATTTGTGTATTTTTCTTTGAAGCTTACTAAAAGTCGCTGTAGGTGGGTGAAGAGTGTCGTGGACGATGATAATGAGACCAAGATCGAGTCTCACCATCTTTCTTCGATATTGCCAAACTTGGAATAGTTTTAATTAGAGTTGGGTAACTCTAAAACTAAAAAAGAGGGGAAGGAATGTTAGATTGGGAAATATATATTGGCTTATATATTAAATCTAATAGTTATAAATTCATATATTAGCTTATAGCTTGAACTGTCATGTACTGTCTTCAGGAAATAAACAATATACATTCACATTCACATGAAAAATTATTGTTGTAATTGTATGAGATTTATCACAGATAACTTTCTGTAGGAGGATTTTAGCGGGCAATCCATGAGGTATGGTATTCACAGGACGGCAAGAGTAGGTGTCAATTGTGGTGACCCACCCATAAGTCATGGTAGACAGAAGAGGGTCCGAGGTCTTAAAACTGATGAAACCATAAGCTATGCTGGTTCAGAGACAAGGCATAACTCGTCCAATTCAGGCCCATATATAATGAAAGGGGAGGGGGGACAAGAGAGAGAAAGTCCATAGTTTATGTGAGGGTAAGTGTGGAATCGGGTGCCTTAGTGCCCTGTGCTACTATAAATTCTTCTTTTCGGGGACAGAGGTAAGGACATTTTACATCATGATGATTCCTCAAAACGATGTTCTGTCCATTTCCAAACTTTGTATACAGAGGAGCATGTAAAGTACTGCCCCGAGCGTAGTCACACTTTCCCACTAAAAACTTATTGTAATAATAATCTTCCTTTGGGAGTGATGTAGTCATATTCTGACGCAGATGTACAGCAAATATAGTCAATGTTGCATCAATAACAAACACCCTTTGGTGCACTGCATTTAGAATAATGACATTATCATAACCTGGTCGTCCAATCACTAATCTAGGAAGTGTACTCCAAGGATAAAGTTCCACTTTGTAAATGAAGAAGTAATCCACAGCATGAGCTGGAGAAGGTTTTCCTTTGGTTTTTGCTAGATTCATGAGTTTGGTCATATCATCTAATGGTGTGCCTTGTGTTACCTCAAGCGTGGTCCTTCTGCCAACTATCAGGGAAGACTTGGTTTTAGGCAAGTGCGGTAGAAGTCCTTCCAGGGTCTGCATTAATGTTTTATCAAACAGGATATCAGCATTACAGTAGCCAGAGAACCTGCTCCTCCTTCTTTCTAAAACTTTGAGATACATGTCAGCAATGAATGGTAAACCAAATGAGTTCACTGGCATGTCATACACAACTTCTACTCCGGCAATATCCAATTCATTCATCCTGGTGTGCTGATGCTCTTTATTAATAAAGACAACAATGTTTACTCCTTTATCAAAAATGCTTCTCCAATATTTGACCAACTGAATGTGTAAAGGAAAGCGTTTAGACACCATGGTGAAGGTTGTAAAAATAGTTAAATTATATTCCAAGTGGTCTTGCTTTATATTTTCCAACCATGTTGTTTGCCAATGAACCCAAGTAAACTGAAGTACTATAATTTGCAATAATAAGAGGAAAAAAGATTTTTTGCATTTTGGGTTCATTGCTGTATTAGTATGATATTACTTTCTTTAATGTACATGAGATAAATACTGAAATGCTGCTGGTCACAATTGAATGCAATTCATAAAGTTATTGCCAAATGTATGACGTGTGTCTAACTATACAAAGTGTAGTGTATCTCAGGTTAGGACGCTCAGCAGAACACACATGGAACAAGCTTTAACAATGTTTAGTTCAATCTTGGACAGAAACACCAAGCGTTGACCATTGTCTTCAACATGAGCACCATTACACATAACCTTTATGATCAGGGGTTAATCCCAGTAGAAGGGTAAAATGAATTAAACATATTGATGAGTATTGTTATACTATAGCACAATACACAGGTATCTATAATTTATATGATATATATTATTTTTACTCCTTATTAATTGCCTTACACTGGACAACATAGGTAATGTCCTACAGTGGACAGAATGGACAGGGTAAGTACCCCTGTCCAATATGTGACAAACTTTTCACTAGAAAACAGGAATTCACTATCCATTGCAATAGAAAACATGACGGGGATATCCCCCTAATGAAACACATACTCTCAAGTGAAGCCCCCAAGAAGCCAATACCAGCCGTAGTTACTCAGAATTATAGCGGGAAACAACTCTCATATGTTACAGGGAAACTACCACCAAAACCTCCGAAAAAAATTCAAGGCAGCAAAATGATCCATCGACCAAGCTTCCCTATTATACGACCCCAAGACCGTATTACAACACAGAAACAAACACCTATCGCTTCAACCTCCTATGCTGCATCACCAACGCAAGACCCGACAATGAAAGCTCCCCACACACAACACAAGCCACCAACTCCTCAGCCACACCTCCTAGGGCGGAGAGCCCCGTACGACCACCAATCTCATTGAAACCACCAGCAAACAACACAGGACAGTACAATACAGAAACGACCGTTCACCTGACAGTCTCCATGGCACCAAAAAAGGTGAAACTTATAAACAACAATGATTCCAAAAGGTTAGACCTTTCCAATATTATCAAATGGCCTTCAAACCCAGTGAACTTATCTGACGATTCATCATCAACTCCATACCAGCTCCTACCACTTCTAACACAGTGACAGCCATGCCCACTCCCACTCGCAGCAGTACACCTCTCCTAGATGAACATTCCTGCTCCCAAATAATTAATATTACATCTTCTAACGACCTATCTATATCTAGCAGCGACTCCGGAGAGACAATACTAGATAACAAATTACAGAAACTGTTGGAACAAAATCCCCAACCCCAAACAGTTGATGCCTACACAATGACTTCTCCAGACATGACATCGCTAAACCAAGCAAAAACATGATCGATTCTATGCAGTGCAATTGACTCTATTGATCCATTGATGAGTCTAAAAATCAAACCCATCCTAATCCGTAAAGGAATTCTCTATGATCCAAAGTAATCAACAACAGCTATAACAGTTAAAGCAAACTGAAAAAAATTAATATAATGTTAAATTTGATTCTCACATATTGATTAACAACTTCTAGCCATATTATATGTAAAAAAAATGTTCCAACACGATCAGCCCTACGCAAAACTGGATCCATTCACTGCGGACAGTTATATGTACAGCTAACTACCACTACATCTTTTTGTACTTAAGCCCTAACTTTTACCTGTTATGACAACATCAATCTCCTGAAGAAGGGCAAGTCGGCCGAAAGCTAGAGACAAACAAATAAAACAACAATCAAGTTTATTATGCTCTCTCATCAATTACATCAATTAATTAAGCCAGCCTCCCTGATATACAGTGAGTCCCCTACCCTCTACTGTAAAACAAATTAAGAATTTTCAGCCAAATGTCGACCAATCGGTGGAATTGCTTGTAGGAAAATCAGGTTGCAGTACATTTTTCTAGCTGAGGTCGATGTGATTTTGTTTATGATATATAATGCAATGAAACAGCAAAGATCAAACTGCAAAAGTTATGCAGATATTTTGCAGTTATTTTCCCTTCAGAAGAAACCAGGAGAGTGTGTTTAAAGGTGCAAAAGATTCGCAAATTATTTTATTCTCAGTCTGATGTATTGTGTCTATCATATGGGGTTAGGGATCAGCAAAGATCATTGCACAAATCTTGCTCTCAAAATATACAGATATTTTGCAGTATTGTGGGTGAGGCACTGATACAAGCAGGCCGAATATTGATTTTTATATCAACCAAAAGGAACTAAAGAGTATGCATCATATATGTAGCTTTCAGTTATTTCTTTCTCAAGAAATAAAACAAGTGAAAAAATGTGCAAAAGTTTTTGCAAATGACATTGCAGTCGTTTTTTCTCATGTCTGCAATGGATCCTCTATACATGTGCAAAATATTTGCATTGCGGTTCTATTGCTGATATGTTACACACAGCATTGCACATCTTGCCCAACAGGATCTTAACCCTAGTGACCCTCAATTATAAATTGATTTGTTATTGGTCCCACCCATGGTTGTGTGTTTACTGTACCGCTTTTGTACCATATCTTGATTATAAATAATATTGTTGGTCTGAGACCACCAGTAGTAAGGGCCACCAGCATGTCGTCAAGGCAATTGTGCATTGTTACCCTGACATATGAATTTGTAATGTCCGGCAGGGATTGAAATCCTGCCTAAGTCATAACGTGCTACAATGTCCCTGGTGCTATCAGTGTTCAAGTTGCCATATATCACAAACAGCTTCACTCCATGATAAGTGTAGTAATCCAGCCAGTCAGCTAGTGCATCCTCCACATTCCTCACTACAGTAGAGATACACAGTGTGTGTCGCGGGCTGATGGCGTTCCTGTACTCAAACCGTCGTCTCCATGTCACATGGTGGGAATTATTCCAATCTTTGTCATTTCAAGAGAAAGTTCATCATCATCCGTCAGTGTGGTGTTAAATAAGCAAGTGTGCATATCCCCTCTTGCCTCTAGTACAGCATACCCTGCCTTGTCATTTATGACACAGCTTTTAACATGGCCTATTATACTACGCTTCCCATAACGAAAAAGTATATTTTCTGTAATAAATTGTTGGTAACGTTGTTCTGAAAACACAAATTGTGTCTTATTTACAAATAATTTCAGTTTTGGTTTCAAACCGCATCCTAGGTATTTTTCTCCATTGAGTTTGCTTTTGAACACATATGCCATTTGTGGGTTATAAATGTAGCAGACTGTGACAGTAAGAGTAAGCAGTAAGAGTTGTATGCGGTGTTTACGCCTGAACTTCATACTGGTGGACAAACAGTTTTGCAAATAGACATGAGAATACTGCAATCACATTATAAAGACAGATTGTAATTGTTGTAAGGAATTTTGACATTTTGTGATATTGCCGTTGGATTTGCTCCGGTTGACAATTGTGGAAAGGATAAGAGCCAGTTGGATGCTGTTCTTATGTTGACAGGACCGCGACAACTCCCTGGAATCACTTTTAGCATGTGAAATGGACTCTCAGCACGAGAAACACATATTTTTACTATAAAAACACTTTACCTGGACAGAAAAGGACCATGTGATAAACCACTTACATCAGGATGTTACCGTACAATTAGCAGTGATATTTACATGGACTGAGTTATATGAAACCAGCGGCCCAATTAATGACGCTATGCCAAAAATCACACCTATCTTCCTTGTCTTACAAATGCAGGTAGATCAGCACTGCTAACAGCTCACGTTTTGTGGCACAATATTTTTTCTTTGGCTTAGTGAGACTGTTACTAGCGTATCCCAATACAACTTCTTTGCCGTCCTGCATCTGTGATAACACTCCGGCCATTCCAAAGCCACTGGCATCTGTATCCAAGACAATTAACCAACTTAGGATATCCAAGAACTGGGGCTGGTTTGGTTTGGTTTGGTATACTTTTATTTGCAGACTTGCTGGCAATCGAGGATTTCTCCGAACAATAGGGAGGTCTTCGGGCACCTCATTAGCATATTTTGTATTTATGATGTAGGTTTACTCCCTCTCAGTCATTGACTGCTGAGGTTCGCTACAAGAATGTCTTAAGTAATTATTTTTGCATGTGACTAGTAACAACAATTTGGCAGCTTTAGATAATACACAAGGGTAATTCTATCTTTCTTTCGCTTGATGTTTCAGGCATACTTATATAAAATATTCATCAATCCAGACATATACATTTTTAGCACTTAATGAAAAGGTATTGTAATCAATTTGTTTATGAGCTATTGCCGGGAGCCTATTCCAAGAATATGGTAATTGATGGTATATCGACTTTCTTATCTGGTCAGTCTTTGGGATATCGTGTTTCAGGATTTTTTTTACCATCTCTGAAATTACGCGTATTTATTGTTCTAAGATCAATATTTCTTGGGTCTTGGGCCCGGCGATGGCCCATTTGTAGCAGGTGGAGGGGTCGTCGGTATTTCAATGGTAACAGTCCTTTTGTAATATGCAGTTCATCAACATTTGTCCTAGACGGTATTCGATATATAGTTCTTAAGATACGGTTTTGTAGTATTTGGAGTCTGTGGGGGGGGTGGGGGGGGGGGGTGTTTCCACATGATTCCAACAGTATATCTGCTTGGTCAATGATCGGCAGCACCATCACTTTATAAACTAACAACAGTGTTTTTTGAGTTAGTTTTTCTCGTAGCTTAGTGAATTGCCAGCTTTTGTAGTTAAGCATACTTGTTAGCTTCTGAATCATTGACTTAAATTTCAGTGCACTGTCGATCTCAATACCTAGGTACTTATAAGTTGCAATATCTTCCAATACTGTACCGTCAAGGGACACATGATACTGGGGTTGTTTTCCCATGTGTTTGGTGATCCACCTTGACCTGAGCATTGGCCTCGGGAAGATGGTTTGTACTTTTGATTTATCTAGGTTTAAAGATATTTTATTTAATTTACACCATTGGCCCATAGAGTTTAGATCAGATTGGAGATCATTAGTTATCTGTGCAAGGTTTGGGTCTGAATCATATATTATCGTATCGTCAGCGAACATCTGAATTTTGGAGTTGCAAATATAACTAGGTAAATCATTTATATATAGATTGAATAATATTGGGCCAAGAGTAGTTCCTTGTGGCACGCCACAGCTTATTATTTTTGGGCTAGAAAGAATGTCATTGACATATACTTGTTGACTTCTATTCGTTAAATAGTCTTCAAACCATCTATGTTCCTTTCCCATGATTCCGAATAATTTTAGTTTTTCTAGTAGTCTTACATGATTTACGGTGACGAAGGCTTTTCTCAGGTCAAGGTAGATGGACCGTACTGCACAATTTTTATTCAGTGCTTGATACACTTCATTTAAATATGTTATAATAGCATCCTGGGTTGACTTTCCAGTCCTAAAACCGAATTGGTAGTCGTACAACAAGTTATAATCATTCAAGTATGTTGACAGTTGGGTATGGATTACCTTTTCTAACACTTTGGCCGGTAGCTGTATAGTCGATATCGGCCTGTAATTTCCCAGGTCAGTGACGTCACCTGCTTTATGTAATGGTGTTACTTTTGATGCTTTCCAGGATTTGGGTATCAAAGAGACTGATTGTGTCATATCGATGATTTTCTTAAACTGGTCTATTAGTATTAATAGTGCTACTTTCAGTAACCATGCCGGCATATTTTCTATACCAGACGATTTACTTGATGCCATGTTTTTTATGATATTTGTAAGATCCTTTCTTGTGACTGGCGTGTACATAAATTTTGGGTGTTCAAATTTCTTATTCTGAAACTCTTCTTTATCGTTATCTTCGGTATTTTTTTGAGGTGGGGGTATTATTTCCGCAAGTTTATTACCTATGCTCGAGAAATAATCATTAAAGATATCAGGTACTTTGGGGGTTGGACCAGCACATTATTTTCTTTTAATATTATTTCTGTCTTATCTGCTTTTGCCTTCCTGCTGTTAAGCAATGGTGCTAGTTTTGCCCAGAATTTGTTCGGGTTGTGGCTGTTTGCCTCCAATTCTTGTTTTATGTAGTTATTTTTTAGATTTCGGGCATAGTGATTGATTTTGTGCCTCAATTTTTCTGCCTGGTCCATTATCGTGGGGTTTTTCGTTCGCTTGGCTACCTTAAATAAGTTATCTCGAGCTTTTATTTGAGCGAATAAATCTCCAGTTAATTATTCTTTTCTTGCTTTCACATTTTCGTGCTTTCTTACTGGGCACATTGTATCTATAGATGATGTTATTTTTGTAATCATGTTTTCCCAGCTTTGCGTTGGGTCCCCTTCATTGAGTAAATTATCCCAATCCAAGCTTTTCAGTTGATTTGACAGTTTTTCAGCATCATATTTCGAGTATGATCTGCATTTAAATGTGGTCGTTGAGTATCTCTCACTCTCTTTTTTAAATATAGCATAGGTGGGCAAGTGGTCACTAAGATTTACATTCAATGTTCCACATTTGCTTAGTATTTTAGAGTCAGTATAGATTAAGTCTAATATTGTACTCGTTGTAGATGTTATTCGAGTAGGAGTGTTGATAACTTGCCTCAATGAAGCGCTGTGTTCAACTGATAATAAACATGATTTGGAATTTGTGGGAATTGAGTAGTCCACATTTAGGTCACCTAATAGAATCTTGTCTTGATTTGTTTTTATATTTCCTAGTACATCATTTATTGTCTCTATAGCTATTTTCAAGTTGCCTGCAGGCGGACAGTAAGTATTTATTACCGTATACTCTTTATATTTATTGAGAGATATTTTTAATGTTTGTATTTCTATGTCTGGGGTGCTCATTTGGTGGTCATCACTGCCCGGTTCAACATCATATTTTTTCTTAACATACATACTCTGGTATGTCTATTAGATTGTTATATATTTTCTCGTTCAACCATGTTTCATTAATACATATCACATCTGAAGTCAATAAAGCTTTAGCTGCCTTGAATGCTTCCTCACATTTCTCGGTCCACACTAATGGTTTCAGCATTCGTCACAATTTGTTGCAGAGGAGCTACAATTCCACCAAAATCCAGTTGAAACTCCCTATAAATAGGAAGCAACCTAAGGAATTGCCTTAATTTCTTAGCAGTCTTTGGGACAGGCCATTCCTGGACTTTCACAATCTTAGCTGGGTGTGCAGGGATCCCATCTCCAGAAACAATCCTCCCTAAATGCTTCACTTTCTTGCAGAAAAATTCACATTTCTTAGGCTTAAGTTTAAGCCCATATTCTCTAATGCGATCTAGCACTAATTTCAGATTGTCTGCACATTCCTGGACAGTTTTTGCCAAAAAGCACCCTGTCATCCAGTTTAGGCAGGATTCCCAACGCAATCCGTCCAACATGCAGTTCATCAGGTGCTGGAAAGTGGCAGGGGTGTTTCACAGTTCTAAGGCCATAACCTTAAACTGGAACAGACCCACACTAGATAGGAAATCAGTTTTGTGCTTACTATTCTCATCCATTGCAACCTGCCAATAACCAGACTCTAAGTCTAATCTGCAAAACCATTGGTTCCCACTCAAGACTTCAACACACTCATCAATTTGTGGAAGAGGGAAACTGTCTTTTGTCACCAAATTCAGCTGGCGGTAGTCAACACAGCACCTTTGTGTTTCCTCTTTCTTAACCACCATAACTATTGGAGCTCCCTACGGACTACTACTGTGCTCAATCCTGCCTTCTTTATACATTTTCCAGATTTCCGCCTCTGGTCCGTCTCACCTAGCCACTGGCAATCTGCAATAAGCTTGTTTCACAGGGATTGCATCTCCAGTATCAATCACATGGTGAACCAAGTGAATGCAACCAACTTTGTTTCCAGGCAAGGAAAAGGGTCTTGGAAATGATAGAGCAGTTTCCTAACTAGCTCTCTTTCTCCTCTATTTCATTAACCAACTTCTCCAAAGGACTTTCAACACAAGGAGGAACAACTATCTCCAGAGGCAGAAGCTCATCATCCGCTATAGGTGAGTCTGTCACCTGCACGGGATAAAAGATAGCATAATTATGTGTTAAGGCTCCCGAAGGCAAAGTCTTTTAACAATCCCTGATCAGACTCAAACATCAATTTTTCTGATGTGTCTGAACCTCTAGCCAAGTCTATTTTGGCAAGTGTCACCCCTGACTTCTCCTCCGTCCACAAACTCTCTCACCTCCATAGTCTGAAACTCTTCCCCATATGCTCCCATTGCTTACACATGACAGAGACTGTTTGATTCTCAAGGAAAAGCAATCCAGACCAGTCAAGATTACAGCAGTGGACATAATCAAAATCAGTCCCCAGCAGTCCATCTTCTGGTATCTTCAGGCAAGAAACTACCCAACATGTAATCATATATGTCTCATTCCCTATTATTATAGGACACAATGCGCTCCCATGAGTGGTTATGGGCAAACCATTCCCCATCACACACACAATCGGGACCGAAACAAGAGGTGGTTGCTGAGGAAGAGAGTAAAAAAACTTCTTGGTAACAAGGCTAGTTGTAGCACCAGTGTCAATTAAAATATCTCCTTTTTTCTCCACCTAACGCTTCTGGGGCATACCATCTCTGATGGACAATCAAATTATCCGTGATCCTCAGTGTCTTTGCTTGCTGTACAGAAACTTTCTGTATCTATGCTGACCTCCATAGAGCTCAGTAACCCTTTGCTAGGCCTTATTCTTAGGACAATCTGTGGCTGCATGCCCATCCTGCCCGCAGAAAAAGCACCTCAGCTTCTATTCTCTTCTAGAACTAAATCAATAGAGTTATATTAGAGAGTTTCTTCTTCCCAGCTTGTCCGTCTGCACTGTACCCAGATTTGGGGTTCTCTTTACGCCAGGGTTGTAGGGCCTGCACAATAACAATGAACACGTCCTCCATCTCAGAACCAGAGGAAGAGGCATTAATGTCCTCATGTGTTTCAGTCACCTGGGCCACAGCAGATCCGGACTTCCGTTGAGACCTTGAATTCTTCTTCTTTACGACCACAGCGCAATCTGTCACTGTCTCAGGTGCTGGCAAAGCATTAATTTCCTGGATAACCACACTGTAACCAGTATCCATCAAACAACTTTCATAGACCTCAGACCAATAAATGGCCTCTTGTAGGTCATGGGGCTGCTTAAAACAGACCCAGCTTGCCATATCCAGATTCAATACCCCATTGAGGTAGATATGGAGCACCAACCTAAGCATGCTATCCATCTTAGTTCCAAAGGCGTGCCTTCCTCTACAAGCAACCTTGTTTTCAAACTGCCTTACAGGCTACTTGGTGGTTTGGCGACAGGTATAAAACTCAAAATGTTGTCTACAAATCTCTTTAGAGTCAGGTCTGGAGGCAAATCTCCCATATCCGCCAATTGCCACTTGCATCCACATTGCAACTGGATTAGGAATTCCTCTTCTGACCAGTTATAAGCAACTGCCATTACCCTCATTTCAGACAAGTATACACGCCATGGGTCCTTCTGGTCCAACAGTTTTATAATAGGTGGGCGCATGGTGTATTTATTCTTCCCCTCTCTTGGAGAGTAATCAAATTCACCAAAATCTGTATCATCTGACCCATCATAATTCAGTCCCTGTACAAGGGAACGATCTTTCCTTGCAATCTGTGATTGCTCTTTAGTTTTCTTTGACTTCTTTTTCTTCTTCCTCTCTTCCTTTTATCTCTGTTATGCCAAAATACCCCAAATACAGATTTTTCTAGGATTTATAAAAAGCGGCGGAATTTGTTTATTTTGTCCCCAATAGTGCACTTTGTGACACCTTTTTGAAATATGGTATGCTGTTAGAACAGGTCATAAAGTTTTCAAAAACCACTGGCTACAAGTTTGGAGATACCTCTGGTGGCTGGTAGCTACAAAATTCAAAATGGCTGCCACCCAACACCAAATGCACAATATTTTGGCTTCTACTGGCTGGATTTTCGAGTGTAATACCACACTTTAGATGTTTTTGAGTATGGGGAATTCATTCCTGTGGACTAATAATTTCAGTTTTAAAGTCATTTCAAGGTCAGAATCCAACATGGCTGAAGTCATTTCCCCCTTTCAAGGTCATTTTCTAGGTCAAATTCCAATATGGTTGCCCTTGAGGTGCACAAATGTAATATCTCAGCTCCTATTTGCATTATAACTGTAGCTTGAGGCCAGATTAGATAGATGAGGATGGATGAAAGGGCCAAATTTACCCCACATGCTGCCCATGGACTGTATGATGTCTCTCACCAAGGTCACCACATAATTCTTGACAATCATCGGCATCACAAGTATACAACACACTATGATCAATATCTGTACAAATATCAGCAACAATAGTGTCAATAGGGAGTATATCCACACATGGCCTGTTCGGGGAAGGCTGTATACAGTCAAGTTCAGTGTGACTAGTTGGGTCACGGCCGATGGTAGTAGCACAAGTACACTCACTCGAGTCAAAGAAAACTGATGAATCACAGGTCCTAGGAGAAGGAAAGTCACATCCAGTAGAATGAATGGAATCCATAGTTGGTTGACGAACATCATCACGGGAGGAGTATGGTAGTACCCCCACAGGCTGGGACTCATTAGAAGAAACCCTGTCAATATTGATGGGAGACAACAACAGCAACTGGTCGCCGCCATGACAGTTCTCGTGGAAGCCCCGCGATCTTGCGTGTCAAGGAAATCACTCCAGTCCGACACATCTTTACCCGCTGCTGTAGCCTTTTCTTCAGCGTCTTTCCTGAATTTACAGGACTTCTGTCCCGGGTGGGTGTGATGATACCCACAACCTCCACACTTCACCATAACTAAGCTTATTACAACACAATAAGTACCGTATACAATGTCCAAGAATTATTTCCCGAGCTGGGAAGGCCAGAGGCGTGTGTGTAGTAGTAAGCGGTGAGGTGGAGTGACCCGACCAAGGTGAGAGCAATCAACAAGTAACCAGAATAAACATGAGGGGGCGCCCAATGTGGCAACCATCCCTAAATTTATATCAAGCGTATATATTATCAAATATGAACCACTCTTGTATATTATGGCAGCCATCTTGCATTTTTAAGGTCACCATCATGTAAAAACCTATATCTACCAATATCTCAGCTTCTAAACCACTCAGGATCACCATCTCGGTGTCTAAACATACATTTTCCGGGTCAAGGAATTCAACTATAGATTAGAACTACAGATTGTTTTTAGTAACACACAATGTGTATTTGACAATATATCCTCATCAGGCATATGCTATTTAATCTTGCCTCACTTCTCAAAATGGCAATAGGAGAGTTCAGTGCAGTACTGACTGTCCTCATTTATAGACCAGCCCAAACCTTCTTGACTAGGTGAAGTGTTCCATTCCAGTAGTCGGAAATATTGAGCCCCAACCTCCACTTAGAAGCACCACTACTTGCCTTTACCAAAGAACGTAGACTTGGTACCCCAGGCAAGTAATTGTAGATCTAGCATTGATGTGATGATATCTAAAGTTCTTTCCTGTACAAAGGCCATTGCCAGCTTACTCACAATCACATTGTGCCATGCATTGATCAGATTATTGATGCCAGATTGTTTGTTGGGTCATGCACATAGTCAGTCAGATTGGTTGTTCTTATCACTTTTTTCAAAGACCTTTTTCTTACTTTTCTCTAGAAAGTTCAACACCTTTTTTGAGTTCTCTAGTTGTTTTAAAAGACCTGACCATCATGCTTAAGAAATATTATAGTTTTATTAATAGGAAACAAGTGCAGCACATCAACTCCATTAGGAAACATCACATTAAGGATGGTACCCTTGGTGTGAATATTTAGCAGATCAGATCTCTTTCACCATCTAATAGGGCAGAGGCAAGGGATTCTGAAGGCCGAAGGTTCCCAGTCAAACTGACTATATACCCCAAGACCACTTGTCCATTTGATTTTTTTGTGTATGGGCTTTATAAATTGGTATGATCAAGAAAACCAAACTCTAAGTCCAATGGCTTCAAGACACTCATCAATTCGTGGAAGAGGGAAACTGTCTTTTGTCACCAAATTCAGCTGGCGGTAATCCACACAGAACCTTTGTGTTCCATCTTTCTTAGCCACCATAACTCAATCCTGCTTTAGGTCCCACCAATTACTCTCAGTGGGTCCCAGTATCTCTGAGAGGCAGGACTCTGCTTCCTCATCGCCATCCTGCAGTCCATGCTAATTTCATGGAGGGCCACTTTGTAGTGCAGTAAAGTGAAAACAAGTTCAGTCTAATGGGCCTGGACCAAACCCAGGGGCACAGCATCAAGCTTCTTAAAGAAGACAGTGGTCCTAAAAGTCTTTATGGTGAGGCTATAGATAAATTGGTGATTGAACTCTCAAAAGCAGAAGTTTTTCGTGCGATTCAGGAGTTTGAATATGCAATCATCCATACAACAAAATCAGACAACATTGAACACCCAGATAGTTCTGTATCTGAGCAGCAAAATTTCCTCAACCAGCTCAAATCCCTTCTTGAGCTTGTGGATCAAGAAGTCATCATCAACCCTTATGAGGAAACAGGCAATCAGTTGGTGACATTAGACACTGGTGAATATATGGACCCTGAAGTTAGCAAGTGTTTTCAGGAGTTGCCAACAATTGGGAAAGCAATGTATTCAAAATTTGTTAAGGAGCGGATTGAGGACTGTACCACACCTCTCTCTGATGTCATCCCCAAGGCAAATCTCTTTACCTTTCTCCATCGACCTCCAGTGAACTTAGATAAAGGCAAAGACAAACTTGCCTCATCTAAAGCTTCTGCAGCAATTGTAACTCAAATGTTTGTTTTGCTTCCAGCTTGCCCTGATTCTGACATGGATGACTTTTTCATGCATGAAAATGCCAGAGATCCACCTTTATTGTCCAGTAAAGGCAAGCTGCGACCTGGTACAAAATCACAGATTCTTGGCTGCTTGCCAGGTATGCCTGCACATGGAAGAAATCCATCTGTCAAACAAGGTTCTGTAATCATCTTAGACATGCCTGCAGAGGTTCAAATAATTAAACCACAGTGAGCTAATGTGTTTGGTGAATATACTCAACTGGAATGCACCTCCTGCCTTTCATTGAGAATCAAATGAACACATGTACCACTAGAATTTACACAGTATGGGATCGCAATCCTCAGGACGGTCTAAAGAACCAAACAAGAGTGCCATGTCTGGATCAAACATCTGCTCGGAGGACACAAGTCATCAAAAAAGTCCCTATCCCCAAAGGAAAAGATTGTCAGGCATTCCTGAAAGTCAGTGGGAACAAAGACGAACTGTTCAAGTTTCTCGCTGATCGGCTTGTGAATGCAACCTCCTCATCTGAGTACAATCTTTTGACAACAAAAGGGGAACTTGTGCTGTCCAATAAGGCAGTCAATTTGACTGACATAACTACATCTGACCATAAGGAGGCATACACATGTATGATGCTGCACCTGCGCCATGCTGTTATGGATGGTCATAAAATAGCTTTTCTAAGAACAGTTGATTCAGATGATGTCATTCTGTCTGTTCACCTATTCAGCACATTGCAAAATCTGGGGCTTACTGAGCTGTGGGTTGGTGTTGGATCTGGAAAAGCATAGACGGATATACCTGTCCATGAAGTTTCATTTCATCTTGGTCCTGATAAATGCAAAGCACTACCTTTCTTTCATGCATTTACAGGTTGCGATGTAACATCTAGCATGATGGGAGTTGGGAAGAAATCAGGATGGAAAGCTTGGATGGACTTCCCCGAGGTAACTGAGACGATATGCTTAACTGAAAATCCACAAGAGCTGACAGGATTCTTTGCATGTGCAACACATTGAGCAATTTACTGTGCTCATGTAAGAACTGTTCCTGCAGTACAGTAAATAGAGTAAACAGAGTTACCACAGTTATCTGTGTTGTTTTCCTTAATTTTATTGGCATGTCCAAGATGATATAATACAGTTTATTTCACAGACTTTAGATTGTTCTGACTGTTATGACTTGGTCTATAACCTTAAATTAGAAATTACTTGGATTCCTCATACCTCAAAACATTGAAAAGCTGGTATTATACATGGATATTGCTAAAAGGAGTGAGATTTGATATTTTTTTTGCCAGATGGCGGCCATATTGGATTTTGACAGTGAAAAAGGACTTTGAAAGTAAATAGTAACTTCAGAAAATGATTCCTTACACCTTAAAACATCAATAAATTGGTATTATACTTGAAAATACGATCAGTAGAAGCAAAGATATAGTGCATTTGCTTCTGATGTCGGCCATTTTGTATTTCGCAGCTACCTGCCACCAGGGGTGTGGACCAACTTGCTGCTGATGGTTTTTGGAAAGCCTATGGCCTCACCTAACAGCATACCATATTTCAAAAAGGTATCACATTTTGCACGATTCTTACAGGTTCCTCCCCTGCTAAAAGTAAGTTCTGGAATAGTTGATCTCAGCTCAAGTATGTATCCTTAATAGACATGCGTTACACTGCTATTGGATCATGCTTTTTTCCCTTGATTTGAAAGTGCACACATGTGGGTATACCTGAATGCCAAAGGCAAGCTGAGGTATACACAGACTAATACCACTAGATTCAAACTTGGAATGGTATTCCATTGTAGAAGTTCACAATTCCCATCTGTATCTACCAAGTGTCCTCCTGCTGCTGATGAACTACTACAAATTATTTACTGAAACAGCTAGAATGACTGCAACAGTCAGAGGTATTCCTTCAGAAGATTAAACTTGGAATGTATTCCAGTTCTGGCCTGGCAATGGTGACTGTTCAAACAGTTGAGATGCTAATGATCAAATTAAGGATAACATGTGAGGTGCCTTGTGCCAGAGGAGAATTGATATTTCTTGAAGTATCAGAGTAATACAAATACTATTCTCTTTATATACACTGTGCAATATGCTTGTAAAACAGTTTGGATTAGAGAAACTCATTTCCTAGTGTCCCTGGTCATGAATGCTTTCAATCAAAATCTGATTTTTTTCTCTTCAGATGATGCATTTGCTGGATATCTTTTCCCATTTCTTCTCTGTATCAGTACACTAACTTGATAAATATTGTTTATATGGATTTTATTGTTATATTCGATTCCCCATGCCTGAAAACCTTAAACAAGTGTATTGACACTTGAATATATATTGATTTTGCACAAAGTTATGGTGTATTAAAGTTTTAGAGGTGGCCATTTTGTCTTTTGAGATTTTGGGCATGTTCCCCCACCTAGATTTTTCATCTAGGTTCTCATCCTCAGAATCTGTGCTACTTATCGGAGATCTGTAATCTGTGAACACTGCATGATCCTCCCGGCCTGTCTTATAATCCTCAGACTCAGACATAACTGTTCCCACGTCTTCCAGAAGAATCCGATTAAAAGCTAAATCCACCAGAGGCGCAATTCCTAGCTTCCTACCATACCCAAGGGGTTGGTCTTTCAAATCCGGTCTGGTTATATCAGGGTTTGTCTGCATTCACCATATCAGAAAGAGAATCTGAAAATCAAGAGTCAAGATCCTGGATTATTCCAATCCATTTAGCTTAGCTGAACGAAATGAGTCAAGAACTGGTCACTGCATCAATTGTAGAGATTCGTAATCTCAACACGAATAAACAATTCAACAAGAACCAATTCCCTGCTACTTTGTTTATTCTTTGGTCCGCTCAATGGCCCCAAGTCTGGCTACGACAAGACGGGTAGTGCCCAGACAAACATAGGGATAATAGGTAATTCAATCAATAAAGACAAGGGTAAGTTCGAGGGTATAACACAGTATACACCAGTAAAAGTAAAGTTATAGAAGAATAAACAAGGATTCAATAAATCTAGACAAGTGAGTCCATAAGGGATCCATGTAACACGGTACGGGTAAATAGAGATATAAGGATGTAAATTAACCATAGCCCAAGCATAGGGCACCTCTATTGATAGAAAAGTGAACCAAGGCTTTATATATTGGTCACATAGTGAGGCATTGTAGAACTACTACATTATTAATGCGTGAGGGTGAAATGCCAAACGCTTCCTGAATGTTAAAAATTTTAAACAAGGTAAGAGTCATTCATCCTGTGTTAGTAGACGATTGGGTGGATAGTGCCACAAATAACTGTTCCACCAAAAGTGATATATGAACACTTTTTGTGAGAAGTGTTCAAAATCACTTTCCCCAAAAGTGATATAAGAACACTTATGTTGAAGCGTTCAATATCACCTTTAGGTGGAACAGCCAGGAGTGGTCTGTCACCAACAAGTTCTCATCTTTGAGATGAGGACTGTCTGAGGCTCCACCACACAGCCTGCTGTGCCTTCCAGAACCATGTACTGATGTAGTAACTAGTATGCTCAAAGTTAGCCGATTTGGAGGAGGGACAGAGACCAACAACTTTAAGGTATCTGGTGTTATAAGCCATGACCTCTAAATAACAGTGCACAATAATTTTGCAGACATAAAGAATAACACTATCAGCTATGCCAAAGATACATGCAAATAATGACACCTCTGTGGAATGCACAGTATTATGCAAAACTACAATAAAATGACTTATAGTTCATAATTTTCTATTATCGGTCCTTCTGAAATTGGTCCCCCTAGTCAGTAAACGAGGTATAATAATGAAGGAATGGCACATGAATTGGGCCAATCAGAGGGCTTGTTACATTGATGCAATGAGAACATGGCCACTGCCATGAAAAAGTAGGTCACCACTTCAACGTTTCAGCAGAAAAATGAAGCAATTTCTAATAGCTAATAATATGCTAAAAGGCTATGAAGTGATTATTTCCATGCTTGAAATCTAAAAGGTAAAAAAGTTTATTCATTTTGCTTGAATTGTTGGAAAACACGATAGATTTAGCTGCAACAGTTGGCACAACTAATACCCTGGTTACTGGGTCAAGTCATGTCAACTTCACTGTCGGGGGAACCAACAGGGTAGAAGTGATCCTTGATGGAACTCCTGCTAGAATTGGTTGTTTCTACTATGTACTTTGTATTTGAGTTGTTTTAAAGACATTTTAAAGCTATCCACCCAAAATTGGCTACTAATGAGCCAGGTGAACACCTAATTTCAGGTTGTGCTTATATATCCAGTCTGGTACCACGAGACCCTTACGGGTCGATATATAACCACAGCCTGGAATTAAGCCTGTTCACCAAGCTCTACATATTACCATTCATCCTGTGATATTACCATCCATCCTGTGATGTTACCATTTTTCCTGTGATACAACCATTCTTCCTGTGATATTACCATTTATCCTGTGATATTACCATTCTTCCTGTGATATTACCATTCATCCTGTGATGTTACCATTCTTCCTGTGATATTACCATTTATCCTGTGATATAACCATTCATCCTGTGATATTACCATTCATCCTGTGATATTACCATTCATCCTGTGATATTACCATTTATCCTGTGATATTACCATTCATCCTGTGATATTACCATTTATCCTGTGATATAACCATTCATCCTGTGATATAACCATTCATCCTGTGATATTACCATTCATCCTGTGATATTACCATTCATCCTGTAATATTACCATTCATCCTGTGATGTTACCATTCATCCTGTGACGTTACCATTCATCCTCTGATATAACCATTCATCCTGTGATATAACCATTCATCCTGTGATATTACCATTCATCCTGTGATATTACCATTCATCCTGTGATATAACCATTCATCCTGTGATATAACCATTCATCCTGTGATATTACCATTCATCCTGTGATATAACCATTCATCCTGTGATATTACCATTTATCCTGTGATATAACCATTCATCCTGTGATATAACCATTCATCCTGTGATATTACCATTCATCCTGTGATATTACCATTCATCCTGTGATATTACCATTCATCCTGTGATATTACCATTTATCCTGTGATATTACCATTTATCCTGTGATATAACCATTCATCCTGTGATATTACCATTCATCCTGTGATATTACCATTCATCCTGTGATAGTACCATTTATCCTGTGATACAACCATTTTTCCACTGATATTACCATTCAATTTTGATTAGTGGCACGTCAAAAGAGTATGAGACAGAGCAAATATTTCGGGAAAAGAGGGGAGGGTATGTGTGGGAGAAGGGAGAGGACGTTGACGGAGAGAGACAAGGAGAGGGAAAAAAGAGAAGTGGAATAGAGAGCGAGGGAGATGAGGAGAGAGAGATCAGAGGGGAGGGGTAGAACAAAAATGCAGAAGAGGACACAGAAAGGAGGGGGTGGGGGAGGGGGAGAGATCAGAGGGGGAGGGGGAGAGATCAGAGGGGGAGGGGAACGCAATGATTCAAAAGGAGAGGATGGGAGGAATGGGTAGTTTCCACCTTTCCGGACCCCTGACATTCTAGCCCCGCAGGGCTACGTTCACTTATTTCCTGGTCATTCTAGCCCCACTGGGTTATGAAGGAGACTCTAATCTATCAATAAGTGTACTTTTGGAAGTGTTTGACTTCTGAAAAGGCTCTTATAGTTGAGATTTTGACAAGCTCCATATTACTCCATATCTCCGCCGACTAGGCTCCCGTTATGACCTACTATTCAGTTTAGTATGACCTAGATACCACTCAGGATGACCAAGACTTGATATTCATTAATCAGAGTATGTTGATCTTCATAATTTAGAATAGGAATAATATTGATGGTGTATTTGTATCAAGTGGGGGGATCAACCCACATAAAACAAGAGGGGGAATAAATGATGTAATCCTGTAATCTGTAGGCATCAGCTGCTGTTTTAGTTGGGAGTTTTCTTACAGTTAAAACACTTTTTTTCTCTGAGTATCCAAGTCTTGCTCTCTTTCATCTTAGCCATTTCATGGAAAACTTACTTTAAACTTAAACTTCCATCCAAAGTGTTACTTTCATAACCCACCAAGCCCACCTACTCAGATTCCTTCAGATTCAAATCTCCCTCACATCTCCTGCCACCTAACCACTGGTACTGACTCACTCATCTAGTCCTCATAAAACTACTCTCCAGTATTAGTTCCCGTTGGTTGGTCTGAGGTGGCCCGTTATAAACGCACAGAGAGGCCAGTTGTACTGGTAGTGGCCTCTCTATGCCGGCCCTCTATGGCCGTGTCAACTTCCGGTTTGCAACAAATGCCGTGTTCCGGCCGTGTTAGTGTCTAGGGACTTAAAAAAGAAATAAATAAAAAAACTGAATGGGCAGAAATGATTGCAATATAGTGTTACCCCATAAATCATCCCCACACCCAAATAATCAGGCTCTTATTGCCCAAAAGCTGCCTCCGTGGCTCAGTAGGTAGAGCGTCGGCCCCTAGCTGACTCACAGGCTCAGCTGCCTAGGAACTCATGGCTTCGACTCCCAGGCTGGGAAGTAAAGCCTGGGAGAGAATGGAGCCAGAATAGTGGAAGTGTCCCGGCAGGAATCAGATAGGAAGAGGGAGAAGTGGAAAGAGAGAAGAGGGAGAGGGGGAGGGAAAAAACGGGAGGGAGAGGTAGGGGGAGAGGAAAGGGGAGGGGAGAGAGAGGGTGGGAGAGAATGAAAGAAGCAGAGATAGAGGGTGGGGTAAATCGGATAGGGAGAGGGAAAAGATAGTTGGATATATTTTATATTGTGTAGTTTTAAAAGTTACTCAATTCAAAAGAACATGGTTGTATGTAGCATATAAAATAATCATTCTTCTGAGTTATGGCAAAATCCAATCCATCAAAAAGTCCAAGATATTGTTATCCAAACTTGTGTGCTGATATTCTGTTGCCCTACCTTCATACACATCCATTTAAAAGCTTATGTTTCGTCCAGTCAATATAGCAACACTTTAATGAAGTTCTCACAGTATTCCCATGGCGTCCCATGCCACTGGATGGCATGGGCAGGCGCACCACCACTCATACCATCTACCGTCTCAACCATGGGTTCACGCTATATCACAATTATTATGTTCATCAAGAAAATATAATGAGAACTTTTCATTTAAGACTATTCGTGACAGCTTCTACTGCCTGTAGTTAATGCATGATTTATTGCCTTGTTTACCACAGTCTCACACTTTTCATGTCACGTTTCATGTCAAGGGAGAACGTGACGTTTGGCTCACGTTCACACCGGGGAAGCGTCTTCACTTTTTGCCTGACACTGAGGTCAGACTGACCCTCTCTTGTTTTCCTGCCTTTACCTTGGTCTCCTACAGGTCTCCACCACTCAATACTAACTATGCTATTATTTTACAACGACTTAGATTTTAGCCCATTTAAAGCAGCAGACGATTTGCCAATTAAGACAAACTCATAAATATTGGGGAAAAGAATTTAATTCCCAGAAGTGAGACACGTACACTCAAAGAGAAGCCCATGAACACATTGTGTGTAAAACTGTGAGAACACTTCTCCCCCACTGTACAGATCTATAGCGTGGGAAGGTAGGGAGCTGTGGACCTATAGGCCTGAGGCACAATATGGCGGCGATGCTCTCTCTCCCTACACAGGATGTGTTTTAGGATGGAGGAGTTGCTTATCTTCTGATTTATAGCTTTGTTTGTTAGCCATATAGAGGACCAGGGAGGAGGAGGAGGGGAGGAGTGTGGGAAAACAGGTATTGCCTACCTGACATACCCTGGTCTACGTGACATATAGCAGGGTACTGTATGTGTGGGGAAGAGCAGGTATGGTCTACGTGACATGTAACACAATGCTCTATAGATCTGCTTTAAATAACACCAAGTTGTGCAAACCTTCCCCTGTTAATTCAGATGCTTGCTATTTACTGAATGTCCATTACTCACAGAACCTAAGCTATTTACTGAATGTCCATTACTCACAGAACCTAAGCTATTTACTGAATGTCCATTACTCACAGAACCTAAGCTATTTACTGAATGTCCATTACTCACAGAACCTAAGCTATTTACTGAATGTCCATTACTCACAGAACCTAAGCTATTTACTGAATGTCCATTACTCACAGAACCTAAGCGATTTACTGAATGTCCATTACTCACAGAACCTAAGCTATTTACTGAATGTCCATTACTCACAGAACCTAAGCTTGTCCTGGCAAATATAAATGTGTTCTAAGATATGCTGCAGTATCAACATTATTGCCAAATGACCCGCTCCAGTACATGGACCTATAAACACAGCATCTCAGTCTATTTCACGCCTTCTGACTTCTACCTGTGGGAAGCGGAGGAGTAGCAAGGAAAGGGAGAGTGGAGAGAGGAGGGGGGGGGGAGAGCAGAGAGAGGAGCAGGGGGAGGGGAGAGCAGCGAGAGGAGCAGGGGGGGGAGAGCAGCGAGAGGAGCAGGGGGGGGAGAGCAGCGAGAGGAGGGCGGGAGAGCAGAGAGAGGAGGGGGGAGAGCAGAGAAAGGAGGGGGGAGAGCAGAGAAAGGAGGGGGGAGAGCAGAGAAAGGAGGGGGAGAGCAGAGAGAGGAGAAGGGGGGAGAGCAGAGAGAGGGGGGGCAGAGAGAGGGGGGGGGGGAGAGATAGGAGAGGGGGAGCAGTAAGAGAAGGGGGAGAGCAGAGATAGGAGGGGGGAGAGCAGTGAGAGGAGAGGCGGGGGGAGAGGGTAGAGGGAAGGTGGGACAGGGAAAGGGGGGAGTGTGAAGCAAGGGAGAGGAGGTGGAGGAGGAGGAGGAGGTGGAGGAGGAAGAGGTGGTAGGAGGAGGAGGAGGAGGAGGTGGAGGAGGAGGGGAAGGAGGAGGAGGAAGAGGTGGTGGAGGTGGAGGAGGAAGAGGTGGTGGAGGAGGAGGTGGAGGAGGAAGAGGTGGTGGTGGAGGAGGTGGAGGAGGAAGAGGTGGTGGTGGAGGAGGTGGTGGAGGAGGTGGAGGAGGTGGTGGTGGTGGAGGAGGTGGTGGAGGAGGTGGAGGAGGAGGTGGAGGAGGTGGAGTAGGAGGAGGAGGAGGAGGTGGAGGAGGAAGAGGTGGTGGAGGAGGAGGTGGAGGAGGAGGAGGTGGAGGTGGTGGAGGTGGAGGTGGAGGAGGAGGTGGTGGAGGTGGAGGAGGTGGAGGAGGAGGTGGAGGAGGTGGAGTAGGAGAAGGAGGTGGAGGAGGAAGAGGTGGTGGAGGAGGAGGTGGAGTAGGAAGAGGAGGTGGAGTAGGAGGAGGATGTGGAGGAGGAGGAGGAAGAGGTGGTGGAGGTGGTGGTGAAGGAGGTGGTGGAGGTGGTGGAAGAGGAGGAGGAGATGGAGGAGGAGATGGTGGTGGTGGAGGAGGAGTAGGTGGAGAAGGTGGAGGAGGAGGTGGTGGAGCAGGAGGAGGTGGAGGAGGAGAAGGAGGAGGTAGGGGAGGAGGGGGAGGAGGTTGCGGAGGAGGGGGTGGAGGAGGTGGAGGAGGAGGAGGAGGTGGTGGAGGTGGTGGAGGAGGTGGAGGAGGTGGTGGAGGTGGTGGAGGTGGTGGAGGTGGTGGAGGAGGAGGAGTAGGAGGAGGAGTGTGAGGGTTGTTGTTAGCCTTTTCACACCAGGATCGCCACAACATTAGCTAAAAGTATATGGTCCATTAATTCATTACATTATTGTCACTTTAATATGTGCACAGATATGATGTAACACCTGTCACCTGATGTCCTTTATAGTTATATATGCCATCAGTATATCACCTGCCCCTCTGTGCCACACAGACCTATAGAGCTATAGTTATATATGCCATCAGTATATCACCTGCCCCTCTGTGCCACACAGACCTATAGAGCTATAGTTATATATGCCATCAGTATATCACCTGCCCCTCTGTACCACACAGACCTATAGAGCTATAGTTATATATGACATCAGTATATCACCTGCCCCTCTGTGCCACACAGACCTATAGAGCTATAGTTATATATGCCATCAGTATATAACCCACCCCTCTGTACCACACAGACCTATAGAGCTATAGTTATATATGCCATCAGTATATCACCTGCCCCTCTGTACCACACAGACCTATAGAGCTATAGTTATATATGACATCAGTATATCACCTGCCCCTCTGTACCACACACACCTATAGAGCTATAGTTATATATGCCATCAGTATATCACCTGCCCCTCTGTACCACACACACCTATAGAGCTATAGTTATATATGCCATCAGTATATCACCTGCCCCTCTGTACCACACACACCTATAGAGCTATAGTTATATATGCCATCAGTATATCACCTGCCCCTCTGTACCACACACACCTATAGCTCTCTATCTCACACCAGCGGGGGCGGGGCCTGTAACCAGGGAAGCACATGGGGTGTCATGTGACTATGTACAGCCAATCAGAGGCCGGCGTGAGGCCTATACCTACCTCTACTACCGTAGAGCCTTGAACTATCGCTATATTCACATATAGAAACAAACATGTCTCTTGTGTTGGTTAGCAGCGGGAGGCTATAATTCAGGGAAATACGGTATTAGTGTAACCAGGGACGCGGGAGTCACATTGTGGGCAGTGCATTGTTCAAAAGGCGTTTTTTAGATAATAAAACAGTTTATAGTTTCAAGCGGTGATTGACTGATCACCGCTTATTTATTATTCGGATACAACTGTCATGTTATGTGCGGCTAAAAGCTGAGGAAAAGAGCTTTAAAATGGTGCGTCATCAATGAACGACGCCACCTGGTGTCAACGTCACTAGTCAGAAGGCCCCGATACAAGGGTAATTGTGAATGTGTTGCAGATCGCTACTCCCATGTATAGCTATGTATATATGTAGGAAAACCTTCCTATTCAGCAAACTAAGCAAGTACCGCCAAATGAGCCAACACTATATCCCCGCTCACACCTCTCCCACTGCACATGCATTTGTGCGCAACAAATAGCTGAACAGAAGCACCCCCCCCCCCCGTCCCCCCTCCCACCTCCCCCCTCCCCCTCCCCCCTCCCCCCCCCGTCCCCACACACACGTCTCTTTTTAAAGAGGGAGGAAAAGATGAACACTTAAAATCATCAGAATCTCTTGCCTGAATCAAAGAACGGATGTAGGGAGTCAATAATGCAGCCATTGTGCAACCGGCCCTATTACTGCCATTGTGCAACCGGCCATATTATTATTATTATTATAAAACTTGTATTCAATACACATTTCTGTAATGACGACTAAATAGATCCCTCTCAATGTTACAAAACGCTGAGATCTTCCCGGTATACCTTCAGGAAATAATAATACGAAGAAACATACAGATCAATGACAAGATGATTACATATACATATTAATACTATGTGAGTTTAGAATCGATCTGATGAGATTCTGGGAGGTTTTTTTTCTCTATAGATTCCCTCTAAACCACTTCCGTCCCCATAGATCCGTCCCTATAGATCAGTATCAAGCCTATAGTTCAGTCTCAAGACTCCCTATAGATCAGTATCAAGCCTATAGATCAGTATCAAGACTTCCGTCTCCATAGATCAAGACTTCCGTCTCCATAGATCAAGACTTCCATCTCCATAGATCAAGACTCAAGACTTCCGTCTCCATAGATCAAGACTTCCGTCTCCATAGATCAAGACTTCCGTCTCCATAGATCAAGTCTCAAGAGTTCCATAGATCAAGTCTCAAGAGTTCCGTCTCCATAGATCAACCCAACCCAGTCAAGTAGGCCTATAGAATGAAAAAAAAGCCAAGGGACCTGACGAGGCTCGAACCCTCGACGTTCTCCGCCGAAGTCGAGCAGTCTAACCACTACCCTATGAAGCTGGTGGAGACATTGCGGCTGAATTTTGCTTCAAATCTCTTCCGGTCTACGTAACGTAAGCACACGTATGGCTTTTACTTATTACTTGATTTCCATAGAGGAAAACTTCGCTATCGGGCTCAAACAATATTTAAAACATTTCTACCGATTCAAATCTTTTATTTATTTCTTTTTTAAGTCCCTAGACACACGGACACGGCATTCGTAGATGCTTCGTTTGTTGACGTGCGGGTCACTTTCGAATGAAATCCTCCGTGCGCTATATAGGCCACCGTACACAATGCAACGCCAAGTGAACGTGCACATGAGTGGGTATGCCGAAGGGTCTCCACATCTCTTCCGGTCGCACGTATAGCTTCTGAACTCGCCATTCATTTATTGCTTGATTCCCGTTGACTAAATCTTCGCTATCGGGCTCAAACACTATTTAAATCATTTCTACCGATTCAAATCTTTTATTTATTTCTTTTTTAAGTCCCTAGACACACGCAACACGGCATTCGAGAACCGGAAGTGTCCGATGCTTGCCGCGTTAGTCGGAAACTGCATGATACCACGACGGCTGGCCAAGTGAAGTGGGCGGGGCTTAGCGGAGAAACAGCCAATCAGAGGTGCGTATTCGCTAATGTTTACGTTCAGCCAGCCGCCGTGTTTTCGCAAGGTTTTTTTTTTTTTTTTTTATTTTTTAAAGATTTTATTTCCACTGGGTCCAGCACCTCCCATGGTGGTAGGATGTTCTGGCGTAACCCAGCTTTTGAAGAACATAAATACATTTGTACATAGTCGTTGAGTGATTCCAGGAAATTTTAGTGAGAATGTTTAATTATATTAATAGTAATAATATTAATGTTAATGATGGGATAACCACTTATGTAGAGTGTGACCCATAAATGTTGTTTTAGCATTAGATTAGGATAGTTAGATTCATAAAAGGTGTATACACAGGTAATAAATTTGCAAAGGGATTAACCTCTATCTTATGAGAGTGATCCTTTTATATTTTGCAAGCCTTTCATAACAATGTTTTCTTAGGATTTACTGCTCATCGACCATAGGTTAAGAGTATATCTGGTCGTATAAGTTTTCACAGAAATGATTTCCTTAAATAGTCGACTAGACAAGAGGGAGGTGTACGGTTCAAACATGTTTGGTAGTATCACAATGTTGCTCATCTGTTTGGACCGGACACATTTTCAAGGTAAGGTTAATATCAAGTAATAGTGTCAAGCAGCCATTTTTTCTGAAGGGACTTGAAGGTCTCAATGTTTCCTATATTTCTTGATCGTGGGGGGAGTTGGTTCCAGGATTTGGCTACTTTATTAAATACTGAGTTTTTACCAGATTGAGATTTGTAGAAAAAGGTTTTAAGAATTGGGGCATCATTAGCTCTGGTATTTTTGTTGTCATTTTGGGAGGTATAATATTTAGATTTAGTTCTAGAGTGTCCACATAATCTTAGATGTAATTCTCTTCTATCTTGAAGAAATGGTACTTTCAAGTCCCTGTGCAGATCATATGTGGGATGCAGGGCATCTACCTTATGAATTGCTCTAAGAGCTTTGTTTTGTAGCCTTTGCAGCTTCATTAGATTACCTTGGTGCGTATCATGATAGAGTATATCCCCATAGTCAAAAAATGGTAGTATTTTACTTTTAAAGACTAGGAGAGCAGATTTGTCAGTTAGTAGGTGTCTGATGCGTAAGAAAAGAAATATTTTGTGTGATATTACTTTAATTATATTTTTTATGTGAGGCTGGAATGTCAGTTTGTCATCCAAAAGAACACCCAGATATTTATAGGTGTGAACAGTCTCAAGGGGTTTAGAGTTGAGAGTAATAGCTTTTGGTGGGGGGAGATTTTTATTTGCTGATTTGTTGACTATCATGAGCTTGGTTTTTGAGGCATTTATCAGGAATTTGTTTATTTTACACCAGTTTGCTAAGGAGTCAAGGTCCGTTTGCATATTTTGATACAGTCTAGTAATGGATAGATCAGATTGATATAGAACTGTGTCATCAGCGTATAAAAGATAGTTAGTATGGTGGAGATGGTGACCAATGTCATTTATAAATATAAGAAATAGGAGAGGTCCAAGGATAGATCCTTGGGGTACTCCTGATTTTATTTGAGCTTTATCTGAAAGTAGGTTGTTAACAATTGTTTTTTGGAAGCGGTTAGAAAGGTAAGATTTTATCCAGGAATGGAGATTGCCACGTATCCCAATGTTGAGCAATTTATGGAGTAATATTTGATGGTCAACCATATCAAAGGCTTTCCTAAAATCGATAAAAGTAAGGAGGGTAGGGGTTTTCTTTTCTATTGAAATGGCCATGTCATCAGTAAGACGACTAATTGTGTTTATTGTGGATTTACCTGGGAGAAAACCTGCTTGGTTATTGTCTAGAATATTATTAGTGTTAAGGTAAGTAAGAACTCTGGTGTGAACAATTTTCTCTATAAGTTTACTGGGGGTTGGGAGTAGAGAGATAGGACGAAAGTTGTTAACTTGTGATGATATACCTCCTTTAAATAAAGGTACAACAGTAGCTGTTTTCCATGTTTTAGGAAAGATACAGCTAGAGAAGGACATGTTGATGCAGTGAGTCATTTCTGGTAATAATAAAGCAAAGGCTTCTTTGACTATTGAGTTTGGAACATTGACAATTGCAGATGACTTTGAGGTATCAATTTTAGAGATTAAGCCAAGCATTTCAATTTCATTGGTTGCAATAGTGTGGATCTCAGTGATCCTATTAGGTATAGTTGTGGTCCAGGGTATGTCCGCTATGTCTTTTAGTAAATTACAAGTAATGTGCGCAAAGTAGTTATTAATATAGTTAGGGAGGTTATTCTTTGGTATGGGGGAGCCATTCTCATCATTCAGATTTATTTCTGAACTAGTGGTTTTAGAGGGAAGAAGCATATTTATTGTTTTCCAATATTTCTTAGGGTCGTTAACATTTGAGAGGGTCTGGTGCATGTAATTTTTTTTGGCATTTAGAAGTAACTTATTTACACTTTTTCTGAGTCTTTTTGCTTCATTCAAATCCTCAGAGGAGCCAGTGCGTTTGGCTTTCTTCCTTGCTAGATTTTTACATTTAATAGCATCCAGTATTTCTCTGGAGATCCAGTGATCATTATTCTCTCTGATTAGTATATTTTTAATTGGGCACATGTTGTCAAGTGTAGTTGATATAGCATTTGAGATGAATTCCCAGGACTCTTCGGGATTAGTAATTGATCTGAAATTAAGCCAGTTAAAATTTTGACGAAGGTTCAATTGGAAGAGGTTAGAATTAAAATTTCTATAGCTCCTGCTGCGTTTCATATTGTAAACTCTAGAGATTTTGGCTTTTTTCCTGATAAAGAATATCGCCTCATGATCGCTTAAGTTGTGGTTTAGAGTTCCACTGTCAGAGATATTGGTTGAATTAGTTAAAATCAGATCGATAAGACTGGATGTGGAGGTGTCACCTCTTAGGGCATATCTTGTTGGTTCACTTATAAGTTGAGCTAGGCCATTTTGCTGATTGAAAAGTTTGAGTTTATTTCTATCAGGACAGTTATTTTTAAGCATATTTATATTGAAGTCCCCAAGGATTATCCTTTCTGCTGGGACAGTATTACCTAGGCAGCATTGGGAGAGTATATTTGTGAGGGATTCAAGGCATGAGTCAATGGAGCCTGATGGGGGTCTGTAGACAGAGGTTATGAAGAAAGGTTTGATGTTTATAGGCTTAATCTTAATTGTAATCGATTCAAGATGAGGTGCAGAAGTGCTCAGTTCAGGAATAATTTCAGAGTGCAGACCTTGTTTAATATAACATAGTAATCCGCCACCCTTTTTTACTGTAGTCGAGTTGGGAAGGCAATAGTTTCTATCTTGCCTGACTAAATTGTAGCCTGATAGAGCAATTAACTGGTCAGGTGTCGATTCAGTGAGCCATGTCTCCGAGAGAGAGATAAAATCAGGTTTAATTGATATTAGGTTTTGTTTGATAAGGTCAATTTTATTATTGATACTCTGACAGTTCAGATAATAAAAGAAAAGGCCATTTTTCTTATTGTTAAGAGTCATTATTAAGGTGTATAAACTAACGGGCAGGGCTTGGCCGGATGCTAAGTGCACAGCCAAGAGGCAGTACCAATAAAAATTACGGACGGGAGAGGAAAGAGTGAGAGGGGGGAGGGTGCTGGAAGCAAATTTAGTATTTGTGTCGTGGGTAAAATGGATCCCATCGGAAGTTGTAGAGTTATAACGATGTGAGATGAAACCCTTTCGTATCTTATGGGTATGTCCTTCAAAGCTTGGTGTGGTTAACTTGTTCTTCCTATTGTATTTGCGGATTTGTTGATTAATCTCATATATTGCCATGTTGATAGCGGTCTGGTCTTCAGGGGAGGTTATATCTCGCTTGTTATACATAGCATAAGATAAGCCTACTATTTCACAAATTATAACCACTTTGGCCACAGCTCTCAGCTTAGGAAGAGCTAGGGTGATGTCTTGAAAAACCATGTTGGCAAGGGAAATTTCTACCCTCTGGATGGGAGTTATTTTTCGATAGCCTATTTTGCTGGAAAAATTGTTAATGCCACCACAGAAATACATTACATCGAATTGATGATAATGAAATAGAATAACCGCTTGATTTGCTATGGATTCACACGTTCCTCCAGGGATCGATATGAATGTCAGTTGGAGATCGTTGCAATTATATTCAGCCGATAGCTGACTGGCAATTGCTTCCCACCTACTAACTCGAGAATCGCCCAGGATTAGGATTTGAAACGTAGACATTTTCAACTGGTGAATCAAAAGGGAAAAAGAAGAGTAATACTTAGACTCAGGTATACTCTTGCTTAATCTCTTCCAAAAGCTTCCCAAAGGCGTTTCTTCCTGGTTGGATGTTTTTGGCAGTGATCTGTTCGGCATCTACAAGTCTGAAACCGCAACCGTGGGGGTCTTCGAAGGTTGCCTCGTAAATGTGACCAGGCTTCAGGCTCATGAGAAAGTGCTTACATTCGGCGTGATTATCGAATTTTGCCTTCGCGCAAGCCTTTAGAACTTCTCTCTCTTGTGTTTTCCAATCATCGACAACAGGTATTTGTTTTGAGATACGCTTTATTGTGTAGGGGTTTTTAATCGATCTAAGCTTCTCGATCAAATCAGGATTAGCCTTATTGTGAATCGCCTTCTTCAGTTGATACAATTGCTCTACAGAGTAGACAGTACTGGTATCGTCCATTTCCATTTCACACATGTAGAGGTTTGAAAGGGGACTCATATGCCCCTGAAAGCATGTTCCGTCCGGGGTGTCATAGTTCGAAGCTGTAATTGGTGTTATACCTAGTGGAAGGAGATCATACTTCTCCGCCACATAGGTATCCCCTTCAATCATTACTGATGTTCCTCTGACAGTCGCTCTTTTCTTATGTAATACCCTGGCCGCAGCTGCGAAGGCCCTAGCCTCCTTTTCTAACAGCTGGTCTTGCTCTGTTAAGTCATTGAACGCTCTAATCCCTTGTAGGATTGGGTTGTTACGATTTCTGGATAAAGCTTATAAAAGATTTATTTTGTTTGTGTTTGAGAGCATTGTAAGTCGAATGGGTCTACCATATTTTACATTTGATGCACTGTTATCCATTTCTAATGCCAAATCATTATTGAAATCTCCAAGTCGAGTTGCGCCAGCTGTTTGCACGTATTTTATAGTTAGCTTTAGATCATTGATAAAAGCATTTATGGTGTCAGCTATTTCTTCATCGGCTGGCTCTTTAATACCTTTAATGATTAAACTAAGTTCTCTCGAATTTGCAGGTGGAATAGTGTCTTGGTTTGCGGGGTTTGCTGGATAAGGGCTTTTGTTAGTAGGAGTCATAGCAGTGGGAATCGAAATATTTTGTGTATTGGGAACTGGCCATTGTACGCGTTGAGCATGTTGGGCTTCCAGTTGTTGGACTCTATTCTCAAAAAGAGAGAGAGTCGATTCAACGACTGGCAGGCGTTGATTTATATCTGCAACTTGAGAACCCAAGTTGTCACATTTAGATTCTACTCTGTTTGATGTACGATTAACATCTGTTATCTTAGAGGCTATAAAGGCAAATCTCCCTTCATAGATAGAATTTGTTTCTATTAGTTTGTCTAGGGACTCTTTCATTGAGTTAACTGAAAGTGTCATTCCTTCCATGAAACGCTCTAGTTTGACATCCAATCTATCCTCGTTTGGCTGGGATTGATTAGCTGGAAGGGAGGCAAATGGTACAATGGATGAGATAGGATTTTGATAACTTATCTGACTGGTTGTGGTTTGAGCGGGTCCATTCGATGTTCCAGCTTGAGACATAGCTATGGAGGACGAGATCATATTGCCTTGACTTGGGTAGGATATCTGCGTAGTATTGGTCGGTGCAACAGGAGGACTGTTAATGGGAGGCATATGGCTAGATTGTCTAGAAAAATCCTGAGATTGTGTGTTGTAGAAGTCCATATTATGATCTGGTGATTCTTCAAGATGGAATAAGTTCATATAGCCAAGATCTGTGTTAGATCGCATAGATCGGTTTGCATTTCCTTGGTACATACTGGCGAGTATGTGAGCACAATCACTAATTCACATAGGTTAATAAAAGTTCCACGTAGACCGGGTATAGAGGGTAAAAGAAGTCCAGAGTGAAAAAATCTAAAAAGAGTTCGATTCAAACAGTGAAAACTGGACGGTGCAAACGTAAAATCACTGGGTCGGTAGTATATAAAGGAGGGCACATATAGGCGCTTTGCTAATCCCTTGACAATGCTACCAGCGGTGCTCGCTCTATCCACGTCCGCTCATGGTGAAAGCCAACTACCAACTGGTTCCGCTGCTTGCTATCCAAAGCATCGTTTTCAGTAAAATAGGGAAATCACTTCCGGTCTCATAGAAAGGCTGACGACTCTCATGGCTTAGCACGATATTCCGGAGGTTTTTTGAGGTTTTTTGAGGTTTTTTGACGGAATAAAGAAGGTTTGTCTATCTTTTTTGCTCTAACATTAAGGGAATCTCATCAATTCTCTTCTAAAAGCAATAATTTTCTAGGTTTTTTCTGGTCGCGGTCTCTATAGCGTCAGGGAATTCTCGGGCTTCGCCCTCGAACTCCCTGACGCTATAGAGACCGCGACCAGAAAAAACCTCGAAAATTATTCCTTAAATAGTTACGGCTAGTTTATACATTGAGAGAGATATAGCAGTGTCCTGTGATTGTCTTTGAGTCCGCGCTATTTGCCATTAATATGATATACTTCTATAATCTATTAGATTTAAATTGTCTCTTCTCGTTGACTAGTTAACGTTCAAGTTTTTTTTGTTTTTGCGACATCGTTTTATTCACTTGCTATCCTGCCGACTGGGCTCTTACAATGTTAAACATTTCAACATTAGGGTATATGAACGAAAAGGTGGGGAGGCGAAATAGATTCAATATTTTAACAATGATTTTGACCTGCTTCGACTATAGTCATGTTAACAGTTTTTCGACAAGTAAGAATAATACATTGCTAGAGCGAAGGTGTTTTAAGCTCTGGTTGTGTTCAATATATCTATAGCCTCTTGTACATTATCGTACGTTCTTCTCCATATTTTTTTGGTGTCATTTGGTGTCTTCTTCAAGTAATGAGACTTAATTACTACCTTCATTCTCATACGAAGCTCATACAATGCAATTATAGGATCAACTTTGTTTTCCATAAACAGTTTCTGGCGATGTATAAATGCTTTGATGGTTAGTATAACCCAATTTATAATTTACGAATTCAGGTTAGAGATTTCAACACCGAATATTATTTCCTTTTTGTTTACCACTACACTATTACCCACTCTATGAATGATTCTCTGGTCAATTCAATTCAGGGATTCTTTTATTTGTCGATGTTACTACAAAGTCAGGTCGTTCGATGTCTGATCGCAAGGACAAGCCCTTGTGATCAGTTCTTCCAAAGAGTGCCTTGAGTTTTATACCTTGAATATTTTTATGTTGCAACGATAACAATAACAATAAATTATAGTAATGTTATTAAGGTGGTAAATGTGATGATTATGAAGAGTAACAGAATATGGTACAGATGTAAAGTCATGATAATATCCAGTAGCTAGGGTTTTAGGTTTTAACAATACAGAGCTTCTTCGCTTAAGTTTGATACACTACATATATAGGGTTTTAACAATACAGAGCTTCTTCGCTTAAGTTTGATACACTACATATATAGGGTTTTAACAATACAGAGCTTCTTCGCTTAAGTTTGATACACTACATATATAGGGTTTTAACAATACAGAGCTTATTCGCTTAAGTTTGATACACTACATATATAGGGTTTTAACAATACAGAGCTTATTCGCTTAAGTTTGATACACTACATATCTAGAAAGATATACAGGGATTAATGAACTGTGTGTGCATTCAAGGAAGATGTTGCACATGAGTTATTTGATGAAGTTAGCAACATCCTAGCTAGTGCTAGAATTATAGGCATTCGCGTTCTATAAAGTAATCTCCTGTAAAGTTAGAGTCAAGATAACATTTCAGTTGTGGGTTATGACTATTTGATTTAAATACAAGAATGTAAACACATAACTGCTTACACTACAATGCTAGAGTGTTTACAGTCTATATTATACAGGGCAGAGTACATTTATAACGTGATTGATCAACAGGGTTTTTAGTTCTGGTAGTTTCCAGCAATCAAAGGATGCATAGGTACCAAAACAGGTTACCTTGTTCATCCATTGACGGCTTTCACACCAGCTTTGAATCACATGCGGAATGTTATACAAGTTAGTAATACAGAAATTGATGATAGATAGTTACTGATTAAAACGGATTTAGGAGCTTATCAGTATACTTTTTAAATGATAATTAATTGGTCGGCCGCGTTCTTATTGAGATGGCCACTCTCATAAATCCACAATAGAATAAATTTCCATAAGGACATGGCACTTGTTAACTTTCAAGTTATTAAAGAGAAATACATTTTGTTACAATCCATTGTACAGGAGTACTACATCAATGGTTACGCTACAATAGTCAATACAGTTTCTCATATAATTTCTTGGTTTTACTTACAGTCAAGGGGTGACTCACACACAGTATAAGATCACATCACAATCAAGATCATTGAGTGACTTTATAAGGTCGGAATAAAGTTTTCATATTACTAAGCAGTGTTATTCCAATGTACAACGGTTACAGGAAAAGGAAAAGAACCAACTCTTCTGATCAACTCAGTTCTCCGAGGGCGTCCTGAACTCAAAGTCAAAGTACAGTTACAAATTGATGAATCAATTTCCAATACATAGTTTGATTTCCCTTATTTCCTTCCTATATGAGTGTTTGGTGTATCATAACATATTCCTATCTCAACAAACATCAAACATTGAACTTTTCCTACAGCATTAGTCACGTGATTATTCCTGTCTTATACCGTCTAGGAACGTCCGTCCATAAGCTTCCATAACTAGATGTAAGAGAAGTACCTCTTATTCCTGATTGTTGACACTAGGTGGCAGCACAGGAGCTAGTGTCAGGTTCAGCTGTTTGACAGTAGGTGGCAGCACAGGAGATAGTGCCTGGATCAGACCGTCAGTTGGGCGATTATGTCCTTCGGTTGGAGGGGTTCTGTGCGTCTGCGCGAAAAGGGACAATTAAACCCCGAGGCGATAGCCGAGGGGTTTTCCCGTTTGCGCAGACGCACAGGACCCCTCCACCCGAAGGACCTAATTGCTTTAGTCTCGCACTGTTCTGATTCTACTCTCACTGGCAAATCAACATTAACTACATCTTAGTTATTCCTTTTGTCACATGTACATACTCACCTTGTTAATCAACTCCTTCAACCATTGTTTGTTTTTATCGCTACCTGAACACTACCACTCCCACTCCCACTCCCACTACTGTTGTGGCATAGCGCTCTCCATGCTGGACATCATGTATAGGGAGGGGAGGGCTAATTTTATGTTTGCTCTGCGTTTATGTTTAGTATATGACAGGATAATTAAACAACAGTGATTTCTCTCTGATGTTGATGTGTGCAAGAAGGAATAACATTAGTTCCTCTTAATCAGTTAACACCCTCCTGTTTTAGCTTCAATCATAGGTACTTCCTTTACAACATAAAATTAAGAGATCGGATGTCACATCAATTTTATATTGTGTACTAAATCAGTTGAAGGAAACAAATTTATATAGTGATAAATCATAATGTAAAATTGACAAGCCCAAATTGTCTAATTTTAAGTTAAAGTTGTCTCATTCAGCCAGACATTCGCCGCGCCCCTACCGGCCAGAAGGCTACCCACACTTTCTTACCGCCACAACGCTCGCGGATTTCTTATCATCCCAAAGTCCAAAGGTACAGGTGAGGTCCAGGTCTGACCGTTATCTCAAAGTCAATCACGTGGGAAAGGAGGGGAGGGGCTGACCGCCAGGTCAGGGGAGGGGAGGGAATACTGATTAAAGAGTGGGAGGGAGAGGGGAGGGGAGATAACCCCGTGACCTGGTCACCACCCAAAGAGATTGGTCAGAGCGGCAGTGGTCACTCTGAGCCTCGTTTTAATAAGTGTCTGTCATTGTTATCCTGTGGCTGATTGGATCTCTAATCTAACCTGTCAATTAATTGGACCAACGGGACCAAAGCCAATCAGCGCAGGACCAGTGTATTTCGTCCTAATCTGCCTAGTATAAAAATAAAGGAAAGATGAAAATCGGTCTCTTCCGAGGCTGGTACTGATTTGAAGCATACATCTCTGTGTGTTGCATTGATTAATTTCTCCCCCAACTACTGACCCTGAATTATTACGAAGAATGACCCGCATTTCTTCATTGGCGACCATGATTAGGGGCTAGTTAGTTGGTCAGATCGGTATCCGACCTTAGAAGCAAGCAAAAGGAGTCAGGTGAGTGTGCCTTTTTCAAAACTGCCATTGTATTTATGGGTGTTGTATGTTTGGGACTCTGAGCTGGGCTTTTATTGGAAGGTGCATTAGCTGATCACACAAGTATTATCTTACTTTATCCTGTAGAGATAGTATTTTAGACATGCCACCGGCGGAAAGAATTGAGTATGTGGAAGAGTTCCCACAATACCTCGAAGCTGAGGATATTTTCCTAGAGGAGATATTTAATGATGGTTATCCACCGATCGCAGAACCTGAGGATTGGAACGACTGCGTAGGCACCTCTGAAAGTGTGATTCAGTTCAGCAGTGAACAGCTAGAAACTATGTCTTACCATTGGGATAAAATGTAATGAGTAAGAATAGGGACTAAAGAGATCAAAATTTTTGTTTTTGGAAATACCTGCACAAAAATTGTTACGTTGGATCTAGGCAAAAATTAATATTCCAAATTCTCTATATAGAAATAGAATATTCCAAATCAAGCAGGTAATAGTAATTCATCTTTACACATAATCAGCTAATTCAAGTACCTCCAAAATGGCGTTGACAACACCCATTAACTGGGATATCACCGCCGAAGAGGTAAATGCACTCAATGATGCTGATCGTAAAGCACACTATGCGTCAATAGAAGTAGTTAGAAGGCGTATGGAGAGACATGCAACCTTGCTGGGTCCTAACGATGGGACCAACAAAGAATCACTCAGAGAGTGGTTAGAGGGGTTGGACAGAGTTAGAATCACAGTAGGGGCACATGATAACATAGCCATAGAAGCAGTTATATTGTTGGCGCAGGGATCATTAGCACGTTCCATCGAATCTTATGTAGAAGCACGGGGAGATGAACGCACATGGGAGGGTGTAAAACAGGAAATAATTCGCTTGTTTATGGGAGAAGAGGAGACCACTCAACTTAGAGAGAAGTTGAAGGGGATCCATCAACTCCCATACGAAGACATACGAATTTATGGCCGTAAATACCTGGAAACAGCTATGAGGGCTTATGAACCAGGCATTTTGGCCTTGCCTGTAATTCAGTCACAATTAGCTCGAGATTTTATACGTGGGCTCACCGATAGACAGGTACGGTGCGAGGTATTCTCAACAAGACCAGAGACTTTGGGGGAAGCAATTGACCTGGCGACAACGGCAGCGTATACCCATACGTTAGCCGATGCTCCAGCTAGAGGTGAAAGGAGAGAGGAACCTATGGAAATAGGCGCCTTACTCCCAAAACTTCGGACGCCAACCCAAACTCTGACTCCACCGACCCCTACTGGGGAGACCAATATTGAAACAAAAGCTGTGATGGACGAATTAAAAACATTAAGAAATATGGTAGAACTCTTAGGGAGGGAAAGATCTCAACCTTCATCGGTAACAGTTCATGCACCACCAGTTCAGAACCAGACTCAGTTTCCCTTTGTGCAACCATCCTATTTGCCTGCATTTCCGCCTTATAGCGCTCCAAACCCTGCCCCGGTTGCCAATTCTAATCAGGTAGAGTCACAACAGGGTCAGAAAAGGAAGGGAGGGTCACAGAAGGGGGGAAAAAGGTTTAGAGGTAAGAATACTTGCTATGAATGTGGATTAGAGGGACATTTTGCTAGAGAATGCCCTACTCGATTCGCACAAATGAGAGCGGCTGTACGGCCAGACATGGAAGAAGTAATGGATAACAAAATGCAACCCGTTATAGCGGCTATACAAGCATTGACTCCCAGAGTTCCCACAAACCCCTTTGTTCTCCCTTCGGGGGAATAAATTCGCCGGATAAGCGGTTTCGTGTGGCCCTTCCTGTGGCGGGAAGGAAAGCACAAGCACTTATCGACACCGGCGCCACTAGAAGTTTAGTTAAGTATGATTTGTGGAAACATTTCAATAAGGTAAACCACCGACCGTTAATTTTGGAACAAGGTGAACAATTACGGTCACTGAGTGGTCACGCTTTGCAGTCAGAAGGCAGGGCGATAATTAAGGCTGGGGGTAGTCATCTTCCTGTATACGTTGTTAAAAACCTCCAACACGATCTCCTACTAGGGGACGATGCTCTGGACATTTTGGATTCAGTAATCTGGCACAGAAAAAGAATCATACGTCTAGGAGGTAGAGAATATAAAAGTCAAACGGTAGAAGAAGAAATAGATTCTGAATTTGCTTCCCTCAAAACAGAGGAAGAAATCTGGGAAGAAAGATACCCAGAAGTTTTTGGCAAAAATGGTAAATTAGGCATAGTAAAAGATGTATACATGGAGATTGACACGGGGAATGCCCACCCTATTAATCAGAGACCTTATCGCCTTCCCTTAAACAAAAAGCTGATAGTAGATAAGGAGATTGACGAAATGCTTGAGTTAGGTGTGATTGAACCAAGCTCGTCACCATGGGCTAGTCCCATAACTTTAGTACCTAAGAAAGATGGGGAAACCAGGTTCTGTTCAGATTTTAGAAAATTAAATTCTGTCACCAAGAAAGATGCCCACCCCCTACCAAATATACAAGATATCTTTGATAGTCTAACAGGAGCAGCGATCTTTTCCACTCTAGATCTCAAATCTGGGTATTGGCAAGTCCAAATGCACCCTGAAAGCATAGAGAAAACGGCCTTTGTCTGCCATAGAGGTTTATTTCAATGGCGTAGAATGCCTTTCGGATTAACTAATGCCCCGGCTGTGTTTCAAAGGGCAATGAACCGGATATTCGCCGAATATATTGGGAAATTTCTTGGTATATTCATCGATGACCTGGTGATTTATCCTGAAACACGGGAGGAGCACGAAAAACATCTCAAAATCATTTTTGACACTTTATCCGAACATGGTATTACCATCAAAAAGAGTAAATGTAAATTCTTTCAAGACAAGGTTGATCTTCTGGGCTTTCAGGTGTCTAAACAAGGGATAAATTCACATCCGGACAAAGTCAAAGCCATTCGAGAAATGCTCCCGCCTGACAGTGTGTCCGCCATTAGATCTTTTCTAGGTTGTTGTGGATGTTATCGTCAGTGTATTCCTGACTATGCAAGAATTGTAACACCTTTGGTGGCGTTAACAAAGAAACATGCTAGATTTAAATGGGGTCCTGAACAACAAGAAGCGTTCGAAACATTAAAAGACGTTCTTACTTCAGACCAAATCATGGCTCATCCACAACCTGGAAAAGCTTATAAGCTCTATACAGATGCCTGTCAATACGCAGTGGGATCCATACTCGTCCAGTCTGATGAGAATGGAGTGGAAAGACCAGTTCAGTATATTTCAAAACAACTCTCAGGTCCCCAACTCAAATGGGCGACTATAGAAAAGGAGGCTTTTGCCATTATTTATGCTCTAACTAAACTTAGACCATATCTATATGGCAGTGATTTTACCATCTATACTGACCATAAACCCCTCAAATCGCTCTTTCTTGGTGAGGTTAAAAATACAAAAATTCAGCGTTGGGCTGTTTTAATAGCAGAATACGGTGCCCCCATCGAATATAGACAAGGTAAGAACAATGTACGGGCTGATATGTTATCTCGCATAAAGACTCATGAAACTTATGACCAGGGGGAGGGGAACGCTCTCAGTAATTTTGAAGTAGGTGCCCTCGAGGAAACAGAGGAAATCCCCTGGGAGTTTGATCAGCTTGAGCGAGAACAAGTCAGAACAGAGCAGCAACAGATGGCTGAGTATCAGTTGGGCCTAGAGGAGGTGGACGATTACACACTAATCAACGGATTATTGTTTACAATCATGTCCCCACCCAATAAACCAGCTTATCCTAGATTGGTGTTGCCGCAATCAGCTCGTTACAGAGTGATAAGAAGAGCACACACTGAAGTGGGCCATCAGGGAATGAGAAAAACCCTTGATAGGATATTAGAGGCCTACAAGTGGCCTACTATGAGGAAAGATACCCTCCGTGTGTTGAGTAATTGTGATAAGTGTGCAGTAAATCGTGCAGGTCAAGATAAGGTTGCTCCCACAGCTATGCCTATAGCAAGGTACCCAGGTCAGATAGTGGGAATGGATTTATGTGGTCCTTTTCCTGTTTCAGACAATGGGAATCGTTATATTATAGTTGTAATTGATCATTGTAGTGGATGGGCGGAAGTTAAACCTATTGATAGAAAAACTGGGAAAAATATAGCTGACTATCTGGCAAATGAATATGTACCCCGGTACGGGCCCCCAGAGGTAATCATTACTGACAGGGGTCTAGAATTCATGAATCAACAAGTCGAAGGTTATTAACAAAAGCTTTAAGAATATCCTAAAAAAATTCATCAATGCGCGACCAGCAGAGTGGGAGAATCAACTCGGACCCACACTTTGGGCCCATAGAGTCTCCACCTCTTCAGTCACGAATTTCACTCCCTATTTTCTCACCTTTGGTCGTCAACCCCCGGTCCCCTTTGTTAAGATCTTCCCTGGGCCGGATGGTACAGAACCCCAAGTGTTAAGTGAACGATTACAAGCCCTCACAGATGCTTTCCGGGTGGCTGCAGAAAATACTGAAGCTAGCCGTAAGTATAATTATGAGAGGCTTAGAGCTCGGGCAAATGCTGGTGACTTACGTGTAGGTGACTCAGTAGTTGTATTAGCAGGCGCCAGAGCGCCCCTAGATCCTAGATGGGATCATGGGTATACAGTCCTAGGTGTAAGGGGAGCTGTAGTGATCATAAGAGACCCACAAGGTCAGAGAAAACTAATAAATCGGGAGAGAATAAAATTGGTATCTGGGGATATTGCTTGGGATACAGTTAGGAATAGGCAAAACAGGGCAGGCCAAGGCAGGCGCAATCGGGCGAGAATACGGGCTCGGGCAGCGAGGCCACTCCCCCCTGAACCTCCTGGGCAAAATCTAAATGTTGACCCCAATGCTTTAATACATGAACCTTTGCTTCCACCTGTGAATCAAGTCTATCTCCAGGCGGAAGATCCAGCTGTAGGTGGCGCTGCGGACGTGGAAATGGTACCGGAAGTCGAGGAAGAATTCTATTCAGCCGACGAAGATATGGGTAGTGACGTGGACCAACCAGAGGTTCCGGATCCGCCCCGTCGTCCTCCTTATAATTTTTTTAAAGATTTTATTTCCACTGGGTACATCGCCTCCAATAGGAGTAGGCTATTCCGGCGGACCCAGCTTGGGTTAGGAATTTACATATGTACATACGGTAGCATAGGAACACTATATAGGGTAACAAAAGGTAAAAGATAGAAGACAACCTCTTGCAATGAGAGAGACTTCGTATTGTTTGGACTGAACTATTGGTAAAATCAATGTTAAAGTTGAATAGTTATACAGAAAAGGGTCTAAAACGATACATGTTGTCATGAGATTAGTGGGGATAGACTGGTGTTTCATGTTTGGACCGTACCATTGGAAGGAACAGTGTTAGACTAAGGTGAGGCACGAGATTCTTCTAATCACAATTTAGCCCTTGGTAATTGTGTGAGAAGGAATATATAGTAGTGAAATAATATTGTTATACATACAGTACTGCACTTGAAGGTGAACCTCTGACTTATGAGAGTGACCTAACTAAGTGCTGGTATAGTAATTTAAGTAGAGATGAGAGTTATAATAGAGTTTGTTTCAGCCATTCTTTCTGAAGAGATTTAAATGCCTCAATATTTCCAATATTTCTAGACTTAGGAGTAAGTTGGTTCCATGCTTTGGCTACCTTGTTAATGACTGAGTTTTCACCACATTTAGTTTTATAGAAGAAGGTGGATAGTAGAGGGGCTTCATTCGCTCTAGTTGGGTTGTTATTATTATGGGATTTGTATTTGTTTGATTTTGATCTTACATAGCCAGTGATTCTCAAATGACTCTCTCTTCTGTGAGAAAGCAGGGGAATTTTAAGGTCTTTGTGTAAATCTGTAGTTGGATAGAGGGGCTCAGCCCTTAGTATTGCTCTCAGAGCTTTGTTCTGAATTCGCTGTAGTTTGTTAAGGTTGTTTAAATGGGTGTTATGATAAAGAATGTCTCCATAGTCGAAAAAGGGGAGGATTTTGCTTTTGTAAACTAGGAGTGAGGCTTTCATTGTAAGTAGATGTCTAACTCTCAGAAAGAGAAAGATTTTGTGAGAGATAATTCTGATCAGGTTTCTTATGTGGGGTTGGAAGGATAGTTTATCGTCAATTAGAACTCCTAGATACTTGTATACATGGACTGTTTCTAGTATTTTGTTATTCAGGGATAAATTTGGGGGTGGGGGTGTGTTTTTGGTTTGGGTTCTGCTTACTAACATTAGTTTGGTTTTAGTAGCATTTATAAGGAATTTGTTTTTGATACACCATTTCTCTAGGTTAGAAATATCATGCTGCATATTTTGGTATAGAGATGCTTGAGATCGATTTGAGTGGTAAAGTACTGTATCATCAGCATAGAGGAGGTATTTTGTGTGTTCTAGATGAGCACCAATGTCATTTATAAATATTAAGAATAGTAGAGGTCCAAGAATTGAGCCCTGGGGGACTCCTGATTTTATGAGAGCTAGGTCAGATAGGGTATTGTTAACTATTGTTCTCTGGTATCTATTTGATAAATAAGATTTGATCCACGAGTGAAGTTTTCCTCTAATTCCTATGTTGAAGAGTTTAAGTAAAAGTATATTGTGATCTACCATATCGAAAGCTTTTTTAAAGTCAATAAAGGTAATAAGGGTGGGGATTTTCTTTTCATAGGCATATGCTAAATCATCAGTGAGATTGGAGATTGTGTTAATGGTTGATTTTTGAGGAAGAAAGCCAGATTGGTTAGGGTCGAGAATGTTATGTGTATTTAGGTAAGATAAGACTCTGGAATGTACAATTTTTTCAATCAGCTTGCTGGGGGTAGGTAATAGGGATATGGGTCGATAGTTATTTACTTGGGTTGAGTCTCCCCCTTTAAAAAGAGGGACAACCTTTGCAGTTTTCCAAGCATTTGGAAAGATTTGGCTGGAGAAGGAAAGATTAATGCAAAAAGTCAGCTCAGGAAGGAGGGTCGCAAAGGAGTCTCTAACTATTGAGTTAGATAAATTGTCAAGAGCTGATGATTTAGAGATATTGATTTTACTGATGAGACCCAGTAATTCAATCTCATTTATAGAAATTTCACAGAGACTTGAGGGTTTGGCTAGATTGGGGGTGGTCCAGGGACTATTTGGTAGTCCAGTTAGTAAGTTATCAGTAATATTTGCAAAGTAGTTGTTAATGAAATTGGGTAGATCATTCTTGTTGATAGGTTGGTCAATGTCATTGCTCAAATTAATTTCATTTTGTGGGGCTTTGGAGGGGAGGAGATTATTGATAGTTTTCCAGTATTTTTTGGGATCGTTAGTGTTATTTAGGTTGTGATGAATGTAATCTCTTTTGGCATTTGAAATAAGTTTATTAGTTTCTTTTTTGAGGCGTTTGGCTTCATTGATATCTATGATAAGGCCTGTACGTTTAGCTCTCCCTCTTGCTAGGTTTTTTTCTCGTATAGCATCTAAGATAAGTTTAGAAATCCAGGGATCGTTATTATCTCTGATTAAGACATTTTTGATCGGGCACATAGAGTTCAAGGTAGAGGTAATTGCATTTAAGATAAAGTCCCAAGAAATTTCAGGATCAGGAATAGATCTAAAATTATGCCAGTCATGGTCATTACGAAGCTTTCTCTGGAAGAGATTGATGTCAAGATTTCTGTAACTTCTGCATTTTTTCATGGTATAATGCTTAGTTAATTTGATTTTCTTGCGAATCAAGTAAATAGCTTCGTGGTCACTAATATTGTGATTAAGGGTACCACTGTCTGATATTAATTGGGAGTTGGTAATCACCAGATCAATTAAACTAGGTACTACCAGGTTATCACGCACAGAGAGTCTGGTAGGGGAGTTAATATGTTGGGTAAGTCCATTTTGTTGATTGAATAGTTTTAGTTTGTTTCTGTCAGGACAGTTGTTGCTGAGCATATTTATATTAAAATCCCCTATAAATATAGTTTCAGGGGCATCTCTTTTGGCCTGACGACAGGCCACCAGAATATCAGCAAGAGAGTTAATGCATGTATCGACTGATCCAGAGGGTGGACGGTAGATGGAGATAATGAAGAGAGGTTTTACATTTGCTGGTTTGAGTTTTATGGTAAGTGTTTCCAGAAAGGGTTGAGATATGCTTAAGTCGTTCATGATTTCATAATTTAGATTGCTGTTGATATAGTAGAGAAGGCCTCCTCCTCTTTTAGTAGTAAGTGTATTTGGGACATTAAAATTTCTGTCTAATCGGATAAGGTTATAACCAGGTAATGAAATAGATTGGTCAGGAACAGAGTTGTTTAGCCAGGTTTCAGTCAGTGTGATAACTTCAGGCTTTAGAGATAGTATATTCTGTTTAACAACATCAAATTTATTCTTGAGGCTTTGGCAGTTTAAGTGATATATCATTATACCATTTTTTCTGTTTGCTAAGGACATAATTTTATCTTAGAGGTGGTATTCGAAGAAGGCAGAAACCTGACTAATTGCTAAATGCACAGTCAGGTGGCAATACTACAGCTGGGGACAGATAGGGAGAGGGAAGAGAGGCCCATGGCTGGGACAGGGAATTTAAGTTGAGATAACTAGATAGTGTAATAAATTATTAAGTAAAGAGGGGGAGAAATAGATAGAGAGAACTAGGGAAAAAAACACAGGTAGTCCACAGCGCCACTGGTCTACTGAGTTGTACCGGGAAAGGGATAATTTATAGGATGACAAGTAGAGATAATAGTATGTATATACATAGATAAAACAATACGTAATCAATTTGGTGATTACAGACCGAATCACTATAGATTTAGTGTGAGGTCTAATCAAGTTGTGAATGCATTTATTCGTAGAGGACTGCTTTACACACGATAGCATATACATGATTGATAGAGATGTTTAGTGTTAGGCCGCGAGCAGCCTACTGCGAGACAACGTTTCGGATTTCCTATTTATATGTTCACAAAGTGTGCGGTCCAAAACAACCGATAGCAGCGCCATCTGACGCTTTTGGCCTTCACTGGACAGTGCTAATATATGTATAAGTATTTCACGCGTAAAAGTAATGATATAATCCTAATTAACAGTCAATATTTTCATTCCTCACTCGAATCACTAAGCTGGTAGTGTGAGAGTGGGAAAGAAGTGCTAATCAAGAGTACATTCCTTAGAATTTACAGGCGTTCACATAAATAAATGACATTAAAACAATGAATAAATTTCGTCAATAGGTTGGGGAGGCATGGTTAGAAACAATATAGTAGAGGAGATATAGGGAGAAATCTTGCTCGGCGCATTAAGTTAGCACCGAACCACTTGTGGAGTCAGTGTTAAAGATCTAAAATAAAGAACAAAAAAGTCCTCTAAATCACATATTAGGTGGATTTGTATGTGTGAGAGGGATTAAGTTTAGGTAAAATCATGTCGACAGTCTTTCTGATGTTATGGTAGATGGTAGAAAAAATCTTCTTCACGAATTTTAGATTGGTTTCTTGTGAGAAGTGAATTCCATCGGAGGTAGTGGCTTGGTAGCGATGAGAGATATAACCTTTTCTGATTTTGTGTGTATGTCCTTCAAAACTAGGGGTGATAATCTTCAGTTTTCTGTTGAATTTCCTGATCAGCTTGTTAATATTATATATGGCTTGGTTGATGATATCTTGGTCTTGAGGTGTCGTGATATCTCGTTTATTGTAGATGGAGAAAGAAACTCCTACAACTTCGCATAGGATGACAAGTCGAGCCATAGCCTTTAACTTGGGTAGAGAGGCTAGCATTTGAGAGAATACTAGCTCAGACAAATCAGTGGAGTTGCTCAATGCGGGAATAATCTTTTTGAAACCCAGTTTGGTCGAGAAATTATTAATTCCTCCGCAAAAGTAGAGAAGATCAAACTGCAGCATGTCAAAAAGTATTACTGCTTGGTCGGTGATGGCCTCACATGTACCACCAGGTACAGATACAGTAGTAATTCGCAAGTCATGACAATTATATTCTCTAGATAATTGTTTGACTATTGGCTCCCACCTTGCAACTCTAGAATCTCCAAGAATCAATATATTGAATGGAGGCATGGTTGTCTAGTGGGTGAGACGAAGAAACCGTAGAATCTGTATTCTCATCAGTCAATGGAGAGATGAAAGAATAAGGCTAGGAAATTATAGGTGCAGAAAGGGAATATACTTAGGTCAATTCAGGAATATTCCGCTTTGATTTCTTCTAATAGACGGCCAAATGTGTTGCGATCTGCATCGACATTCTGAGCTGAGATTTGTGATGCTTCTGCTAAGCGGAATCCACAACCGTGTGGATCTTCATAGGTGGCTTCATAAATATGGCCTGCCTTCAATGTCATGAGAAAATTCTTTAGATGTGGATGATTGTCGAATTTATTTTTAGCACACTCTTTAAGTATGCTCCTTTCCTTGTTTTTCCAGTCTTCAGCAAAAGGAATCTGGTGAGCGAGTCGTTTGATAGTATAGGGATTTTTTACTGCTATGAGTTTAGCTATCAATTCAGGACTAGCTTTGTTGTTTCTGGCTTTCAATACCTGATACATTTGCTCGACAGAATAAACAACTGTTTTGTCATCCATTTCAAGCTCGCATTCATGTAAATTAGACAGGGGACTCATGTGTCCCTGGAAGGCTGTTCCATCCGGGGTGTCATAATTGGCTGCCGTTTCAGGGGTTATACCAAAGGGGAGCAAATCGTACTTTTCGGCTTCATAAAGCTTTCCCTCTATTAGCACAGCTGTGCCTCGGACTGTCGCCCTCTTGTTATGTAATACACGAGCTGCCGTGGCAAATGCTGACCAGAACCAAGCCTTGGTCATTCCACCACCGGCTCCAGCACCATTCACACCACCTCAGATGAGGTACAGGACTCCTGCAAACATAGAAGAGACTCCAGTTAACCCAACTGGAAGAGCAACACCTAGGACTCCAAGTACTCCTCTACCACCTCCTCATATACGCACCCGGTCTCAGACAAGGGCCTTGATAGCAGCTCCGCGGATTGTGCTCCCACCAGACAATCCTCAGCGTCATTTACATAGGCGTTTCCATGCCAAGCGGAGAGTGCCTGCTAGCCCTAGAGAGCCTAGTCCACTGAAGGAGAGCGAGCCTAAACCTGGAAAGAGAGCAAAAAGAACATCAGCTTCTACTGACCAAGTACCGGACACGCAGGCAACCTCAGCACCAGATGCACAAGATGGCGGTGGGGACAGTGACTAAGGGGTTACTGTTGCTCACCTGTTACCTCATTTGCAGCCAAGCAGACATCTTCGAGGAAGAAGGTGTGCTGGTATACTCGGCTGGGGAGGTAAGGGCCCTCACAGCAACATGGACTGCATTAATGTTCCTCCAGCCCCCTGCTCCTCCGCCTATGGAGTCGTGGCTCCACATCCTTGAAGCTAAGATGGAAGGACTACACGAGCAGCAAGTGGTAGGAATCACCGACCTCAGAACATGGCGGCTTCATGTTCAATTCATCAAGGATCATCTACCCACTCCACCAGTTCGCACGAAGCGAGCTCTGCTAGGAGTGGTAGGAATGATCAGCCGATCTCTCTTCGGTACAGCTACCACAGACCAGATCGACGAGCTCCGAGCGGCAGTGGAGGCATCGCAGGCAGGCCTCAGTGTGATGTCTCACTTCCAGTCAGAGATGGTTTCTGTGGTAAACCAGACCCGTCTGTTCCTACGAGAGAATCGAGTCGACATCCAAAACCTGCAAGAGATAAGCCAAAATCTGACTGACCAGGTATCTGAAATTGTTCATCATTTAAATGGTTTTTCTAGAGATATTCATCGTATGCATATGAGAAGAGAGGTTGATCAGGCCCTAAGCCAAGTTGACCGCATTATGCTGGTATATTATAGGCAAATTGATTTATTCCATCGCCAGAGAACACACCTAGAGCACGGGTACTTGACTGATGAAATATTACCTGAAGTACATTTAAATGAAATTCTTCACCAATTGAGTGAGAGGGGACACCAACCAATAGACGATGTTCGTTGGTACTACAGAAGTGTACAAGTTCAAATCATATCTGAGTCCGACGAGCAATCAGTTTATCAGGTGGTCATCCCTGCAGTTTCGGCTACTAAGTATTTACACTATAAACTAAGGTATTTCCCTACCCCTTATGGGCCATCCTACCTCAAAATCATCAAGGGCATCGCTGAATTAGCGATGGACAGTGTCTCTAGTGGTGCCTCTTTTGTTCCTAACCACTGCATGGGATACAGCCCAGCTGTATGTTCCTCTGCGTTGGAGAACCTAAAACCAACATGTGAAACAGAAATAATTTTAGGCAAAGGTCCAGTAAAGTGTCAGATAGAGATTAAGAAGCGTGGCAATGTCAGTAACGAAATATTCAGAGATTTTGAACAACTGTCATCGGTTATCCTTGCAGTATACTTTCCAGTCGAGACTGTATTAAGGTGTATCAGTAAGAAACCTATAAGAAATGTTTTTACCAAACACACACGGGTCACAGTAAACAGTGGCTGCGTCTTATATAGTGAAGATTGGAGGGTGCGCAGCATCGAGCAACATAATTCCACGATCAGAATTCCACCCCCCAAAGCCCTGTCCCTACCCTCTCTCAACTTAACCTATAGAAAGTTCGAAGACTATCCTGAGCTGAAGCAACAACTCCAGTTCAACAGCAGAATCGACGTCCCCCTAATTTCTCTGACCGATATTCCCCTTCCTCCTACGGTACAACCTTTTTCCTTCTCCGCATCCACCACATGGGGATTCGCGACCCTCATGCTCACCCTAGCAATCGTGATTGGATTGATAGGAGTGGTGGTGTATGTGAAGAGGAAGAGAGACGGCTCTTGCCTCCCTCTCTTAGGTAAACGTCCTAACCAGAGTCTAGATAGACTACCCAGTAAACCTTCTGCCCCTCTTCCCTCCTTCCCCAATGTCTTTTCTAATTTATACCCATCCCAACAGCAACCCGCTGAAGAGATTCCACTGCAAGATTCTGAACCCCAGTCCCTTGGCGGTACTGACGATCTCGAAAACCCGGAGACCCAACCCCTCCAAACTGACCCATTATCCTCCTTTAGACAGAATACACCCCCAAAACCCCCTCGATCGATGGATATGAAGCAAAGATCTGCAGTACCCCGTGGAGTAGTGTGTTAAAACAACGACTCAGATGAATATGTGGTGTGAGATAAAATTAAGCCGATATAATGTTAGTCTTAAGTGCAAATGTGAGCAGATTCTGATTTTAAAATGTTTTGTAGTGCTAATTTAATTGGAATCTAATGGTAATGATTACAAAGGAGGTGTTGTCACGAAAGCTGTTTAGTTTACTCTAATAAAATACTCATATAAAGCAGTGTCATCTATGAGTGACAGGTAGAGATTAAGCAGTGCGGGACCGACAGCCCAAACAATATGAAACGAGACTCTTAGGATTACCGAATGGTAACAGAACGGATTATGAATGTTCCAAGATCACCTATATGGACATTACAGATTGTGATTAATTGAATATTAGCTGATCGAGCTAAATTAACGATTGACAATTTGAATAGGACCAACACGCCGCCTTTTTTCTACTTCCGGAGGTGGATTAACCTATATTATCGATCAGCCACCGAGGATTATCTGGTGTTTTCGGATTATCACTAAAAGTGAACAGTATTACCAAATCGAACTAATAATACAAATCGAGACTTAGGAAAGACTCTAACAAGCGGTTAGTAATCCCAAAAATATTAAATAAGCCTGGAAAATACCATAATCATGTGCCGATGGATTATCTCACCTCATCGCCAATGCCCGGCCATGAAGCTTCACTAGCCGACAACAGACCACCGCTATCGCCGATCCGCACCAGTAGTCGTTCGTCGAGTGAACCCTCCATATACCAATCTGCACTAGAGGAACTGTTGGAGGAAAATATAAATAAAGACAATATGACTGAACACCAAGGATATTATCAACAGCCTCATCACCCATATAGTCAACCAATGCAGATGTTCCCACAATTTCCACGAATGTATGGTCACTACGGTGCCATGCCATTTCAGCCTCCGCACATGCCAATGTATAGCCAACCACATGTGAGTCAGTCAAGTCAGTCGAACAAACCCAATGAAGATTCCTTGTTCAAAGACATGAAGGATCAGATGACGAAACAAAATGAAACATTATCTAAACAAAATGATCTTATTGAAAGAATGACAAACAGCTTAGACGCACACACAAAAGCGATCAATAAATCTCTGGATCACCTATTAGCAGACAATGTTAACTTGCGATCTGAGATGAAATCTCACAGAAATCAGGTAGAAAGAGAATTGTCATCACTCTCAGAAAAAATTGGAAGTCTAGATGAAAACCAAAATGCTTTCCTAGAGGCGTTAAAACCTGAAATAGAAATCAATGTCCACAAATATCTCAAATCGACTACTAGGGATATTGAGGAAAAACAAAAGGAAATTTCTGAGTCAATGGATTGTCTACGTGAAAGCCTACAAAATATCAAAGGCACAGGTAACGACAAACAAAATACTTACCCTCACAATCATCAGGATAAATCCAATGATCAGCAGAAAAGTGCCCAGAAACCGAGTCATCAAAAAGAAGCGAAAAATGACAAAAAAACAGAAAAAAAGAAATCAGATTATAACAACAAAATCATTGTATTAGAAGATTTTGAAGAATACCAAAATGAAAATATTACACAAGAGATGTTATCCCTTCTGCAAGTCGTCAGGCCTCTCACTAAGAAGGAAGATATTGAAGAAGTGTATAGAATAGGATCTGACCAAGATACCAATAACAGACCTATATTTATCAAGGTAAAACATCCAGAAATTAGGAAAATACTTGTAGACAACATGTTAACCCTAAATAATTCTGCCAGAGACTATCAATATGTCAGGATCAATAATAAGGGGCTACAAGTTTTCCCACACCAAAAATTACTGCTCCAAAACTGTCTAGCATTGCTTAGGAAAAATGGGCGTACAGCATCGATTTGCTACAACCATATCAGGATGGAAGATAGGACCTACACGGTTGATGACCTGTACGATCTGCCGGCAATGTGCACACCTGTAGAAGCGTCTAGGATACCTATCGACCAAGGCAAAGGGTTAGGCTACTACGGTGAACATTCCTATCTTTCTAATTTTTTCATTACACCAGTAGAGTACGAGAGTGTGGAATACCGCAGTGTCGAACATGCCTTCCAAACACTAAAAGCAAACAACGCGGGAAAGGCCGAAGGCGCCTGTTGGATTAAGGACTCGTCATCTGCATACGAGGCAAAACTAATCGCAAACGACCTGAAACTAGAACCAACTCCGGACTTCTTGGAAAAAGAAGAAAACTTATTACAAGAACTAATAAATATCAAATTCCAAATGAATAAAGATCTGACGAGACAACTACTGGAAGAAAAACAGGAAAATTTTTTCGAGGTAACCATGAGCAGGAAGTGGGGTGTCGGCATTCGATTCCCAGATCTGTTAACACAACAACATGCACTTACCTCGAAACAATTTACCGGACAAAACAAGCAGGGAGATATGATAACAAAACTAAAAAAGGAACTCAGGAAGAAACAGGGTTAGAATATAATCTCAAATCCTCATGATAACCTTGTACGACTGAATAATATCTCATAATTACATCAATGCCCTATTATCGCTCAGTCGTCCACACGATCGAACATTTCGCCAATGGTCTGATCGTAACATATATATCATGTTCTGTTTTATCCTTTTGCTATTGTATGAAACTGTCATCTGCTTACACAATTCGAATTATATGTTTAACCCATTGTTAATATATTTTGCTAAAATATCTGCTGTCGGTAACCATTTTAGCACCAACCTAGTCACTATGTCGAACACCAATGTACTACCTTTGTTCAAGCCTATGGCAGACCTGAAAGGTCTAATTATTGTAAATTGGAATATAAGAAGTGTTCCAAAAAATTTTAACAATATCCAACAATCTTTAGAGATATCGGAAAATAATATTGATGTTGTCTGTCTCACCGAATCATGGCTTAACAAAAACAACCATTCTAATACCTTTGCCATTAACAACTACACATTGGTTAGACACGACAGAAAACTGAAGAAAAAAGGGGGTGGATTATGTACCTATATCAATAAGAAACACAACTTTGATAGTGATATGTATTCTCACCTTGCTGTAAGTAATAAGGATATCGAACTTATGGCAATAGTATTGAATATCAAATGTACTACCCCGCACATTATTGTATCTGTCTACAGACCCCCAGGAGGAGCGATTGAACCGTTTCTGGAAGAGCTAGAGGGATGTCTTTCAAAATTGAACACAAAATTCCAACTGACAGTCACAGGTGACTTTAATATTGATTTACTAGATGATAAGTGTCAGGCTAATAACCTGAAAGCTTCTATGGAAAAATTTCAATTAAAACAATTTATTTCTACCCCAACCAGAACCACTCTAACATCAAAATCTATAATTGATCACATGTACTCTAACTCCAGCAATGTTCAATTATCTGGGGTAATAGAGAACTCCTCCTCGGATCATTTTCCAACATATATGTTGATCAAGAAACCTAGAACTAATTATGTTAACAACAAATATTATGCACGAAATATGAAAGGGTTAGACCAAAAGATTCTAAGCGAAATCCTTAGGGATCTTGATTGGAATCAATTTTATTGTACAACTGATCCTGAAAAATGTTGGGATATTATGATAGAGAGAATTAATTTTTATCTTGATCGTATGTGTCCAATGAAATATTTTACAAATATCAGAAAGAAACCTGAATGGTTAACCAAAGAGATAACATCCTTAATGAATGAGCGGGATAAATTATTTAGATTAGCCAAAAATAAGAACGACAGGGATCTTCTTATACAAGCAAAAAATTTAAGAAACAAGGTGAACACCCTCTGTAGAAACAGGAAAAATCAATTGATTAAAGAAAAGCTAGAGGCAGACAAAAACAACCCTAGAGCTCTTTGGAAATCGATTAATAATATTATCAGTCCTGAAAAAACAAAAAACAATACTGAAATTCGTCTTAAAAATGCAGAAGGAAAACAGATCGATCCTGGCCTGGTACCTGATGTATTTAACAAATTTTTTACAGAGATTGGTCCCACATTAGCTAGGAATATTCCTGAGCCAGCAGAGTCTGAGAAAAAACAACTACAAGATCTCTTAAATAAAGACGAATATCAACAAAATTCTATTAAAACGAAAATGGAATTTAACTTAATATCACCAAAAGAAATCATCAAAATTCTGTCAAATATCGATCCGAATAAGAGCTCTGGGATTGAAAATATGCCAGGAAAAGTATTGAAAGAATGTATAAGAGCTTTAGTGTTTCAGTTTACACATATTATTAACTTGTCACTGGTGCACAGTATCGTTCCAACTGCATTCAAATCAGCAATAGTCACTCCACTTCACAAAAGTGGACCTAATACCTGTACGAATAACTTTAGACCAATATCTGGTATCTCAATGCCTGCGAAAATATTGGAAAAAGTATCAGAATATCTTGAAAATAACAATTATTACTACAAAAAACAATATGGATTTCGAAAGGGCAAGTCGGTGAATCAAGCACATATAGATTTACTTCAACCAATTTATGACAGCCTCAACGAATCAAAATTAACAACAGTAGTCTTCTTAGATTTTAAGAAGGCATTCGATACTGTGCATCATGACAAGTTGCTACAAAAATTAGAAAAATATGGAATAACAGGAAAAATGAATGATTGGTTCAGAAATTATCTAATGAACAGACTACAAATTGTGAGGGTGAATGGTCTTTACTCTAAGCAGGAGACTATAACCTTTGGTGTGCCACAAGGAACTGTGTTAGGGCCGATTTTGTTTTCCATATATATTAATGATCTCCATGAAATAATTGAAAACTCAGTTATCCAACACTATGCTGACGATACGGTTATTTTTAACAGCAGTAAAACCGAAACAAAATTGTACCAAGAACTTCAGAAAAACTTAGACCATGTTAATACATGGTGTAGGCTTAATAAAATATCCATGAATGCCTCTAAGACCCAATATATTCAATTCAACATAGGCAGAAAAAAACAACAAGAAAACACCACACACTGTCTCCAGCTTGGAAGTGAAATCCTCACCCAAGTAAATCAATACAAATACTTGGGACTGGTTATTGATGAGAAACTTACCTTTAATGATCACACAACCAATGTCATCAATAAGGTTAGGTGGAAGGTAAACTCATTGAGAAAATCTAACTATGTCCTAAATAAGAAAGTAAAAACCGATATAGTCAAAATGTTGATTATACCAGTCATTGATTCAGGAAATATATTTTACCAAACAGCAAGCAAAAAACTCCTGAATAGACTTCACACTCTCTTGAATAACGCAATAAGGTACATATTTACATTGCAAAAGAGGGAAAATGTGGACAAAAGATATTTCGAATTAAAGGTTCTAAACAATGAAAAAAGGACAAACCTACACACTCTTGAGGCTGCCTTTTATTTATCACAGAACGAAGAAAATCTTGATTTGAGACAAATTTCGACAAGGAGTCATGCTCAAAACAGAAAAAATTTCAAAATTAATATCCCAAAAACAACATTTTATAAAAATTCATTCCTCTACAAAGCCCAATCAAACTGGAACGGGCTACCAACTAGTGCCCATAAGGCAACATCGAAGTTTGAATTTAGAAAACAGATTGAAAATGTACTATAATATCTAGGATTACATCCTAATAAGATCTGATTATTTGATTATATTTTACTGTATTTACATCGTATCAGTGCCATACGGAACCATCTCTTGCCAAGCAAATATCTATCTTTAGAGACCCAGAGTCTCTTTAAATTTGATTGTTATTTTACTTTAATTCTACTCTCATTTATCTTATTTAACTTTGCCTGTAAAAGTTTTCTGTTTCAAAATTATTACTCTGCCCTGTGCGAGATGGTAACGTCTGGGAGAACTGGATTTAATCTAGATGACTGTATACCAATTTGTCTTTTATATGTATGATCATTCTTATGTAATGTCAGTTCGATGAATAAAGTAGTATCTTATCTTATCTTATCTTATCTTAAAGCAGGCCTAGTGCTGGACTGTGGACAAGGTCCTCACCCCTTTCGTAGAATTTAATTAATTGGTCTAGTCACCAATTCCTACCTAGTAAGTACGCCCGGTGTTAGCTTGCAGTGGGACGCACTCTTCTGCTCAAGTTAGGGTGAGAAAGCTAGCTGTTATGTGAAGGAATAAGCCACCACTAGAGAGAGGACGATGAAGGACCCGTCCTCTGAAAGTCGGGTGAAGCAAAGATGGGAGGTTGTCACGTTGTTGATGGAGTAGTGATACCACGGAGACCAGCCTAGGAACGGTCGGTAGTCACTAGACCGATGTGCACACCTCAGCGGGCCATTTTTGGGTCGAGAGAAGGGCTGAAAATATAAAAGAATCTTGTCAGTCTTCTAGACCAGAGGAGCCAGGCTCCCAAAGGAAATGTATAAGTATGTACCAGTGTCGCCACCTTGAGGATGTTCACGGCGACAGGTACCTAGAAAGTGTATAAGATACATGCTGCCACCTTACGGACGTTAAGTAGTGATAGGCAGCCCAAGAACGAGTAAAAGTATAAGGCAATATTCAAAGACTGCATGAAAATGCCTGAGACGTTTCTACGGGGAGAACCCATAGACAAGCAAAGCCGAGATATTGATGAACAATACATTAAACTCAAAAGACAGTGCGGTAATACGCCACCTAGTGAAAACTCTTAAGAGACTGTGTTTACAAATTATCCGAGGCGGGTTCGCCGTACCTCAGTAATAATTTTACGCTAAGGCATTGTAAAATCTTTAGCTATTATTTTGATTTAGGGGAGTGATTTCTTTCTCTGTACTTCTCTAGATTGTCCTATCTTTGCATTTTTCAATTGTATAAACATGTATGTACTTACGGGAGAAAGGGAGCCTCGATCCACATAGGGATGGCCGCTGTGAATTCGTCCGGCGGGCCAAAGGTTAAAAATCCCGTAGATAAAAATACCGGATCGAGGTGCCCCAACGTAAATAAAGGTCTCTCATGTGGAATTAGATATCGGGCATCAAAACTCCCAAATCTAATGAAGCAAGAGGGTAGAATTTGACTGGGGATGGCAGTGGATTCGTGAGTGGAAGAAAAGTGATGCCCACTTATGGTTCTAGGTCGGGGGTTCCGGTTCGGCAGAACTCGGTCAGCCAAGGGGGTCGCCGCTCGGTGATACTCGGGGTTGCTCGGGGGTTGTCGGCCGGAAACTAAAATGAGGGTTGCGTCGATGTGTTGTCTGCTCCTAGAGTGGTTCGGAGAACTATGTTGTACACAGTTCTCCGAACCAAATGAGATTGGGACGTATGTAAAATTGACAAGCCCAAATTGTCTAATTTTAAGTTAAAGTTGTCTCATTCAGCCAGACATTCGCCGCGCCCCTACCGGCCAGAAGGCTACCCACACTTTCTTACCGCCACAACGCTCGCGGATTTCTTATCATCCCAAAGTCCAAAGGTACAGGTGAGGTCCAGGTCTGACCGTTATCTCAAAGTCAATCACGTGGGAAAGGAGGGGAGGGGCTGACCGCCAGGTCAGGGGAGGGGAGGGAATACTGATTAAAGAGTGGGAGGGAGAGGGGAGGGGAGATAACCCCGTGACCTGGCCACCACCCAAAGAGATTGGTCAGAGCGGCAGTGGTCACTCTGAGCCTCGTTTTAATAAGTGTCTGTCATTGTTATCCTGTGGCTGATTGGATCTCTAATCTAACCTGTCAATTAATTGGACCAACGGGACCAAAGCCAATCAGCGCAGGACCAGTGTATTTCGTCCTAATCTGCCTAGTATAAAAATAAAGGAAAGATGAAAATCGGTCTCTTCCGAGGCTGGTACTGATTTGAAGCATACATCTCTGTGTGTTGCGTTGATTAATTTCTCGCCCAACTACTGACCCTGAATTATTACGAAGAATGACCCGCATTTCTTCAATAACTTCATGCAAAACACCTCATTGAACATTTTCTTATCACTTTGAAATCCCTGTTAAGGCCTATATAAGGCATACTTCCCTCTTAGAAATGGCTTTAATTAATTACAAGCAATTACCCTTCAATTATGACTAAAATAAATAGTACCAAATCATACTCATAACCCCATCCCACCTGCACCCCATGTCGAACGAATACAACTTTGCATCTCCCCTAGCCACACTTAATTAATGGTCCTCCCTCCACTGCCAACTGCGCGGGGTGAAGAGTAGAGTGCACATGCACCCAGTCAGGGGAAACAGTGTGTCAGTCCCCATACACAGTACGATGTCACAAAATGTGCAGAGCGTTGCAAAACACCTGGGAGTGAACCGCTCCTTGAGCTGTGTTAATATCTCGCACATATGGCATATTATACATGATTTGAAAGGGAATTTAATGCTGATTCTAGCTATGTATAAACTGTGCATGGTTTGACCGTTACAACGGCCTGAGCCTCGCACAAACATGCAGGTTAATGCATGTTTACTGGCATATTTCGCACGCTCAGCGCCCAGCTCTTAGTGCATGCTCATTCCCGCCCAGTGTTGTCAAGAGAACTAAGTCACTGAGAACAGGGACAATGGTACATACAACTGGAATTTACGATTTACAAGTTTGGCTCGATTCACTTTTGAAAACAAGTGCTAATTTGCAAAGATATCATTCCCTGTGCAGTTGCCTCTCACCATAGAACTACAATCAATCAATTTGGGTTATAGTTCTATGCTCTCACTTCTCAGTCAGTTGAAGCCGTGTTCACCACCGCGGAACGAACACGGTGATAAACACGCACCGTGGTCAACAGGCCGGAACGAACTCGTAGTCCACGCTCACACAGTTTACCACAAAATCTGAACAATTCAAGACTAAAGATGTACAATCTCGAGCTTCTACACCTTTAGTACATTTTTCTAAATCCGACTGGGAAATGGTAGATACTGGGTATGTTAACGTACATTTGGCTTTGCACTGATTCAGGAAATATGTTTGGTTTATTAAATTGAATTATGAGCATTATTGTTTCAGATCTGGTGAAGGTGGCAGCAGGATTGTGGCGCTAGCAGCGGGTCTGTTGGAAGAGCCAAACAGTCAAACCCCCATAGCATAGTAAATGGTACTTGGGGACTCAGGCTTTGACTCATATACTCTTAGCAAAAGAACTGTGAACCTTTATCTCGGACTATTTCCGCCATACACCTGGAATTACCTGTGTAATTGAGGAATTTCTTCCATGTCGATTCATACTACCCTAACATCGCCCGATAGCCCCACCACACCGCCAGCAAACCTACCACCGATAACTAGACAACCACTAATGCTTAGACGACTGCAGTCAAGCCTTGTAACCTGTGACTCCTCCAGCCGTCATAAAGCAACCAGGATAAGTACAATTTTACCAAATGCAATTATGACTGACATTGACGGTAACCCTGTTCTAAATTCTGAACCTAGCACCCAAAAAACTACTGCAAGGTCAAGGTCAAATAGTGTCGACGATAGTGGTAGCTTAAACCAAACACAAAATCCTGACTCAAGTCTAGAAATTTTTGACTCACAAGAAGATAGCTTGAGACTGAGGTTATTGCTTCCCATGAAGCAGCCAAAATGGATACATCACTACCACCTGAGCAAAATCCCAAACCACCGCTCCTCCTAACCTCTACCGACCCAGCCCATTTACAACAATTCATGATAGCCCTAGTAGAAGATTTAAAAAGGCACAGCGATACAAATCTTGCGTCACAAACAGCTAAACTAACCGACCAAAATCAAGCTGCTTCTACTGGTATTACTGAAGAAATAAGACAATTGGCCTCTGACCTAGCAGCACATAAATTAGTTTACAATGATAAATTGGGCAAATTGGACAAACGCCTTCTGGTTGTAGAGGACAAACTCTCTGACGCAAAGTTGGAAACCCTTATACGAGACAAAATTGCACCAACCATCACGGCAGTAAATTCGGTCAAAACCAAAATCAATGCTAAAATACTAGTATTCGAACAAAACCAAACTACTGCTGATGCAAAATTAGGAGCCCTTGTAGATAGAAAGATTGCTCCCTCCATCAATTCAATTAACGCTGTAAAAACTGTAGTTGATACTAAATTGCAGGAATTTGAAAGAAAATTACCTACCCCAGCTGGTGGTGCCCCGCCCCCTATAAACCCTGCCCAAGATACCATAGCCACTCTCACCAGAAATCAACAGGTATTCAGGGACGAACTAGACCAGTCAAAAATAATCCAATCTAAACTTCATGACCAACTAAAACAAGCCAATATAAAAATAGATTCTCTTGAATTGAAGGCCAGAAAATCAAATCTAGTTATTGACGGTATCCCCGAAACCATGGGTGAGAATCTCAATTACACTCTAAATATGTTGATCAATCCGCTGGTTGAGAACTTTGAAGCCGATGAACTACAAGCAGCGTACCGCCTGGGGAAACAAAAAACAATGTGACACGCCCAGTCTTGCTTACCTTCTCGTCCCTAAAAATCAAAGATCAGGTGATCAGGTCTGCCCCTGAAATCAAGGCTAATTCCCAAAATCCAAAACTTTGGATTAACAGGGATACCCCTGATTATTTACAGAGGCACAGTACGTTAATCAGGAAATGCGGGAAACTTCTCGCTAAAAAGGTAATGCCCCCTCTAGTCCGGGTCACGCACTTGGTCTACAAAAAGAAACACTACTATGTTGATGACCTAGATAAGCTCCCATGCGGGGCTAGGCCGGAAAATACCAAACTACAACTCTTTCCGCGAACGAGCGGGGTGGGTTTTCAAGGCGAACTTGTGTACTTGTCAAATTTCTTCCCCTGTTCATTTGATTACAATCAAGTCACATACACCTCTGCCGAACAGGCGTTTCAGCACGCTAAATCAACTTCCTAGCAAACTGACCGAAATACTAAACTAGGTCTGGAAATTCTCAACACTGAAAATCCGTACGAGATTAAAAAGATCTTTTCTAACCTGACAGCTTCAGACAATTGGACAGAAGGTGAGGAGGCTCTTTTAACTGACATTGTGCGTGTCAAATTCATCCAAAATGACCATCTACGACGTAAACTTGTTGATTCAACCTTCACTGAGTTTTATGAAATGACCATGGATAGAAGGTGGGGCACAGGCTTTAAATTGAATGATCCAGATTTCGACCCGGCTACGACCACAAAAGGTGAAAACCAGTTCGGCCGTATCCTGGCTAACTTAAAAACTGAACTTGCTTATTAATATTTTAGACACCATAACCCAGAATGGCCCCTCGACCCATCCTAATAGTGGGAGATTCCAGAGTTAGGAATTTACAACCCTACTTCAGAGATTATCTCCCGCATGCAGATTTCATGAAGACGAGAGTACTGTCGTACTTCAGCTTAACCTAGCAAACTGACTATTATATTCCCTCTTACCTTTTGGTTAGCTTCAGTGAGGCGCCAAAAGTATCTCTAATAGTCAGACGCCTGTGCCACAACCACTTCCTATTTTAATTTAATTTAATACGGAAGATACTGTGATATATCATCTATCAATGTTTATTCCCAGTTTGATCATTGTTCAGTATTCAGTATTTAGTACTGGTACATAAGGGTTGTTTTGTCGTGTTTTTGTAACCTTATTTACTATAGTTGTGTTATTATTGCTCTTGCCATTGCTATCTATCTATCTTGCACTATAAGACAAACCCAGGTATACACTAACTAGGTCTGTACTATTCTGTACTATTCTGTACTATTCTGTACTACTCTGTTTGTTTGTTTGGAAAATGATTACTGTGCAACTGATCTTTTGCTACTGTTGTTACCCCTTTAAACTGCGGATATAATAGTTACAGCTGTGCGCACTTCTGTTATTGTCGTTATTGTTGGGACTATTCAACACTATTTAGTTAACATTATTGATATTGAAATTATTATAATTACCACATGGTATAATAATACCTTGAGCTATGGGTCATTCATCATTATAATTATCATTATAATCTGGTGGACTTAAAATTTACACCGTAAATATTGGATAAGACACTTCTCACTTATCTCACTTATTTCACTTTTCTGAATCAAAGCTTTGTTGTTTGTTCATAAGTATAAATTTCTCAAAGAGCCTGTAATATGTCTTGTGAGCGTCATCCGAAACTCAGCCTAGGATTGCGTGCTTGACAAATCTTGGCATTAGCATTGCTAATGAAGAAACAATACCTTCTGACAATAATCTCTTAATTAATGCAAAGGGTTTTAAAATACTAAGTCTTAATGTAAGAAGTCTGTTGAATAAAACAGCTCAAATTGAAGCTATTAGTCAAAAGTTCCTATTAGACGTGATATGTGTTAATGAAACGCGGTTAAACCCTAAGATTTATATAGACTCGACAGAGCTTCCAATACTAAGAAAACTGGCGGTGGTCTAGCAATTTATGTTAAAGAGAAATATGAGGTAATTCCAGGCGGTGACTCTCTCCATGCAAATACTCCAGATATTGAGGTGCAAACCCTTACTATAAAACTAAATCCTAGCAAACAAATAACAATCTGTAATGCCTACCGCCCTCCAGATGGAGACCTTAGCTCTGCCATCCAAGCACTCCAGGAAATACTTGGTTTATTAAATCCTAAGCATGATATGGTACTTGTGGGTGACTTTAATGTCAATTACCAACTACCCTCTAGGAGTAAGACACTTTTACTAGCCCTCGAGCATAATGTTTCAATGAAACAGCTCATCACTTCCCCTACCAGAATCACTACTACGTCAGAAACAACAATTGATTTAATTACACTAACTCCAATATAGTTCAACTCTTTGGAGTTCTTGATCTTAACATCAGTGATCACAAGCCAACATATGTTACCCTTAAAAAGGAAAAATAATATTACAAAAGAATCTCTTTCACCTGTAGGTCCTATACAAGGTATAATCAGGAAACTTATACAAAAAAATTAAGAGAATGTGACTGGTCAAAACTTGCCAATGAAAATGATCCCAATATCTTCTGGGACATAATATTAAAAAACATCTTGGAAGTCACAAATGAGCAATGTCCCTTGCGAGAAATGAAAAATGTAAAAGCCAGAAAGCCCTGGATCACAGGTGACCTGTTCGCGCAGATGAAGCAGCGCAATAAACTTTTTAAAAAAGCTAAAAAACTCAAGGACCCACATATCTTAGACCAAGCCAAAGCTCTTAGGCATAAAGTAGATCATTTAGCACGAAACCTCAAAAATAATTACATTAAAGAGCAAGTTGAAAACAACACACAAAACCCATTTTGGAACATCATATCCCCCCTACTAAACAATAATAAAAAATCCAATGCAAATACTACTATCAAACTTCTATCAGATGGGGCTGAAACCCCGGAGGAAGAAATTCCAGATCAATTTAATAATTATTTTGCAACCATTGGAGACTCACTTGCCAAAAACATACCCCCTCCAAGTTCCTCGTCAGCTAAGATTCTTACAGACTTGGTACAAAACCAGGAAGCAAGGCAAAACATACCTGAATTTGTTTTTACACCAGTTTCTGAGCACGAGCTCACAAGAACTATTAAAGAAATCCCCTCTAGTAAATCCTCAGGTATTGTTAATATGCCTACTTGGCTCCTAAAAATTACTCTTATTGCCATTCTACCTAAGTTCAAACAGCTTATTGATCTAACCCAACGTACCTCAACCATACCAAGTACCTGGAAGAGTGCAAAAGAGACCCCCATTTTCAAAGCTGGAGTTGTCACCGATCCTGGAAACTACAGGCCAATCTCCATGATACAAATGCCTGCTAAAGTACTTGAAAAAGTAGTTCATAACCAACTGTCCACCTATCTCGATGACTTTAACCTTTTATACGATTACCAATTTGGTTTTCGTAAGGGAAGATCCACACAAGATGCTCTGATTTGTTATTTATCAAATGTATATAATCAGCTTAACAATGACAAATTAGTCAGATTGGCCTATCTCGACCTGAGGAAGGCCTGCCATACCGTAAATCACCAAATCCTATTTGACAAACTAAAATCTTTTGGAATAAGAGGTAAGGAACTAACTTGGTTCCAGAATTACCTTTCTGATCGAACCCAACAAGTAATAAAAAGCATTCCAAAGACAATACAATTTCCTGTGGTGTCCCACAAGGCACTACCATTGGACCTTTACTCTTTAACCTTTATACAAATGACATTCCAAATTGTATACAACACTCTAAGATCCAAATGTTCGCTGACGACACTATCATATATGTCTCAGGATTGGACCCGGCTGATGTTTCAGTGAAACTACAGACGGACCTGTCCATGTTGAGTCAGTGGTGTCGTCTAAATAAAATATCCCTAAATCTCTGACATAGATAATGCATTAAAGTTTAATATAACAATCACCAAATTAATAAACACCCTCAGTTACAAAAGTTTTTCAAATTAAAAGATAAACTCCCACAAAGTACACTCCTGATGATTTATAAAGTCATGGTTCTACCCATAATTGACCAAGCCGATATTCTACATTCATAGATTACCAGTATTACAAAACAAAATTCTCAAAATTATCTATCGCCTACCGTCCAGATCAAGTGTGAGAGACCTTCACATCGAGAAGAGATTACTTCCCCTCAGTTATCGTCGCAGGTTACATGTATTACTCGCTGGCACCGCCTAGCCCAAAATCCAATGAATATGGATATTAGAAATATTAATACACATAACTTTGAAATAGGTCGGAAGATGTTAAATCTTCCAACGCCTAAAAGTGAACAAATTAGAAAATCAATCATAAACCGAATACCATATTCTTGGAATAGGCTACCAACAGAAGCTCATAAACAACTGGATATAAAGTCATTTAAAAACTGAGCAAGATCCGTTTACATATGGAATGACGACTATTTTATATAATCTTAATGAAACCACACGCTATTATTGTCAGAACCCACATGATATTTTTAATTAGCCGAGAAAAAAATTGTATTGACGTTCATGTTGTATATCGTATATTGTGAATTTAAAAACTTAATCAGTAAAAGCTGTAGAGACTCGACCTGTGTCAGTGACCAAGGCGAGATTGTTCTTCTACGCAACTTTATTGTACAACATCTGGGAAAGGCAGAAATCCTCCCATCAGCTGGAGTGAACCTTTTCCAAGGCATTTGTAAAATGAATAAAAAAGTTTTTCAATTCAATTCAATCCTTTTGTAATACCAGTTTCAATGTGTTTTCAGGAGTGAGGAAACTATTTTTGAAGTTATTTCTCCCTTTTGAGGTCATTTTCTAGGTCAAAATCCAATATGGCTGCCATTGAGGAGCAAGAATGTAATATCTCAGCTCCCATTTGCAATAAAACTGTATTAGTGAGGTAGCTTGAGGCCAGATTTAAGATAGATGTGGATGGATCAAAGGTCCAAATTAACCCTACATGCTGTCCATGGACTTTATGATTTCCATATGAAGCACACTAATATATTATGGTGGCCATCTTGGATTTTTAAGGTCACCATCATGTAAAAACCCATATCTACCAATATCGCAGCTTCTAAATCACTCAGGATCACCATCTTTGTGTCTAAACATACATTGTCTGGGTCAAGGAATACAACTATACCATTTAGGAAAGGGCGAGATTGTTTTTAGTAACACAACATTTGTATTTGACACTATATCAGGCATTCATTTGAAGAGCTGGCACACCAGATGTGAACAACCACCATTGTTTGAGGGATCTGACAATAAAGAATATTTGAATATTTGAAATTGAATATCCTCATCAGGCACATGCTATTTATCCTTGCCTTACTTCTTAAAATAGCAATAGGAGAGTTCAGTGCAGTACTGACTGTCCTCAATTACAGACCAGCCCAAACCTTCTTTACTAGGTGAAGTGTTCCATTCCATTAGTTGGAAATATTGAGCACCAACCTCCATTTAGAAGCACCACTACTTGCCTTATAACATCAATCTAAAAACGGAGGTACCACTCCGACCAGCTTCATAGTGACGCACATGCGATGACAGTATTGGAGCGAATATATTTTAATAAGGCCAAATTTTTCCACAAGCAATTGGATCAATGTCAAGTTGAATGGATTCCCCACCGAACACCTAACGAGGTCTTCAGACTCCGCGAGAACCACCTACTTAACTTTGAGGTTGATCGACAGTACTGCCTTCTCCAACGCGCTGGCATATGCCGGAATTCTTTCATAGAATAGATTGGATGAAAACCTTAAATCAAACCCTGACCCTCTGATGTTCAAACGCATCCTTAAACTAAACCTGCTGAGCCACTGAATAAGACCCGATTCTGACCTTTGAGACTACTCCCACCCATAAACTCACACCCTCTAGTTACACCTCCTAAAACTATCTTATTGAATTATCCACCCTCCGTCCACCTCCTTTTCACCTCCATTCCCATCTCATTATACCCATTACTCTTACTTTGATCACCCCACCCCCTTGACTAAGAGAAAGTTATATTGACTACACTTGGACCATATGTTTATATATTGTAAGTAGCGACAACTCAAGGTATGGCGGAATACCGGGCATGCCACAGCCATATTTATATCTTCTTATATTTCCCCTGGCATATGCCTCGCTGGAACCTGAATAAAAATCAGTTCCAAAAAAGAATGTCTACTCATGTTGTTGTGTGGTGCTGTCCACTGAGGGTAGTACGCTTGTGCTAACCCCAGTGGGCAGTACCAGTTCACCTGGACACATATACGATTTCATGTGAGTCTTCTCTTCTTATTCATATTTACCCTATTTGTCGTTGCTTCTTATATATATCAAATGTATAGACTTTTGTATTGCATTGTTGCTCATCAATTTGAAAAATAAATTAAACTCTAATCAGGTTGCTGATGAAATCAACGGTGTAATTGTAACTTCTCCAATGACCGAGACAGAAGTCGACCCTATATGACATAACTTATCACACAAATATATGGTTGCACTTGATGAAAGGCAAATGAGGGAGAGTGTTATCAATGAAAGATACATTGGACTGGCTTCTAGAGAGATTTCAAATCTTATAAAAGAAAAAATAAACTATTTAAAGTAGCAAAAGTGTCAAAATTGGTGCAAGATTCAACCTTGCATGTGCACAACGCATGATCTCTGCATGATGGGGAGCAGAGGGCAGTGCATGGACAAGCAGGATTCTCTCTCTCACCCAATTAGAGAAGGGGTAGGGCAGTGGAATTATTCCTAGAACTCATTATGTTTAAATATATTGTCTGCACTATATATTTATATAGATTAGAGGTTGGCCAGTTTTGGGTCGCCACCTAGTGTCTGTTTTTTATCAATCACTTCTCTCACCTGGGTTGGTTCAATTACCTGTTAGCGACCAACAGCACCTTTTCTTGTGGAGAAAATATCTTTAATAAACATAGGGCGGTCACTTGATAGCCGGCCATCAAGGCAAATTCAGTCTTCCAGTTATTACTCCACTCGCCATTTATATGCATTAATTAAGGGTTTGGCCGAGTATGAATAAAGGGGAAGAGGAAGCCTTGAGGCACTCACTGAGTCACTCCTTGCCTGGGCGGAACCTGACAAACTTCAACTACATCTGACTTCTTCTCTACTTGATGCAACACCAAACCTATGGGCAAATGCTCTTAGATTCTGACAAGAGGCTGTGAATATGATGAATACATTTGCCATATCATAATGCATATAACTCTGAACTCTATAGAACTCTATAATCATGGTCATGTCCATTTTGGAATAAATTTGGCAATTTGGCAATTTACCTCCTTACATAACAGATAGCCAGTCAGCGCACTTGAAACCATAAACAGATGTGCCCCACATGGCCATGTATTGCACGCACTGCATGTTGACAACTCAGACCTCAGACACAAACGTCAACATGGCCTATACTTTAACAAAGGAAGGTACCAGGTTTTGCCCCAAATATAGGATTTTTCATTGGATTTGAAGTGTTTTAAGTTGTTGGTATGGGTGATATGGACCCACCAATGCCCTTTACCCTTATCAGGGTGGATGGTTTTAAGAAACGTAAAGAAAACCATCAAAATAACAATTCAAATTTGTAGAATAAGACGGATCCCTTCTTAAAAAGCTCCTTATTCAAGAGACAAATGTAGATAACTAAGATTCAACTTATAAATATAGCTTACATTAGCTATAATCTCTATCCATCTCCCTCAATCCCTCTTTTTAAAATTCAACTATTGACCATTTAAATATTGCACTAAATATATTTATATTTGCTGAAAAATATGGTATCATGGAGTATTATCTCCTTTCAATTAAACCCAAACATAACAAAACAAAACATAATAAAATAAAAATAACATTGTTGTAGTGGTCAAGTGTTTTACGGGTTTGATTATATTGCAGTTGGGGAGTCAGAAGCTGTCCGCTGGTTGTTCCAGTCCTTCCGGTCTGACACCAGGGGGCAGTTGAGGGCTCTTGGATTGATCCGAACAGACACCCTGGATGCGTGGTCCTGTTTTATATTACTTTTGCCTATGTTTATCTCTGTAATTTGTACCTCGTTCCTGTATATTGCTATTTTATACCTTTGTAATGTCCTTTTATGCTGTTCTTACATGCCTCTGGTATTGGTTACTTTGAACTTACCTTTTATTGTATGTGATACATTTTACTCTTCTCCACACCTTTTATCTTACTGGGTTTTTTGTTTTTTTTAAAAAAATCTTTATTTTCTTTATCCTGCCTTCTTGGCTATTACAATTCTAATGTTGCTTTGACGAAATGCTGGCATGACGATCGCTGAAACAAGAGTTTACCGTTAGTCTTCGTATATTCCTATATGATTTCTCAATGAGGATAAAAGGATTTTTTAATTAAAGACATTTTTCATAAACTACTCTTCACGACTACACTCTATGTATTATTCCCTTAGCGTTATTCGCTTATTCCGCCAGATGGCGACTTGGCATGGGGCATGGGAACGGTTCATCCGTCTCTCTACTGATAGGTATACGGGTTAGGCACCAGGTGGCGCCTCTATACTGGACTCAGATAGATTCGCTACATATTCATATTTATTACTGTTTGTCAGTAGTTGTATCTACCTTATGGCTGGTCCATAAGGGTTGGTCTATGTGGTTGTCTGGGAATAAACCAGAGTGCAATAGTCAACCCTTGTTCCGTTTTATTCCCTAAGCTAAGAGTCCCGAACCGAGTTCACTACAATTGTCAAGTTAAACAGTTGTTCTTAATGTGTTGCCTTGATATCAATCTTCTAGTATTCAGTATAGCAGTAGCCGTTTTATCGGAACATATTTAACATTAATCATAGCATTTTATGTAAAACAATAATGCACTATGCTTGAATACTGACTCAGTCAATCTCCACAATGGATGTTCCAAGCCTTCACTGGTCTTCAATTTCAAATAAGCCATAGTCATGCCAGCACTGATCTAATGTCATAATCATACCTTTCTCCACGGTAAAACGTTTGCCTCTTTCTCTATATCTTATGCTATCAAATATATTTTTGTTGTCCATAAGACTCAGTATATAATCGTACCCTTAGTGTATATCTCAATATGTGGTATGTTGAGAAAATATCAGAGAAATTTAGTATCTGGGTCCAAATTAAGATCAAACACACCTCTATATAGGCAGTTTTAATGCTGTACAGTGGCCGTCATGGGTGTGTTTGTCTGAGGTTGCACCGTGTGGAGCCGTGAGACAGTGGGCGGAGCATAGCCCTGCTTGTGGAGAGGTCAATTACACTACAGTTCATTCACCAATTCTGCTGGTAAGCATTTTTAATGAAAGATTTGTTGTTGATTTACACAAAATAATCAATCCATATTAGATGAATTCTGCTTCTTTGTTTTGTGTAACATTAAATTATTACACATATCATAGTGATCTCGCAGGTTTGTATCCCTCAACCTTTAACAGTAATCATTTGGTTGTCCTCTCCCTCCCTCCTTCATTTTCTCCTGTCTGCCATCTTGGCTTCTACAGACTAAGGCATGCAATATGGATGGATATGGATATGGATATTCAATGTTGATTGTATATCGTTGAGGAAAGATAATAAAGACGTGGCTACATACTGGGTACAGAGTGGTGCACAAGGACCGGTATTGTCGTGGGTCCACACAGTAATAACATGGAATCTATGGATTTGAACTTTATGTCTTTCCAAATAAAAACTCTCCATTCATGATTAATAGCCCAGGCAGCAAGCCAAGGCAGGAAGAACGCATCACTTGTCTCAGATGTCTATTGATTATGTCATCAACTGCCGACAATCCTCATTAAATGCATATAAAGCAGGTTGCTTGTGCTAGACTTCATCAATTATTTGAAGGTCAACCATATATTTCATTTTTATAGCTTGGGATTTGCATGCCTGTTTCATGTGTTCAGTTTGAAGGTGAACTATTAAGACTGGGTGGATAGTTGGAGTAATGCTCATGTTATTCATGTGTTCGGTTTGAAGGTGAACTATTAAGACTGAGTGGATAGATGGAGTAATGCTCATGTTATTCATGTGTTCGGTTTGAAGGTGAACTATTAAGACTGGGTGGATAGTTGGAGTAATGCTCATGTTATTCATGTGTTCGGTTTGAAGGTGAACTATTAAGACTGAGTGGATAGATGGAGTAATGCTCATGTTATTCATGTGTTCGGTTTGAAGGTGAACTATTAAGACTGGCTGGATAGTTGGAGTAATGCTCATGTTATTCATGTGTTCGGTTTGAAGGTGAACTATTAAGACTGGGTGGATAGTTGGAGTAATGCTCATGTTATTCATGTGTTCGGTTTGAAGGTGAACTATTAAGACTGGGTGGATAGTTGGAGTAATGCTCATGTTATTACAGCCAATCCTGCTATTGTATCACAGAGTTCACAATGCTTCTCTCTTTGGTGATGTGGGACTGAATTCTGAATTTTATTTTTCTCTTAAATTTGGATTATTTGAGAGGATTGGTGAAGAGGAATTGTACATTTTCTGACGATCTGACCCATGAATGGATACTATATTAATTATACTTTAAGATCGATTTCTAAGATCAATCTTTACAAAACTCTGCATTAAAAATAGCACTGAGATTGCCTAAATTTACATGTTCTAAGGATATCCATAGAACTACACTCTCTACCAGGAGACAAGGACATATCCTCGAACTAGCCTTTAGGCGTTCTTTAGCACCCGAAAACATAGACGATAGAAAGGTCAATTTAAGAGGGTTGAGCATAGGGAAAAAACTGAAAGTTCCCAAACCCAATAACGAGAATTTCAAAAAATCATATATTTACAAAATTCCCACACTGTGGAATGATTTATCACAAGATACTAGACAAATAAAAGCAAGGGAAGCCTTTCGACATTGGTTAAAAAACTCCTACCCCAGGAATGTGACCAATATCTGAAAAAGGAGGCTGTAAACTCCTCTGGTCCATAGAATGTATTGAATTGTATTACTAGAGATTATGTATAAAGGTGCGATAATTTTATGTATGTATGGTTGAAGAAATAGGTCACCAGTAGACAAATCAGGTACTGAAAATGGGAAAACGGGAGGGGGTTTGTGGACATGTAAGTTGCCACGATTAAGGCCGATACAATGGTAAGAACCACATTTGGGTGGGATGTGGGGACGAGGGATTCATTATTGTTAAGATTAATTAATTATGCAACCATATTCGCAACACTGCCTTTTAATTCAGTCCCTACCAGTACAGGCGGGAATTTGTCATGCTCTGAACCTATCTTTTAAACATTATACAATTTGTTTACACTAGCACTTGTAAACTAGTGATTGCTTTAAAAGTCCTACAGTAACACCCAGTACAGGGCCAGTAGTGACAGCCAGGTGCATTGTAATCTTATCAATTCATGTCATGTTATTAAGCCTCATAGTAATACTGCGAGGTGAAAAAATTCTAAGTTTTAAGTATCAACAATACTACAGGAACAGAAGAGGACCTGAAAACAAAACAAGACACAAGACACATGCTAAAGAAAAAGTACGAAACATCAAACCTCATAAGCCCTAATACGGACTAAAACGCCGGACTAAAAACCATTGATGGAAGGGCATTAAATCTATTCTAAATCTATAGTCGAAAAGAATCTCATAAACATTGTTCATTTTATGAATCACGCTTATTACAATCTTCTTTATGTATTCAAATCTTTTGTTAAAGGGCTACCAGGAAGATCTCCATTGGAGAGGGATCAATGGTCCTATTCTTTATTTCATATGTATATGTTTAGTGAATAAAAGTTGTATAATAATAAGATGATTGTATGGGTCAGATTTTCATATTTCCAAATTCTGTATTTTCTGTGTTGTATTCATTCACTAAATCTCTCTACAGAATACACTCAGAGATACTCAGTATTTATTGTTGTTTACAGAATTTGAGAGATGTGTAGAACTGCAGATTGTGCATTGACTGACAGTCTGACTGATGTGTAACACATGCTGCTGTGAGAGTCACATGTCCATATGTGGGTGCACACAATATGGCATCAGGGGATTTATATTTTATAAACCTGGACATATGGGTCAGATTCTCAGTAAATGTACAATTGTCATCCCTTCAAATTTGGTAACTTCTGCTAAATTAGGCTGTTGTCAAATGAATGCTTTGTATATCTGAGTAATCTGGCATCATGATGAGTCAAACTTTTTCTACCTTCGTGTTCAACTGCATTTTGAACGTAATTTCTCTCTTAGATTTTGATTATTTGAGAGGATTGGGGACGGTGAATTATACATTTACACACAATCTGTCACATTATCTATTACATATGCTTGAGGCTCTTTTGTTATTCAAGCAGGTAAAGTACAGCATGCTGAGGCAGAGTTATACATGAGTAATGACTAGGATGCATGGGTGGAGGTTAGTTGGGCAATGAATACAGTACGTTACTCATAGATACCAACTCAACATGGTATGGTGTGGCTTCCTGCTACTGTGTGCCTGCATTGTGCCATCACTTGCAACTGGTAAGACTTTGTTTCCATTTGTTCATATCTTTATCCAATAAATAACAAATGTCATGTGTTATAGGAAGATGAGTCACAAGTCGCAAACTATTTTTCAAAATGATTTATTTACAGGATGTATTTATGGAAATATTTCATTTTTTGGGATGCTTAACAGGGTTTGTGAATGAATACATTGAAGACTGTATTAAATATATCCATGCAGTTCAAAGGTCAACTTATAGAGTATATCTAACTATTATTCTGCCAAGAACTATTGCAGACCTTTTTTTAAAAAATAATATAATATCAAACATACATTATAGAATTTCTTTTTGATTTTCACCATCATTGGAATTGGCTTGATCTCATTTCTCAAATAATTATGATGATATCTCAAAAAAAGATGGGTGGAGGTGGATGGAAGTGGGTGGAGGTTGGGCGAGGTGGGTGGAGGTGGGTGGAGGTGGGTGGAGGTGGGTGGAGGTGGGTGGAGGTGGGTGGAGGTGGGTGGAGGTGGGTGGAGGTGGATGGAAGTGGGTGGAGGTGGGTGGAGGTGGGTGGAGGTGGGTGGAGGTGGGTGGAGGTGGGTGGAGGTGGGTGGAGGTGGGTGGAGGTGGGGCGAGGTGGGTGGAGGTGGGTGGAGGTGGGTGGAGGTGGGTGGAAGTGGGTGGAGGTGGGTGGAGGTGGGTGGAGGTGGGTGGAGGTGGGTGGAGGTGGGTGGAGGTGGGTGGAGGTGGGTGGAGGTGGATGGAAGTGGGTGGAGGTGGGTGGAGGTGGGTGGAGGTGGGTGGAGGTGGGTGGAGGTGGGTGGAGGTGGGTGGAGGTGGGTGGAGGTGGGGCGAGGTGGGTGGAGGTGGGGCGAGGTGGGTGGAGGTGGGTGGAGGTGGGTGGAGGTGGGTGGAGGTGGGTGGAGGTGGGTGGAGGTGGGTGGAGGTGGGTGGAGGTGGGTGGAGGTGGGGCGAGGTGGGTGGAGGTGGGGCGAGGTGGGTGGAGGTGGGTGGAGGTGGGTGGAGGTGGGTGGAGGTGGGTGGAAGTGGGTGGAGGTGGGTGGAGGTGGGTGGAGGTGGGTGGAGGTGGGTGGAGGTGGGTGGAGGTGGGTGGAGGTGGGTGGAGGTGGGTGGAGGTGGGTGGAGGTGGGTGGAGGTGGGTGGAGGTGGGTGGAGGTGGGTGGAGGTGGGTGGAGGTGGGTGGAGGTGGGTGGAGGTGGGTGGAGGTGGGTGGAGGTGGGTGGAGGTGGGTGGAGGTGGGTGGAGGTGGGTGGAGGTGGGTGGAGGTGGGTGGAGGTGGGTGGAGGTGGGTGGAGGTGGGTGGACGTGGGTGGACGTGGGTGGACATGGGGCGAGGTGAGGAAATTCTCCTACATGCCTGAAAAATAATTAATACCAGGTATATCTGAGTATATATGGTATCGCATTGATTTAAAGTATCAGTCCTGTTATTTTAAACTGCATTTTGAAGCTCATTTTTGTCTTAAATTGGGCTGAAAACAATTACGTATTCAGAAGTCAGTGACCAACCACCATTGATGATAACTCCACTATTTTTCAGTGGTTGAAATACCAGCATCCACTAGTGGCCCAGCCTGTACTCATGTCAGTGCAGTGGACCTGACTGGTAAAGACAGCCTTGTATTCCAAGTACAAACTGCTAAGTGTGCTCGTATACACCTTAGTACCAATGTGGACACAACAGACCTGGCATACAGAATAACCATTGGTGAGTCAGCATTTATATTCTTTGTAAGGAAATCATATATTTCAGGAAAATGAGTCACAAGTTGCAAAATCGGAATTTTTCCAAAGTGATATATTCATAAGATCTCTTTGTAGGAATGTTTTCATTTTTAGGGTGACTAACGCCAGTTGAGGTATGAATACATGTACAAAATTGCAAGACAGTGTATTAGATATTTCCATGCATTTATAGGGTCATCCCATAGAGTATGTATTATTCAAAAATACAAATATCATACTTAAACTATAGAAATGCTTATTAGATGTCCTAGTATTTAGTATCATTGGAATCAGCTTGATCAAAATCCATTTTGGGGGACTTATGACTCATCGACACATCGACACATCACATCTCCATATTTCTTTATTTGTATGAGTGTAAATGTTCAGGAAACTAGAAATTAACTTTTTTCATTGGAGAGGAAGCACATCTTTATCCAATTAATGAATGGAAAGTCAGCCATAGCAGGGGTATAATCAGTTCTCAATGGAAGTATACTAGGTACCTATTTTTCTTATAATTTTCTTTATTGAATTCAATTCAATTTAATTCAAACATTCTTTGTTGTCTTTTTGTTACAAAACAATTTTGGTGGACCAATTCTAGCGTTGGCCAACATATTTATCAAGGTTCACATGTAAATAGTCCTGGGTGTTACTCAATAAGTCTGTCGACCCATTTGTCTGTCATTCATTGTAATTGTATTGCACCCATTTGTCTGTCATTCATTGTAATTGTATTGCACCCATTTGTCTGTCATTCATTGTAATTGTATTGCACCCATTTGTCTGTCATTCATTGTAATTGTATTGCACCCATTTGTCTGTCATTCATTGTAATTGTATTGCACCCATTTGTCTGTCATTCATTGTAATTGTATTGCCATTAGCGGACAAATACAAGATGTTCTATTCTAATAGCACACAGGTGCTCACACCCTGTACAACACTCTTTCCAATCTTGAGAAGTTTATCATTTACAGGTGCTTGGGAAAATACTAAATCATTAATCTGGAGAGATGAAGATAAGGCTATGGATGCCAATGGACCGTATGTGAGCAGTGAAGAGATGGTGTATTTCTGGATCAGCTGGACTGGAGGAAACATCAGGGTTGGTAGAGGAAGTGTGGTGTCTGAGGACATGTTCCTGGAATGGCTTGATACTGATCCACTGGTCATAAAGCACTTATCCTTGTCATCATATGTTTCTACCCCAGGCACATATTTAATTGATGCAGGTATTGTTATTAGGCACTCAATTCAAGAACCGTTCAACAGATTAATATACAAAGCACAATGTTCAAACTAGTAAATTAACAAATTTGAATAATTCTCTTTCATGACAGATTTGATTATAATTGACATCATGACATTATTGAATATTGAGTGTTGTGTTATACAGAGAGAGAATGGAACGAGCCGGCAATAATCGAAAATTTATTGGACTTGATTCATCCACATAAGCACTCTGCCGCATCGTGCTTATGTGGATTAATCAAGTCCAATAAATGTTTGATTATTGCCGGCTCGTTCCATTTATTATATATTATGTGCATAACATTTGATCATAATATACTACTTTAATTTGTAAGATATCACTGAAAAAATATCAAAGGAGTCCCAGAGAGCCCCGCTGCCCCACTGACAGCCCCGCTGACAGCCCCACTGACAGCCCCACTGACAGCCCCACTGACAGCCCCACTGACAGCCCCACTGACAGCCCCACTGACAGCCCCACTGACAGCCCCACTGACAGCCCCACTGACAGCCCCGCTGACAGCCCCACTGACAGCCCCACTGACAGCCCCACTGACAGCCCCACTGACAGCCCCACTGACAGCCCCACTGACAGCCCCATTAGTAGGCAGTATTTACTTACTGATATTGTTGAATCAAAACGTTCATATCGCGGCCATTTCAGGAGCTACATTAAGAAAACTTATATCATTTGATAGAGAATTTAATGCACTATTTAATGATGTCAGGTTTATTATGTATTTCTATAATCATAGTACCAGAATCAACAGAGCTATTTTTAGACAACTACATTCATATAGGACGCTTCATATATGAATATTTTCATAGCACCCCACTTATAGCACCTCTCATATAGCACCCCACTTATAGCACCTCTCATATAGCACCTCACTTATAGCACCTCTCATATAGCACCCCACTTATAGCACCTCTCATATAGCACCCACTTATAGCACCTCTCATATAGCACCCCACTTATAGCACCTCTCATATAGCACCCACTTATAGCACCTCTCATATAGCACCCCACTTATAGCACCTCTCATATAGCATGCACATATAGCAGCTCTCATATAGCATGCACTTATAGCACCTCTCATGTAGCACCCCACTTATAGCACCTCTCATATAGCACCCACTTATAGCACCTCTCATATAGCACCCCACTTATAGCACCTCTCATATAGCACCCCACTTATAGCACCTCTCATATAGCATGCACATATAGCAGCTCTCATATAGCAGGCACTTATAGCACCTCTCATATAGCACCCCACTTATAGCACCTCTCATATAGCACCCACTTATAGCACCTCTCATATAGCACCCCACTTATAGCACCTCTCATATAGCACCTCACTTATAGCACCTCTCATATAGCACCCCACTTATAGCACCTCTCATATAGCACCTCACTTATAGCACCTCTCATATAGCACCCCACTTATAGCACCTCTCATATAGCACCTCACTTATAGCACCTCTCATATAGCACCCCACTTATAGCACCTCTCATATAGCACCCCACTTATAGCACCTCTCATATAGCACCCCACTTATAGCACCTCTCATATAGCACCCCACTTATAGCACCTCTCATATAGCACCCACTTATAGCACCTCTCATATAGCACCCCACTTATAGCACCTCTCATATAGCACCCGACTTATAGCACCTCTCATATAGCATGCACATATAGCAGCTCTCATATAGCATGCACTTATAGCACCTCTCATATAGCACCCCACTTATAGCACCTCTCATATAGCACCCACTTATAGCACCTCTCATATAGCACCCCACTTATAGCACCTCTCATATAGCACCTCAGTTATAGCACCTCAGTTATAGCACCTCTCATATAGCACCCCACTTATAGCACCTCTCATATAGCACCTCACTTATAGCACCTCTCATATAGCACCCCACTTATAGCACCTCTCATATAGCACCCACTTATAGCACCGCTCATATAGCACCTCACTTATAGCACCTCTCATATAGCACCCACTTATAGCACCTCTCATATAGCACCCACTTATAGCACCTCTCATATAGCACCCCACTTATAGCACCTCTCATATAGCACCCACTTATAGCACCTCTCATATAGCACCCCACTTATAGCACCTCTCATATAGCATGCACATATAGCAGCTCTCATATAGCATGCACTTATAGCACCTCTCATGTAGCACCCCACTTATAGCACCTCTCATATAGCACCCACTTATAGCACCTCTCATATAGCACCCCACTTATAGCACCTCTCATATAGCACCCCACTTATAGCACCTCTCATATAGCATGCACATATAGCAGCTCTCATATAGCATGCACTTATAGCACCTCTCATATAGCACCCCACTTATAGCACCTCTCATATAGCACCCACTTATAGCACCTCTCATATAGCACCCCACTTATAGCACCTCTCATATAGCACCTCACTTATAGCACCTCTCATATAGCACCCCACTTATAGCACCTCTCATATAGCACCTCACTTATAGCACCTCTCATATAGCACCCCACTTATAGCACCTCTCATATAGCACCTCACTTATAGCACCTCTCATATAGCACCCCACTTATAGCACCTCTCATATAGCACCCCACTTATAGCACCTCTCATATAGCACCCCACTTATAGCACCTGTCATATAGCACCCCACTTATAGCACCTCTCATATAGCACCCACTTATAGCACCTCTCATATAGCACCCCACTTATAGCACCTCTCATATAGCACCCGACTTATAGCACCTCTCATATAGCATGCACATATAGCAGCTCTCATATAGCATGCACTTATAGCACCTCTCATATAGCACCCCACTTATAGCACCTCTCATATAGCACCCACTTATAGCACCTCTCATATAGCACCCCACTTATAGCACCTCTCATATAGCACCTCACTTATAGCACCTCTCATATAGCACCCCACTTATAGCACCTCTCATATAGCACCTCACTTATAGCACCTCTCATATAGCACCCCACTTATAGCACCTCTCATATAGCACCCACTTATAGCACCGCTCATATAGCACCCCACTTATAGCACCTCTCATATAGCACCCACTTATAGCACCTCTCATATAGCACCCCACTTATAGCACCTCTCATATAGCACCCACTTATAGCACCTCTCATATAGCACCCACTTATAGCACCTCTCATATAGCACCCCACTTATAGTACCTCTCATATAGCATGCACATATAGCAGCTCTCATATAGCATGCACTTATAGCACCTCTCATATAGCACCCCACTTATAGCACCTCTCATATAGCACCCACTTATAGCACCTCTCATATAGCACCCCACTTATAGCACCTCTCATATAGCACCCCACTTATAGCACCTCTCATATAGCATGCACATATAGCACCTCTCATATAGCATGCACTTATAGCACCTCTCATATAGCACCCCACTTATAGCACCTCTCATATAGCACCCACTTATAGCACCTCTCATATAGCACCCCACTTATAGCACCTCTCATATAGCACCTCACTTATAGCACCTCTCATATAGCACCCCACTTATAGCACCTCTCATATAGCACCTCACTTATAGCACCTCTCATATAGCACCCCACTTATAGCACCTCTCATATAGCACCCCACTTATAGCACCTCTCATATAGCACCCCACTTATAGCACCTCTCATATAGCACCCCACTTATAGCACCTCTCATATAGCACCCCACTTATAGCACCTCTCATATAGCACCCCACTTATAGCACCTCTCATATAGCATGCACATATAGCAGCTCTCATATAGCATGCACTTATAGCACCTCTCATATAGCACCCCACTTATAGCACCTCTCATATAGCACCCACTTATAGCACCTCTCATATAGCACCCCACTTATAGCACCTCTCATATAGCACCCCACTTATAGCACCTCTCATATAGCATGCATATATAGCAGCTCTCATATAGCATGCACTTATAGCACCTCTCATATAGCACCCCACTTATAGCACCTCTCATATAGCACCCACTTATAGCACCTCTCATATAGCACCCCACTTATAGCACCTCTCATATAGCACCCCACTTATAGCACCTCTCATATAGCACCCCACCTATAGCACCTCTCATATAGCACCCCACTTATAGCACCTCTCATATAGCACCCCACTTATAGCACCTCTCATATAGCACCCCACTTATAGCACCTCTCATATAGCACCCCACTTATAGCACCTCTCATATAGCATGCACATATAGCAGCTCTCATATAGCATGCACTTATAGCACCTCCCATATAGCACCCCACTTATAGCACCTCTCATATAGCACCCACTTATAGCACCTCTCATATAGCACCCACTTATAGCACCTCTCATATAGCATGCACATATAGCAGCTCTCATATAGCATGCACTTATAGCACCTCTCATATAGCACCCCACTTATAGCACCTCTCATATAGCACCCACTTATAGCACCTCTCATATAGCACCCCACTTATAGCACCTCTCATATAGCACCCCACTTATAGCACCTCTCATATAGCATGCACATATAGCACCTCTCATATAGCATGCACTTATAGCACCTCTCATATAGCACCCCACTTATAGCACCTCTCATATAGCACCCACTTATAGCACCTCTCATATAGCACCCCACTTATAGCACCTCTCATATAGCACCTCACTTATAGCACCTCTCATATAGCACCCCACTTATAGCACCTCTCATATAGCACCTCACTTATAGCACCTCTCATATAGCACCCCACTTATAGCACCTCTCATATAGCACCCCACTTATAGCACCTCTCATATAGCACCCCACTTATAGCACCTCTCATATAGCACCCCACTTATAGCACCTCTCATATAGCACCCCACTTATAGCACCTCTCATATAGCACCCCACTTATAGCACCTCTCATATAGCATGCACATATAGCAGCTCTCATATAGCATGCACTTATAGCACCTCTCATATAGCACCCCACTTATAGCACCTCTCATATAGCACCCACTTATAGCACCTCTCATATAGCACCCCACTTATAGCACCTCTCATATAGCACCCCACTTATAGCACCTCTCATATAGCATGCACTTATAGCACCTCTCATATAGCACCCCACTTATAGCACCTCTCATATAGCACCCACTTATAGCACCTCTCATATAGCACCCCACTTATAGCACCTCTCATATAGCACCCCACTTATAGCACCTCTCATATAGCACCCCACTTATAGCACCTCTCATATAGCACCCCACTTATAGCACCTCTCATATAGCACCCCACTTATAGCACCTCTCATATAGCACCCCACTTATAGCACCTCTCATATAGCACCCCACTTATAGCACCTCTCATATAGCATGCACATATAGCAGCTCTCATATAGCATGCACTTATAGCACCTCCCATATAGCACCCCACTTATAGCACCTCTCATATAGCACCCACTTATAGCCCCTCTCATATAGCACCCACTTATAGCACCTCTCATATAGCACCCCACTTATAGCACCTCTCATATAGCACCTCACTTATAGCACCTCTCATATAGCACCCCACTTATAGCACCTCTCATATAGCACCTCACTTATAGCACCTCTCATATAGCACCCCACTTATAGCACCTCTCATATAGCACCCCACTTATAGCACCTCTCATATAGCACCCCACTTATAGCACCTCTCATATAGCACCCCACTTATAGCACCTCTCATATAGCACCCCACTTATAGCACCTCTCATATAGCACCCCACTTATAGCACCTCTCATATAGCATGCACATATAGCAGCTCTCATATAGCATGCACTTATAGCACCTCTCATATAGCACCCCACTTATAGCACCTCTCATATAGCACCCACTTATAGCACCTCTCATATAGCACCCCACTTATAGCACCTCTCATATAGCACCCCACTTATAGCACCTCTCATATAGCATGCATATATAGCAGCTCTCATATAGCATGCACTTATAGCACCTCTCATATAGCACCCCACTTATAGCACCTCTCATATAGCATGCACTTATAGCACCTCTCATATAGCACCCCACTTATAGCACCTCTCATATAGCACCCCACTTATAGCACCTCTCATATAGCACCCCACTTATAGCACCTCTCATATAGCACCCCACTTATAGCACCTCTCATATAGCACCCCACTTATAGCACCTCTCATATAGCACCCCACTTATAGCACCTCTCATATAGCACCCCACTTATAGCACCTCTCATATAGCATGCACATATAGCAGCTCTCATATAGCATGCACTTATAGCACCTCCCATATAGCACCCCACTTATAGCACCTCTCATATAGCACCCACTTATAGCACCTCTCATATAGCACCCACTTATAGCACCTCTCATATAGCACCCCACTTATAGCACCTCTCATATAGCACCTCACTTATAGCACCTCTCATATAGCACCCCACTTATAGCACCTCTCATATAGCACCTCACTTATAGCACCTCCCATATAGCACCCCACTTATAGCACCTCTCATATAGCACCTCACTTATAGCAGCTCTCATATAGCACCCCGCATATAGCAGCTCTCACATAGCACCCCGCATATAGCACCTCTCATATAGCACCCCACTTATAGCACCTCTCATATAGCACCCCACTTATAGCACCGCTCATATAGCACCCCACTTATAGCACCTCTCATATAGCACCCCACTTATAGCACCTCTCATATAGCACCCCACTTATTGCACCTCTCATATAGCATGCACTTATAGCACCTCTCATATAGCACCCCACTTATAGCACCTCTCATATAGCACCCACTTATAGCACCTCTCATATAGCACCCCACTTATAGCACCTCTCATATAGCACCCCACATATAGCACCTCTCATATAGCATGCGCGTATAATAAATACAATTCTATCATTATTCACTTGTTGTACGAGATTAGGAGGACATTAGAATTGAGGAATAAGTTGGAGGCAAAGTGATACAACACAAAGCTCAAGTGTTGTATCACTGCCAACTAGTTCTACATTCCGCCCTAACCCTAACCCTAGAACGAGTACGCACATATATGTGCCTAATTATGTTATCAACTAGTTCTACATTCTGCACATAGAACCACAAGTTTATATGTGCCTAATTATGTTATCAACTAGTTCTACATTCTGCACATAGAACCACAAGTTTATATGTGCCTAATTATGTTATCAACTAGTTCTACATTCTGCACATAGAACCACAAGTTTATATGTGCCTAATTATGTTATCAACTAGTTCTACATTCTGCACATAGAACCACAAGTTTATATGTGCCTAATTATGTTATCAACTAGTTCTACATTCCGCACATAGAACCACAAGTTTATATGTGCCTAATTATGTTATCAACTAGTTCTACATTCTGCACATAGAACCACAAGTTTATATGTGCCTAATTATGTTATCAACTAGTTCTACATTCTGCACATAGAACCACAAGTTTATATGTGCCTAATTATGTTATCAACTAGTTCTACATTCTGCACATAGAACCACAAGTTTATATGTGCCTAATTATGTTATCAACTAGTTCTACATTCTGCACATAGAAGGAGTACCACAAGTTTATATGTGCCTAATTATGTTATCAACTAGTTCTACATTCTGCACATAGAACGAGTACCACAAGTTTATATGTGCTTAATTATGTTATCAAAGGTGAATATTTCCCTTCTTTTTGATGTTTTAATTCTGAAATATGTTGCTTTTACGCTGAGTGTTCCATATGAGAACATGAATCAACACAGGCATAGGGTTGACTCCTAGCTCCTAGGCTAGGACTGCGGTCGAGTAGGTGGGACAAATTAACATGTAAACAATGGAGTGAACATGCAGGAATATTTATATCAGCATTTGAGTTAACATAATGTATTTGTAGATCTGACTCTCCCCTGTCTGTAGATGTTTTCACTGTTTATTTGTATGGAGTATTACCATAGCGATCTGAAGAGACGATCGTTGGTAAATAGTTTTAGCGTTTCCACTGCATGACGTCATAAAATAGTCCTGTGGATGTAGGACTCATTCTACATCACAAATATGGAACTCCTGGGTGTAGAATGCACATATACTAATATCATTCTAAACTATATTTCTTAGAGACCTGGATATGGGAGACATTTGAAGACGAAAGAAAACTTGTAGCAGTGGATAGAGAAATGAGAGGTTGGAAAAACTACCGGCTTGAATTCCTTGTACCCACCTTAGGAAGAAAGACAAGAGTACAGAATATGGCTGAGTGTATGTTGCAGTGCCTCACTGATGACTGTGAGGTCTATAACTATAATCATGTCACAAAAGTCTGCACCTGGGGTTCTGGTGGCCATGTGGTAGCTTTTGCTGACCCGGAGTCCAGTGTCTTCACTACTGACAGCAGATTTACTGATGTCAATGTAAGTATGAACCAATGTTGGGACACTTATATCACTCAAGGTTAGGGAGCTAGAACAGGATAGAGCACATGTAAGTATGAACCAATGTTGGAATACTTATATCACTCAAGGTTAGGGAGCTAGAACAGGATAGAGCACATGTAAGTATGAACCAATGTTGGGACACTTATATCACTCAAGGTTAGGGAGCTAGAACAGGATAGAGCACATGTAAGTATGAACCAATGTTGGAATACTTATATCACTCAAGGTTAGGGAGCTAGAACAGGATAGAGCACATGTAAGTATGAACCAATGTTGGGACACTTATATCACTCAAGGTTAGGGAGCTAGAACAGGATAGAGCACATGTAAGTATGAACCAATGTTGGGACACTTATATCACTCAAGGTTAGGGAGCTAGAACAGGACATGTAAGTATGAACCAATGTTGGAACACTTATATCACTCAAGGTTAGGGAGCTAGAATAGGATAGAGCACATGTAAGTATGAACCAATGTTGGGACACTTATATCACTCAAGGTTAGGGAGCTAGAACAGGATAGAGCACATGTAAGTATGAACCAATGTTGGACACTTATATCACTCAAGGTTAGGCAGCTAGAACAGCACATGTAAGTATGAACCAATGTTGGGACACTTATATCACTCAAGGTTAGGGAGCTAGAACAGGATAGAGCACATGTAAGTATGAACCAATGTTGGGACACTTATATCACTCAAGGTTAGGGAGCTAGAATAGGATAGAGCACATGTAAGTATGAACCAATGTTGGAACACTTATATCACTCAAGGTTAGGCAGCTAGAACAGGATAGAGCACATGTAAGTATGAACCAATGTTGGGACACTTATATCACTCAAGGTTAGGGAGCTAGAACAGGATAGAGCACATGTAAGTATGAACCAATGTTGGAACACTTATATCACTCAAGGTTAGGGAGCTAGAACAGGATAGAGCACATGTAAGTATGAACCAATGTTGGGACACTTATATCACTCAAGGTTAGGGAGCTAGAACAGGATAGAGCACATGTAAGTATGAACCAATGTTGGGACACTTATATCACTCAAGGTTAGGGAGCTAGAACAGGATAGAGCACATGTAAGTATGAACCAATGTTGGAACACTTATATCACTCAAGGTTAGGGAGCTAGAACAGGATAGAGCACATGTAAGTATGAACCAATGTTGGGACACTTATATCACTCAAGGTTAGGCAGCTAGAACAGGATAGAGCACATGTAAGTATGAACCAATGTTGGAATACTTATATCACTCAAGGTTAGGGAGCTAGAACAGGATAGAGCACATGTAAGTATGAACCAATGTTGGGACACTTATATCACTCAAGGTTAGGGAGCTAGAACAGGATAGAGCACATGTAAGTATGAACCAATGTTGGGACAATTATATCACTCAAGGTTAGGGAGCTAGAACAGGATAGAGCACATGTAAGTATGAACCAATGTTGGGACACTTATATCACTCAAGGTTAGGCAGCTAGAACAGGATAGAGCACATGTAAGTATGAACCAATGTTGGGACACTTATATCACTCAAGGTTAGGGAGCTAGAACAGGATATACCACATGTAAGTATGAACCAATGTTGGGACACTTATATCACTCAAGGTTAGGGAGCTAGAACAGGATAGAGCACATGTAAGTATGAACCAATGTTGGAATACTTATATCACTCAAGGTTAGGGAGCTAGAACAGGATAGAGCACATGTAAGTATGAAACATTGTTGGAACACTTATATCACTCAAGGTTAGGGAGCTAGAACAGGATAGAGCACATGTAAGTATGAACCAATGTTGGGACACTTATATCACTCAAGGTTAGGGAGCTAGAACAGGATAGAGCACATGTAAGTATGAACCAATGTTGGAACACTTATATCACTCAAGGTTAGGGAGCTAGAACAGGATAGAGCACATGAGTCTGAGTATTATTCTGCGGGTCTCTATCTGATGTTATATTCGCGAAGAATTTATTTGTAACATTGGCAGCTTCTAAGCCAGTATATGGGCGGCCATCGTGAAGTATTTTATCGACTAAATTGGTACCCTTACTAGACGAATTCATTGGAAAGATCGAGGAGATGTGTTCCCAGAATTTTTTCCCATTCGCTGAATGCAGTCTCAATAACTCTAATGTGTTTTCACGTTTAGAAGCTATAAGTCGACTCTTAAGGATTCTCCTCTGGGCCTTAGCAGCATTCCAGTCAGCTATGTAGCCCGTTCTTTTGGCTATAGAAAACAGTCGATTTTTTTCTCTTATCATTTGTCTGATTTCTCTGGACAAGACCCCCCCTCGATTGACTTTTACTTTTACTTCTCTCTTGGGGTACAACCTATTCAGAATGTTCAAGTACTTACTGCTAAGATCATCCCAAAAAAGGTCAACATCGATGTTCGCTAGATTTACCTCCTGTACCGTTTGGTTTGCAACCTCTATTTCTCTCTGAATGTCATCTGAGTTAAGCTTACGAGATAAACTTCTAGTAGTGATCTTTTTTTCTGTGTCTGATATAGTGGATGTTCTGAATCGACTTTTCTTGATTACAACATAGACTGGCAGATGATCTGATAATAAAATGTCTAAAGTCCCTGATGTGTCAACAAAACGGCAGTCGCTAATTATCAGATCGATAGTGCTACTACTGTTTACAGTGACCCTAGTTGGGTGCTTTATCAACTGTGTCAAGTTGGAACTTCTGATGTGATTGTACAGGTCATTCTTCGATTTATTATTTTTTGAGATATCGATGTTAAAGTCTCCCATGAACAACCTTTCATGTTTACAATTCAATGATAGCTGTAGTACTCGGTTGTATTCTAACATAAAATCAGTTATGCTAGTACTCGGAGGTCTATAGACGTTACTCACTAGTAAAGGCTTTCGGTGACCCGCCTTGATTAACACACTTAGGATTTCTAAATGGTCTTTTATAAAAGACATGTTATCAATGACACTCACATTTATGAATTCTTTACAGTAAATCACAAGCCCTCCACCTCTATTCCTTACTCTATCTAGTCTAACAAGCTTGTAGCCGTTGACCCTTAATTGTGAGTCATGAACACAGTCAGACAACCAAGTTTCGCCAATACATACTATATCAAAGGTACCATTAATGAGCTCAAGTTGGATCTGCTCCTTTTTATAGAAGTAACTTGCAGCATTCAGATAACACAGCTTCAGACCTCGCTTGGCATCTACTTCAATTATACTCTCCATTTTTTAGAGTGGGATGGAAACAATTGTGCGTACCACTCATACCCTGAACCAAGTACATAAAAACATCGGGGCGGCTATACATGTGATAACCATAAACTCTGCCCATAACATTGCGATCCGACATGGATATAATAACCATACCGTTTGTCATACAGGCAAAATACATGAAATTTGGCGACGACTGACACAAGAACAACACATACCTTCAATCCATCCTTTTTCTAGGGACCATAATACAGCAATTTCTCAGAAAATTACGATTCGTTAGTGATCCAATGTACCATGCAGAGGCCATGGCGGCCATATTACTTCCGGTTGGGATGTCGCAACATATCGATACGTCAGAGCTAAATTACTAGACTGAAGGTAGGGCATGTTCAACGTATTTCAACCAAGCTTAGCTAAGTATGTCAGAAAACATTTATTTCTGTCAATAAACAATTAGTAACCACACACAAGTCAAGTAGCGGAAGTGACCATACAACTTTACGACATTCATAACCCACCCTCGATAGCCAATATGGCGGACCTGAGTCAAAAACATTGTGCGAACACGCTTTGACGATATGGAGATTTACCAAAAACAATGACAATAAACAGGTATTTTAATTTACTGACTTGCTAGGATTGATACTTCACATATATATAACCGTGTCCACCCTCTAGGATGAATGTGAGAATTGAAAATCGTACTGTACCAGCCAAATCACTTAAGTTTCACACCAGTGTCATTGAGCAAATCAGCTGTTTCGGCCATACCAAATAGGCGCGACTGTCCGTCCTTGTCTCTAGTCTTATTGAGTCTGATTGCAATGTTCTTGTATTTTCTTTTACCTTCCCTTGGTGTTGACGACACATGTCCCAATGACTTACTTCTAGCTTGGGAAAATGTCGATGAAAGCAGCTTTTTCCTTCGGTGTCTGGGGATCGCGGACAACTTAGTTGATACTAGCGATTCGGATAACTTCTCAATCTCGTCATCCTCGTCACCGTTGTCTTTGCCTTTGTCTTCCTCACTTATAGACAACAGGGGGGAATACCTAGATCCTCCAGGGGTAAGGGTTGCAGAATCGTTATCCTTGGTCGCTTTGCTAGATATGGGCCTGGTCTTCCTAGGTGATGGGCTAGTGAAACCATCTTTACCTACCACATCGTGCTTCGGTATAGGCTTAGCATACTTGCACTTGAGCTCACCAAATTTGCTATTATTCAAGGCTGTCTGAATTTCACCTCGCACTTCCATCAAGATTTTGCCAAAGAGGTTCTCCCCCTTCCAGCTATCTTCATTGAGCTGCCAGTTACCGAGGTAAACTCCGGCACCCCACTTTTTACTCGGTGTCGCTTCAATCAACCTATTGTTGCCTGTGTTTGCTAGCATTACAGCCATCTGTTCATCCCTGAAGAATTTACAACGCGTTATTTCTTTTAGGATTTCTGTTTCACGAGCTCTCCACTCTATGGTGTTAGTGATACGCTCCCCTAGGGCCTTAATCTCTCTCGGTTCAGATTGCTTTAGCACCTCCGGAGCAAGACTGGGTCGACACATTCGGGCTTTCTTATGAACGAAGGCTTGCTCCGAACAAGAATAGTCATGCCCTTCATATTGTACGTGGCATGCAAAAAAGTTACTTAGGTAAGCAAACTCTCCCTGGAATGCAATACCATTCTTAACCTTGATCACTTTTATATTCCCTGGTTGCAGATCTTCCCGCAGTAGTTTCAACTGCCTGTAATTGTACATTACTCCATCTACCAGCACTCTGTCACCTTTAGGTTTGGTGCGAGAATGGTCTGCCCCCTTAGATATGGCGTTAGAGGCTATTAGTTTCATGAGGCTCCTCTTCTTTTTGGTTTCTATGGTCGCGAAATCGTGGCAAAACATCCTATCCGCGTTTGGCCAATCCTCCTTGGGGAACTTAGCTGGGTCTTTAAAGCTAGTTGAGCCATCAGAGATAAACCGATCTCTCATTGACTTGTGCAGCAGTCGTACTACGAGTGGGGGGGCCGATCGTCTATCCACTGATTGCGACTGCCAGTAGGCAGAGTCTATAACACCCTCCCAAATTGTAGGCAGAAAGATCTTCAGTATCTTGGTAGCAATGGAGATTGGACTTTCTTCTTCATAGAGTTCTCTGTGGATGTTCTCAATGATAACATGGGTGTCTTTGTGTTGCTGCTTTATTATCTCCTGTTCGTCATGCAGTTTCTCCGTAGCAGTTTTATTATACAGAATATCTCTCTGCATAAAATCCATCTTAGCATCAACAATGAATTTATTTTCCTTAATCTCCGATTGCATAACAGATGCTTCTGTCGTTCGATTTACCATAGCGTTCTCCAGGGCTTTTATCCTATCATTCATCTCTTTTCTAGATTTAACAAGTGCCTGAATAATTATTGTCTTTTTACCGTCCTCCTCTATGAGGTTTTGCAACTCCTCCTCCAGGTCAAGATCTGGGTCATTTTCCGAGCTTGCACTATCATATTCCTCATTGTCAAGATCATCGTAGTCATAATCCATCCCTACAGGTTTCTTAGCTGCAGATACCAGGGGGGAAGGGTTCTTTCTTTTCTCCCCACTCATTTCAGCTTCAGAACTCGCCGGTATAGGATTCTCCTCAGAGACCTCCATTTCAATGGGATTCGATCAAACACCAGTGTCTATAAGTGTTGTTGTTTACCACAGAGCCTGTGTCCAGTGAGGGCTATAAATAACTCCCGCTGTCTATTCCCTTCTGATATTTTCGCTCACCTTAGTGTAAAAAATGTCCGATCTGTTGTTTAAAAACAAATATCACAATCCAAAAAGGACATCCATGCTATCACTCTCCTGAGCACTAGACTTGTACGGAATTATGAATTCACAGGTATGTTATGAACTTGTGTACGTCTGAGAAAGATCAGTCAGTCATGATCGGTAGGACCTCTCAGTTCGAGTGTCAACGCTATGGTTTCAAACAAATGCAATGAAAGTAGGGTTTAAAGGCAAATTATCCTACCACAAGTCAGTATTCGGCAATAAGGACAGTGATCAATCATCCAGAGTCAGTCAGAGGTGGCCACAGCTATTGCTATGTATATAACACTGTCAGTAGGCATACGCCGGCAAGCACTCACTATGGTAGCTAAAAATAAACTTCACTGTACCGGGAGTTTTCTCCTATTTTCGCTCACAGATGCAAAAAGTCTCAGAAAGGCACTTTAAATCATCCAATATCACAGTTTGTATAGTCTGTTAGTGTCCCTTTATCGATATTTCCATCTGTGTGAAGTTTCGTAGCCTCAGGCCTCTGTAATCACCGTGAAATGGATAAAAACCCTCCCGCATTTTGATCGGTAGTACCTTCACCATGTACGTGAAGTTGATATTTTAATATCAGAATATCAGAATATCAGAATAATATGCCCGAGTTGGTACAAGCAAACAGTCGATTTTTGTGGAATGAGAGTATCACTCAAGAGAAGGTGTTAGAGAAAGTCACATGTATTGATACTAGTAAGAATAGTGGTTATATCGATCTACCTACACTATTTCTGAAGGTTTGTCTGATGAAGGATTTGTTTAACTTTACACTTCTACTGAATAAGATACGAGTGAGTGGAATCTACCCTGTAAACTGGAAGAGAGGTTCATGTACTATAATTCCGAAGAAAAAGAATAACTTTGATTTAGACAACCTGCGACCAATCACAATTACTTCGCTAGCAGGTAAAATCTTTGAAAGGTTAATGAAAGATAAGTTAGATGCCTACTTCTCGGAAAATAACATCATCATCCCTGAACAACATGGTTTCATGTCTGGGAAAGGTACAGATACGGCCCTTAGCTACCTCATATCAGATTTATTGAAGTCTAAAGATAAGGGGCATGACATCGATCTAATATATTTCGATCTTTCTAAAGCGTTTAACACAATAAACCTCGAAAGATTGATGTCCAAGCTCGAAGCTCTTGGTTTTAGAGATAATTGCTTGACCCTATTGAAGAATTACTGTATGGACAGGACCCAGGTAGTAAAAATTGGTGAAATTATATCTGATGAGGTTAGTCTAACGGCCGGAGTGGCTCAGGGAAGCATCCTTGGGCCGATAATGTTTATCCTGTACATGAACGATGTTTTGGGTATGAACTTCTCTTCTAACGTCCAGCTATACGCTGATGATTGTGTGATTTGGAGACCAGTCACTAAGCAAACTGATGTTGACGAATTACAACGAGATATCTTGAAATTTGAAAAATGGTGTTCGCACAATGGGCTTAGACTCAACACAGCGAAGACTAGACATCAAAGAATATATGGTAAAAGAAAACCGAAAGTACATGTTCCAAAATATAAATTGCTAAATAAAGAAATAGAGGTAACCAACTTATTCAAATACCTTGGGCTTCTCATTGATTCCGACCTACGTATGGACCATATGATCAACCATACTATAAAAAGAGCCTATTTTGAAACATCGAAAATTAGGAAGATCTTACCATATATTGGGTCAAACATTGCTATATCGTTGTATAAGTCTTTTGTATTGCCGATCATAGAGAGCTGCATAGTCTGTACGGATCTGGGTCCACAAAATGTCCACCAACGACTCCAGAAAACACAAAACAGGGGGCTCAGGACACTCTTGAATGTGAGAGGACATATCTCAAATTTTGACCTCCATCTGAGATGTGGATTACTCCCGATACGACTCAGACGAATGAGTAGGATATTAGCTCTGACACTCAGAGTGGGCACCTTTGTTGAGAGAAGGATTAACATGAATATCAGGGGGAATATGGGGAGGAGAGTGGAAGTTTATAATTGGAAGAAAGATGTTACCTCTCGGTCCTGCTTATCAAAAGCTGGTGCTGTGTGGAATGACTTACCTGTGGAGTTTAGAAACATAGTGGACCTTGGCGATTTCAAAAATAGAATAAAAGAAAAATTGTGGCTTGAGTTTAGAGAGAGTGGGGAAGTTTAGAAAGGATACTAGGATTATTTTGTGGACCCAGACCCGAACCAGTTTTAATCATTTTATCTCATGAGAAAACACATAAAAATTGTTCTTTGTTTTTATCGATATGTTCTACTACACCACTAGGATAGCTTAGTATCTGATTGTAGTAAAGAGTAGTTGACTATTATTACCAGGTGGCGACATAGCACATGTAAAGGAAAGTTGCTGTTGTTATCTAACGGTAGGATGAGCCTCTGTTGTATGTAAGGCCGGCTGAGCCATAGAGGTCTCGATTGCTTTATGATGTCTAGTAATTCTTAAATTGTTTAAATATTTGATTAGTACTTTTTCTTTAAGATTTCTGATATGCTGAGAACTATTATCGTGTAACTGATAAAATGCTATCAATAAAGAAAACAAACAAAACATGTAAGTATGAACCAATGTTGGGACACTTATATCACTCAAGGTTAGGGAGCTAGAACAGGATAGAGCACATGTAAGTATGAACCAATGTTGGAACACTTATATCACTCAAGGTTAGGGAGCTAGAACAGGATAGAGCACATGTAAGTATGAACCAATGTTGGAACACTTATATCACTCAAGGTTAGGGAGCTAGAACAGGATAGAGCACATGTAAGTATGAACCAATGTTGGAACACTTATATCACTCAAGGTTAGGCAGCTAGAATAGGATAGAGCACATGTAAGTATGAACCAATGTTGGAACACTTATATCACTCAAGGTTAGGGAGCTAGAACAGGATAGAGCACATGTAAGTATGAACCAATGTTGGAACACTTATATCACTCAAGGTTAGGGAGCTAGAATAGGATAGAGCACATGTAAGTATGAACCAATGTTGGAACACTTATATCACTCAAGGTTAGGGAGCTAGAACAGGATAGAGCACATGTAAGTATGAACCAATGTTGGAATACTTATATCACTCAAGGTTAGGCAGCTAGAACAGGACATGTAAGTATGAACCAATGTTGGAACACTTATATCACTCAAGGTTAGGGAGCTAGAACAGGATAGAGCACATGTAAGTATGAACCAATGTTGGAACACTTATATCACTCAAGGTTACGGAGCTAGAACAGGATAGAGCACATGTAAGTATGAACCAATGTTGGAACACTTATATCACTCAAGGTTAGGGAGCTAGAACAGGATAGAGCACATGTAAGTATGAACCAATGTTGGAATACTTATATCACTCAAGGTTAGGGAGCTAGAACAGGATAGAGCACATGTAAGTATGAACCAATGTTGGAACACTTATATCACTCAAGGTTAGGCCGCTAGAACAGGACATGTAAGTATGAACCAATGTTGGAATACTTATATCACTCAAGGTTAGGGAGCTAGAACAGGATAGAGCACATGTAAGTATGAACCAATGTTGGGACACTTATATCACTCAAGGTTAGGCAGCTAGAACAGGACATGTAAGTATGAACCAATGTTGGGACACTTATATCACTCAAGGTTAGGGAGCTAGAACAGGATAGAGCACATGTAAGTATGAACCAATGTTGGAACACTTATATCACTCAAGGTTAGGCAGCTAGAACAGGATAGAGCACATGTAAGTATGAACCAATGTTGGAACACTTATATCACTCAAGGTTAGGGAGCTAGAACAGGATAGAGCACATGTAAGTATGAACCAATGTTGGGACACTTATATCACTCAAGGTTAGGGAGCTAGAACAGGATAGAGCACATGTAAGTATGAACCAATGTTGGAACACTTATATCACTCAAGGTTAGGCCGCTAGAACAGGACATGTAAGTATGAACCAATGTTGGACACTTATATCACTCAAGGTTAGGGAGCTAGAACAGGACATGTAAGTATGAACCAATGTTGGAACACTTATATCACTCAAGGTTAGGGAGCTAGAACAGGATAGAGCACATGTAAGTATGAACCAATGTTGGAACACTTATATCACTCAAGGTTAGGGAGCTAGAACAGGACATGTAAGTATGAACCAATGTTGGAACACTTATATCACTTAAGGTTAGGGAGCTAGAACAGGATAGAGCACATGTAAGTATGAACCATTGTTGGAACACTTATATCACTCAAGGTTAGGGAGCTAGAACAGGATAGAGCACATGTAAGTATGAACCAATGTTGGGACACTTATATCACTCAAGGTTAGGGAGCTAGAACAGGATAGAGCACATGTAAGTATGAACCAATGTTGGGACACTTATATCACTCAAGGTTAGGCAGCTAGAACAGGACATGTAAGTATGAACCAATGTTGGGACACTTATATCACTCAAGGTTAGGGAGCTAGAACAGGATAGAGCACATGTAAGTATGAACCAATGTTGGGACACTTATATCACTCAAGGTGAGGCAGCTAGAACAGGATAGAGCACATGTAAGTATGAACCAATGTTGGAACACTTATATCACTCAAGGTTAGGGAGCTAGAACAGGATAGAGCACATGTAAGTATGAACCAATGTTGGAACACTTATATCACTCAAGGTTAGGGAGCTAGAACAGGATAGAGCACATGTAAGTATGAACCAATGTTGGGACACTTATATCACTCAAGGTTAGGGAGCTAGAACAGGATAGAGCACATGTAAGTATGAACCAATGTTGGAACACTTATATCACTCAAGGTTAGGCAGCTAGAACAGGATAGAGCACATGTAAGTATGAACCAATGTTCGGACACTTATATCACTCAAGGTTAGGGAGCTAGAACAGGATAGAGCACATGTAAGTATGAACCAATGTTGGAACACTTATATCACTCAAGGTTAGGCCGCTAGAACAGGATAGAGCACATGTAAGTATGAACCAATGTTGGAATACTTATATCACTCAAGGTTAGGGAGCTAGAACAGGATAGAGCACATGTAAGTATGAACCATTGTTGGAACACTTATATCACTCAAGGTTAGGGAGCTAGAACAGGATAGAGCACATGTAAGTATGAACCATTGTTGGAACACTTATATCACTCAAGGTTAGGCCGCTAGAACAGGATAGAGCACATGTAAGTATGAACCAATGTTGGGACACTTATATCACTCAAGGTTACGGAGCTAGAACAGGATAGAGCACATGTAAGTATGAACCAATGTTGGAACACTTATATCACTCAAGGTTAGGCAGCTAGAACAGGATAGAGCACATGTAAGTATGAACCAATGTTGGAACACTTATATCACTCAAGGTTAGGGAGCTAGAACAGGATAGAGCACATGTAAGTATGAACCAATGTTGGAACACTTATATCACTCAAGGTTAGGGAGCTAGAACAGGATAGAGCACATGTAAGTATGAACCAATGTTGGAATACTTATATCACTCAAGGTTAGGCAGCTAGAACAGGATAGAGCACATGTAAGTATGAACCAATGTTGGGACACTTATATCACTCAAGGTTAGGCAGCTAGAACAGGACATGTAAGTATGAACCAATGTTGGGACACTTATATCACTCAAGGTTAGGGAGCTAGAACAGGATAGAGCACATGTAAGTATGAACCAATGTTGGGACACTTATATCACTCAAGGTTAGGGAGCTAGAACAGGATAGAGCACATGTAAGTATGAACCAATGTTGGACACTTATATCACTCAAGGTTAGGGAGCTAGAACAGGATAGAGCACATGTAAGTATGAACCAATGTTGGGACACTTATATCACTCAAGGTGAGGCTAGAACAGGATAGAGCACATGTAAGTATGAACCAATGTTGGAACACTTATATCACTCAAGGTTAGGGAGCTAGAACAGGATAGAGCACATGTAAGTATGAACCAATGTTGGAACACTTATATCACTCAAGGTTAGGGAGCTAGAACAGGACATGTAAGTATGAACCAATGTTGGGACACTTATATCACTCAAGGTTAGGGAGCTAGAACAGGATAGAGCACATGTAAGTATGAACCAATGTTGGGACACTTATATCACTCAAGGTTAGGGAGCTAGAACAGGATAGAGCACATGTAAGTATGAACCAATGTTGGGACACTTATATAACTCAAGGTTAGGCCGCTAGAACAGGATAGAGCACATGTAAGTATGAACCAATGTTGGACACTTATATCACTCAAGGTTAGGGAGCTAGAACAGGATAGAGCACATGTAAGTATGAACCAATGTTGGAACACTTATATCACTCAAGGTTAGGCAGCTAGAACAGGATAGAGCACATGTAAGTATGAACCAATGTTGGAACACTTATATCACTCAAGGTTAGGGAGCTAGAACAGGATAGAGCACATGTAAGTATGAACCAATGTTGGAACACTTATATCACTCAAGGTTAGGCAGCTAGAACAGGATAGAGCACATGTAAGTATGAACCAATGTTGGAACACTTATATCACTCAAGGTTAGGCAGCTAGAACAGGATAGAGCACATGTAAGTATGAACCAATGTTGGAATACTTATATCACTCAAGGTTAGGGAGCTAGAACAGGATAGAGCACATGTAAGTATGAACCAATGTTGGGACACTTATATCACTCAAGGTTAGGGAGCTAGAACAGGATAGAGCACATGTAAGTATGAACCAATGTTGGGACACTTATATCACTCAAGGTTAGGCAGCTAGAACAGGATAGAGCACATGTAAGTATGAACCAATGTTGGAATACTTATATCACTCAAGGTTAGGGAGCTAGAACAGGATAGAGCACATGTAAGTATGAACCAATGTTGGAACACTTATATCACTCAAGGTGAGGCTAGAACAGGATAGAGCACATGTAAGTATGAACCAATGTTGGGACACTTATATCACTCAAGGTTAGGGAGCTAGAACAGGATAGAGCACATGTAAGTATGAACCAATGTTGGGACACTTATATCACTCAAGGTTAGGGAGCTAGAACAGGATAGAGCACATGTAAGTATGAACCAATGTTGGGACACTTATATCACTCAAGGTTAGGGAGCTAGAACAGGATAGAGCACATGTAAGTATGAACCATTGTTGGGACACTTATATCACTCAAGGTTAGGCAGCTAGAACAGGACATGTAAGTATGAACCAATGTTGGAACACTTATATCACTCAAGGTTAGGGAGCTAGAACAGGATAGAGCACATGTAAGTATGAACCAATGTTGGACACTTATATCACTCAAGGTTAGGGAGCTAGAACAGGATAGAGCACATGTAAGTATGAACCAATGTTGGAACACTTATATCACTCAAGGTTAGGCAGCTAGAACAGGAGCACATGTAAGTATGAACCAATGTTGGAATACTTATATCACTCAAGGTTAGGGAGCTAGAACAGGATAGAGCACATGTAAGTATGAACCAATGTTGGAACACTTATATCACTCAAGGTTAGGGAGCTAGAACAGGATATAGCACATGTAAGTATGAACCAATGTTGGGACACTTATATCACTCAAGGTTAGGGAGCTAGAACAGGATAGAGCACATGTAAGTATGAACCAATGTTGGAATACTTATATCACTCAAGGTTAGGGAGCTAGAACAGGATAGAGCACATGTAAGTATGAACCAATGTTGGGACACTTATATCACTCAAGGTTAGGGAGCTAGAACAGGAGCACATGTAAGTATGAACCAATGTTGGAATACTTATATCACTCAAGGTTAGGGAGCTAGAACAGGATAGAGCACATGTAAGTATGAACCAATGTTGGGACACTTATATCACTCAAGGTTAGGGAGCTAGAACAGGAGCACATGTAAGTATGAACCAATGTTGGAACACTTATATCACTCAAGGTTAGGGAGCTAGAACAGGATAGAGCACATGTAAGTATGAACCAATGTTGGAACACTTATATCACTCAAGGTTAGGGAGCTAGAACAGGATAGAGCACATGTAAGTATGAACCAATGTTGGAATACTTATATCACTCAAGGTTAGGGAGCTAGAACAGGATAGAGCACATGTAAGTATGAACCAATGTTGGGACACTTATATCACTCAAGGTTAGGGAGCTAGAACAGGATAGAGCACATGTAAGTATGAACCAATGTTGGAACACTTATATCACTCAAGGTTAGGCCGCTAGAACAGGATAGAGCACATGTAAGTATGAACCAATGTTGGAATACTTATATCACTCAAGGTTAGGGAGCTAGAACAGGATAGAGCACATGTAAGTATGAACCAATGTTGGAACACTTATATCACTCAAGGTTAGGGAGCTAGAACAGGATAGAGCACATGTAAGTATGAACCAATGTTGGAACACTTATATCACTCAAGGTTAGGGAGCTAGAACAGGATAGAGCACATGTAAGTATGAACCAATGTTGGAACACTTATATCACTCAAGGTTAGGCAGCTAGAACAGGATAGAGCACATGTAAGTATGAACCAATGTTGGAATACTTATATCACTCAAGGTTAGGGAGCTAGAACAGGATAGAGCACATGTAAGTATGAACCAATGTTGGGACACTTATATCACTCAAGGTTAGGGAGCTAGAACAGGATAGAGCACATGTAAGTATGAACCAATGTTGGGACACTTATATCACTCAAGGTTAGGGAGCTAGAACAGGATAGAGCACATGTAAGTATGAACCAATGTTGAACACTTATATCACTCAAGGTTAGGGAGCTAGAACAGGATAGAGCACATGTAAGTATGAACCAATGTTGGAATAGTTATATCACTCAAGGTTAGGCAGCTAGAACAGGATAGAGCACATGTAAGTATGAACCAATGTTGGAACACTTATATCACTCAAGGTTAGGCAGCTAGAACAGGATAGAGCACATGTAAGTATGAACCATTGTTGGAACACTTATATCACTCAAGGTTAGGCAGCTAGAACAGGATAGAGCACATGTAAGTATGAACCAATGTTGGGACACTTATATCACTCAAGGTTAGGCAGCTAGAACAGGATAGAGCACATGTAAGTATGAACCAATGTTGGAATACTTATATCACTCAAGGTTAGGGAGCTAGAACAGGATAGAGCACATGTAAGTATGAACCAATGTTGGAACACTTATATCACTTAAGGTTAGGGAGCTAGAACAGGATAGAGCACATGTAAGTATGAACCAATGTTGGAACACTTATATCACTCAAGGTTAGGGAGCTAGAACAGGATAGAGCACATGTAAGTATGAACCAATGTTGGAACACTTATATCACTCAAGGTTAGGCCGCTAGAACAGGATAGAGCACATGTAAGTATGAACCAATGTTGGAATACTTATATCACTCAAGGTTAGGGAGCTAGAACAGGATAGAGCACATGTAAGTATGAACCAATGTTGGAACACTTATATCACTCAAGGTTAGGGAGCTAGAACAGGACATGTAAGTATGAACCAATGTTGGAACACTTATATCACTCAAGGTTAGGGAGCTAGAACAGGATAGAGCACATGTAAGTATGAACCAATGTTGGAACACTTATATCACTCAAGGTTAGGGAGCTAGAACAGGATAGAGCACATGTAAGTATGAACCAATGTTGGGACACTTATATCACTCAAGGTTAGGGAGCTAGAACAGGATAGAGCACATGTAAGTATGAACCAATGTTGGACACTTATATCACTCAAGGTTAGGGAGCTAGAACAGGATAGAGCACATGTAAGTATGAACCAATGTTGGGACACTTATATCACTCAAGGTTAGGGAGCTAGAACAGGATAGAGCACATGTAAGTATGAACCAATGTTGGACACTTATATCACTCAAGGTTAGGGAGCTAGAACAGGATAGAGCACATGTAAGTATGAACCAATGTTGGAACACTTATATCACTCAAGGTTAGGGAGCTAGAACAGGACATGTAAGTATGAACCAATGTTGGGACACTTATATCACTCAAGGTTAGGGAGCTAGAACAGGATAGAGCACATGTAAGTATGAACCAATGTTGGGACACTTATATCACTCGAGGTTAGGCAGCTAGAACAGGATAGAGCACATGTAAGTATGAACCAATGTTGGAACACTTATATCACTCAAGGTTAGGGAGCTAGAACAGGATAGAGCACATGTAAGTATGAACCAATGTTGGAACACTTATATCACTCAAGGTTAGGGAGCTAGAACAGGATAGAGCACATGTAAGTATGAACCAATGTTGGACACTTATATCACTCAAGGTTAGGGAGCTAGAACAGGATAGAGCACATGTAAGTATGAACCAATGTTGGGACACTTATATCACTCAAGGTTAGGGAGCTAGAACAGGATATACCACATGTAAGTATGAACCAATGTTGGGACACTTATATCACTCAAGGTTAGGCAGCTAGAACAGGATAGAGCACATGTAAGTATGAACCAATGTTGGACACTTATATCACTCAAGGTTAGGGAGCTAGAACAGGATAGAGCACATGTAAGTATGAACCAAAGTTGGGACACTTATATCACTCAAGGTTAGGCAGCTAGAACAGGATAGAGCACATGTAAGTATGAACCAATGTTGGACACTTATATCACTCAAGGTTAGGGAGCTAGAACAGGATAGAGCACATGTAAGTATGAACCAATGTTGGACACTTATATCACTCAAGGTTAGGGAGCTAGAACAGGATAGAGCACATGTAAGTATGAACCAATGTTGGAACACTTATATCACTCAAGGTTAGGCAGCTAGAACAGGATAGAGCACATGTAAGTATGAACCAATGTTGGAACACTTATATCACTCAAGGTTACGGAGCTAGAACAGGATAGAGCACATGTAAGTATGAACCAATGTTGGAACACTTATATCACTCAAGGTTAGGGAGCTAGAATAGGATAGAGCACATGTAAGTATGAACCAATGTTGGAACACTTATATCACTCAAGGTTAGGGAGCTAGAACAGGATAGAGCACATGTAAGTATGAACCAATGTTGGACACTTATATCACTCAAGGTTAGGGAGCTAGAACAGGATAGAGCACATGTAAGTATGAACCAAAGTTGGGACACTTATATCACTCAAGGTTAGGCAGCTAGAACAGGATAGAGCACATGTAAGTATGAACCAATGTTGGGACACTTATATCACTCAAGGTTAGGGAGCTAGAACAGGATATACCACATGTAAGTATGAACCAATGTTGGGACACTTATATCACTCAAGGTTAGGGAGCTAGAACAGGATAGAGCACATGTAAGTATGAACCAATGTTGGAATACTTATATCACTCAAGGTTAGGGAGCTAGAACAGGATAGAGCACATGTAAGTATGAACCATTGTTGGAACACTTATATCACTCAAGGTTAGGGAGCTAGAACAGGATAGAGCACATGTAAGTATGAACCAATGTTGGGACACTTATATCACTCAAGGTTAGGGAGCTAGAACAGGATAGAGCACATGTAAGTATGAACCAATGTTGGAACACTTATATCACTCAAGGTTAGGGAGCTAGAATAGGATAGAGCACATGTAAGTATGAACCAATGTTGGGACACTTATATCACTCGAGGTTAGGCAGCTAGAACAGGATAGAGCACATGTAAGTATGAACCAATGTTGGGACACTTATATCACTCGAGGTTAGGGAGCTAGAACAGGATAGAGCACATGTAAGTATGAACCAATGTTGGAATACTTATATCACTCAAGGTTAGGGAGCTAGAACAGGATAGAGCACATGTAAGTATGAACCAATGTTGGAACACTTATATCACTCAAGGTTAGGGAGCTAGAATAGGATAGAGCACATGTAAGTATGAACCAATGTTGGAACACTTATATCACTCAAGGTTAGGGAGCTAGAACAGGATAGAGCACATGTAAGTATGAACCAATGTTGGAACACTTATATCACTCAAGGTTAGGCTAGAACAGGACATGTAAGTATGAACCAATGTTGGGACACTTATATCACTCAAGGTTAGGGAGCTAGAACAGGATAGAGCACATGTAAGTATGAACCAATGTTGGGACACTTATATCACTCAAGGTTAGGCTAGAACAGGACATGTAAGTATGAACCAATGTTGGGACACTTATATCACTCAAGGTTAGGGAGCTAGAACAGGATAGAGCACATGTAAGTATGAACCAATGTTGGAACACTTATATCACTCAAGGTTAGGCTAGAACAGGATAGAGCACATGTAAGTATGAACCAATGTTGGAACACTTATATCACTCAAGGTTAGGGAGCTAGAACAGGAGCACATGTAAGTATGAACCAATGTTGGGACACTTATATCACTCAAGGTTAGGCAGCTAGAACAGGACATGTAAGTATGAACCAATGTTGGGACACTTATATCACTCAAGGTTAGGGAGCTAGAACAGGATAGAGCACATGTAAGTATGAACTAATGTTGGGACACTTATATCACTCAAGGTTAGGCAGCTAGAACAGGATAGAGCACATGTAAGTATGAACCAATGTTGGGACACTTATATCACTCAAGGTTAGGGAGCTAGAACAGGATAGAGCACATGTAAGTATGAACCAATGTTGGAACACTTATATCACTCAAGGTTAGGGAGCTAGAACAGGATAGAGCACATGTAAGTATGAACCAATGTTGGAACACTTATATCACTCAAGGTTAGGGAGCTAGAACAGGATAGAGCACATGTAAGTATGAACCAATGTTGGGACACTTATATCACTCAAGGTTAGGGAGCTAGAACAGGATAGAGCACATGTAAGTATGAACCAATGTTGGAACACTTATATCACTCAAGGTTAGGGAGCTAGAACAGGATAGAGCACATGTAAGTATGAACCAATGTTGGACACTTATATCACTCAAGGTTAGGGAGCTAGAACAGGATAGAGCACATGTAAGTATGAACCAATGTTGGAACACTTATATCACTCAAGGTTAGGGAGCTAGAACAGGATAGAGCACATGTAAGTATGAACCAATGTTGGAACACTTATATCACTCAAGGTTAGGCAGCTAGAACAGGATAGAGCACATGTAAGTATGAACCAATGTTGGGACACTTATATCACTCAAGGTTAGGGAGCTAGAACAGGATAGAGCACATGTAAGTATGAACCAATGTTGGGACACTTATATCACTCAAGGTTAGGGAGCTAGAATAGGATAGAGCACATGTAAGTATGAACCAATGTTGGAACACTTATATCACTCAAGGTTAGGGAGCTAGAACAGGATAGAGCACATGTAAGTATGAACCAATGTTGGAACACTTATATCACTCAAGGTTAGGGAGCTAGAATAGGATAGAGCACATGTAAGTATGAACCAATGTTGGAACACTTATATCACTCAAGGTTAGGGAGCTAGAACAGGATAGAGCACATGTAAGTATGAACCAATGTTGGAATACTTATATCACTCAAGGTTAGGCAGCTAGAACAGGATAGAGCACATGTAAGTATGAACCAATGTTGGAACACTTATATCACTCAAGGTTAGGGAGCTAGAACAGGATAGAGCACATGTAAGTATGAACCAATGTTGGGACACTTATATCACTCAAGGTTAGGCAGCTAGAACAGGACATGTAAGTATGAACCAATGTTGGGACACTTATATCACTCAAGGTTAGGGAGCTAGAACAGGATAGAGCACATGTAAGTATGAACCAATGTTGGAACACTTATATCACTCAAGGTTAGGCAGCTAGAACAGGATAGAGCACATGTAAGTATGAACCAATGTTGGGACACTTATATCACTCAAGGTTAGGCCGCTAGAACAGGATAGAGCACATGTAAGTATGAACCAATGTTGGAACACTTATATCACTCAAGGTTAGGCAGCTAGAACAGGATAGAGCACATGTAAGTATGAACCAATGTTGGAATACTTATATCACTCAAGGTTAGGGAGCTAGAACAGGATAGAGCACATGTAAGTATGAACCAATGTTGGGACACTTATATCACTCAAGGTTAGGGAGCTAGAACAGGATAGAGCACATGTAAGTATGAACCAATGTTGGAACACTTATATCACTCAAGGTTAGGGAGCTAGAACAGGATAGAGCACATGTAAGTATGAACCAATGTTGGGACACTTATATCACTCAAGGTTAGGGAGCTAGAACAGGATAGAGCACATGTAAGTATGAACCAATGTTGGAACACTTATATCACTCAAGGTTAGGCAGCTAGAACAGGATAGAGCACATGTAAGTATGAACCAATGTTGGAACACTTATATCACTCAAGGTTAGGCAGCTAGAATAGGATAGAGCACATGTAAGTATGAACCAATGTTGGGACACTTATATCACTCAAGGTTAGGGAGCTAGAACAGGATAGAGCACATGTAAGTATGAACCAATGTTGGGACACTTATATCACTCAAGGTTAGGCCGCTAGAACAGGATAGAGCACATGTAAGTATGAACCAATGTTGGGACACTTATATCACTCGAGGTTAGGGAGCTAGAACAGGATATAGCACATGTAAGTATGAACCAATGTTGGGACACTTATATCACTCAAGGTTAGGGAGCTAGAACAGGATAGAGCACATGTAAGTATGAACCAATGTTGGGACACTTATATCACTCAAGGTTAGGGAGCTAGAACAGGATAAAGCACATGTAAGTATGAACCAATGTTGGACACTTATATCACTCAAGGTTAGGGAGCTAGAACAGGACATGTAAGTATGAACCAATGTTGGAACACTTATATCACTCAAGGTGAGGGAGCTAGAACAGGATAGAGCACATGTAAGTATGAACCAATGTTGGACACTTATATCACTCAAGGTTAGGGAGCTAGAACAGGATAGAGCACATGTAAGTATGAACCAATGTTGGGACACTTATATCACTCAAGGTTAGGGAGCTAGAACAGGATAGAGCACATGTAAGTATGAACCAATGTTGGAACACTTATATCACTCAAGGTTAGGCCGCTAGAACAGGACATGTAAGTATGAACCAATGTTGGACACTTATATCACTCAAGGTTAGGGAGCTAGAACAGGATAGAGCACATGTAAGTATGAACCAATGTTGGGACACTTATATCACTCAAGGTTAGGGAGCTAGAACAGGATAGAGCACATGTAAGTATGAACCCATGTTGGGACACTTATATCACTCAAGGTGAGGCAGCTAGAACAGGATAGAGCACATGTAAGTATGAACCAATGTTGGAACACTTATATCACTCAAGGTTAGGGAGCTAGAACAGGATAGAGCACATGTAAGTATGAACCAATGTTGGAACACTTATATCACTCAAGGTTAGGGAGCTAGAACAGGATAGAGCACATGTAAGTATGAACCAATGTTGGGACACTTATATCACTCAAGGTTAGGGAGCTAGAACAGGATAGAGCACATGTAAGTATGAACCAATGTTGGAACACTTATATCACTCAAGGTTAGGCAGCTAGAACAGGACATGTAAGTATGAACCAATGTTGGGACACTTATATCACTCAAGGTTAGGGAGCTAGAACAGGATAGAGCACATGTAAGTATGAACCAATGTTGGGACACTTATATCACTCAAGGTTAGGGAGCTAGAACAGGATAGAGCACATGTAAGTATGAACCAATGTTGGGACACTTATATCACTCAAGGTTAGGGAGCTAGAACAGGATAGAGCACATGTAAGTATGAACCAATGTTGGAACACTTATATCACTCAAGGTTAGGGAGCTAGAACAGGATAGAGCACATGTAAGTATGAACCAATGTTGGGACACTTATATCACTCAAGGTTAGGCAGCTAGAACAGGATAGAGCACATGTAAGTATGAACCAATGTTGGAATACTTATATCACTCAAGGTTAGGGAGCTAGAACAGGATAGAGCACATGTAAGTATGAACCAATGTTGGGACACTTATATCACTCAAGGTTAGGGAGCTAGAACAGGATAGAGCACATGTAAGTATGAACCAATGTTGGGACAATTATATCACTCAAGGTTAGGGAGCTAGAACAGGATAGAGCACATGTAAGTATGAACCAATGTTGGGACACTTATATCACTCAAGGTTAGGCAGCTAGAACAGGATAGAGCACATGTAAGTATGAACCAATGTTGGGACACTTATATCACTCAAGGTTAGGGAGCTAGAACAGGATATACCACATGTAAGTATGAACCAATGTTGGGACACTTATATCACTCAAGGTTAGGGAGCTAGAATAGGATAGAGCACATGTAAGTATGAACCAATGTTGGAACACTTATATCACTCAAGGTTAGGGAGCTAGAACAGGATAGAGCACATGTAAGTATGAACCAATGTTGGAACACTTATATCACTCAAGGTTAGGGAGCTAGAATAGGATAGAGCACATGTAAGTATGAACCAATGTTGGAACACTTATATCACTCAAGGTTAGGGAGCTAGAACAGGATAGAGCACATGTAAGTATGAACCAATGTTGGAATACTTATATCACTCAAGGTTAGGCAGCTAGAACAGGACATGTAAGTATGAACCAATGTTGGAACACTTATATCACTCAAGGTTAGGGAGCTAGAACAGGATAGAGCACATGTAAGTATGAACCAATGTTGGAACACTTATATCACTCAAGGTTACGGAGCTAGAACAGGATAGAGCACATGTAAGTATGAACCAATGTTGGAACACTTATATCACTCAAGGTTAGGGAGCTAGAACAGGATAGAGCACATGTAAGTATGAACCAATGTTGGAATACTTATATCACTCAAGGTTAGGGAGCTAGAACAGGATAGAGCACATGTAAGTATGAACCAATGTTGGGACACTTATATCACTCAAGGTTAGGGAGCTAGAATAGGATAGAGCACATGTAAGTATGAACCAATGTTGGAACACTTATATCACTCAAGGTTAGGGAGCTAGAATAGGATAGAGCACATGTAAGTATGAACCAATGTTGGAACACTTATATCACTCAAGGTTAGGGAGCTAGAACAGGATAGAGCACATGTAAGTATGAACCAATGTTGGGACACTTATATCACTCGAGGTTAGGGAGCTAGAACAGGATAGAGCACATGTAAGTATGAACCAATGTTGAAACACTTATATCACTCAAGGTTAGGGAGCTAGAACAGGATAGAGCACATGTAAGTATGAACCAATGTTGGAACACTTATATCACTCAAGGTTAGGCCGCTAGAACAGGATAGAGCACATGTAAGTATGAACCAATGTTGGGACACTTATATCACTCAAGGTTAGGGAGCTAGAACAGGATAGAGCACATGTAAGTATGAACCAATGTTGGGACACTTATATCACTCAAGGTTAGGGAGCTAGAACAGGATAGAGCACATGTAAGTATGAACCAATGTTGGAACACTTATATCACTCAAGGTTAGGCCGCTAGAACAGGATAGAGCACATGTAAGTATGAACCAATGTTGGGACACTTATATCACTCAAGGTTAGGGAGCTAGAACAGGATAGAGCACATGTAAGTATGAACCAATGTTGGAACACTTATATCACTCAAGGTTAGGCCGCTAGAACAGGATAGAGCACATGTAAGTATGAACCAATGTTGGGACACTTATATCACTCAAGGTTAGGGAGCTAGAACAGGATAGAGCACATGTAAGTATGAACCAATGTTGGAACACTTATATCACTCAAGGTTAGGCCGCTAGAACAGGATAGAGCACATGTAAGTATGAACCAATGTTGGGACACTTATATCACTCAAGGTTAGGCAGCTAGAACAGGACATGTAAGTATGAACCAATGTTGGGACACTTATATCACTCAAGGTTAGGGAGCTAGAACAGGATAGAGCACATGTAAGTATGAACCAATGTTGGAACACTTATATCACTCAAGGTTAGGCAGCTAGAACAGGATAGAGCACATGTAAGTATGAACCAATGTTGGAACACTTATATCACTCAAGGTTAGGGAGCTAGAACAGGATAGAGCACATGTAAGTATGAACCAATGTTGGGACACTTATATCACTCAAGGTTAGGGAGCTAGAACAGGATAGAGCACATGTAAGTATGAACCAATGTTGGAACACTTATATCACTCAAGGTTAGGCCGCTAGAACAGGACATGTAAGTATGAACCAATGTTGGACACTTATATCACTCAAGGTTAGGGAGCTAGAACAGGATAGAGCACATGTTAGTATGAACCAATGTTGGAACACTTATATATCACTCAAGGTTAGGGAGCTAGAACAGGATAGAGCACATGTAAGTATGAACCAATGTTGGAACACTTATATCACTCAAGGTTAGGGAGCTAGAACAGGACATGTAAGTATGAACCAATGTTGGGACACTTATATCACTTAAGGTTAGGGAGCTAGAACAGGATAGAGCACATGTAAGTATGAACCAATGTTGGAACACTTATATCACTCAAGGTTAGGGAGCTAGAACAGGATAGAGCACATGTAAGTATGAACCAATGTTGGAACACTTATATCACTCAAGGTTAGGGAGCTAGAACAGGATAGAGCACATGTAAGTATGAACCAATGTTGGGACACTTATATCACTCAAGGTTAGGCAGCTAGAACAGGACATGTAAGTATGAACCAATGTTGGGACACTTATATCACTCAAGGTTAGGGAGCTAGAACAGGATAGAGCACATGTAAGTATGAACCAATGTTGGGACACTTATATCACTCAAGGTGAGGCAGCTAGAACAGGATAGAGCACATGTAAGTATGAACCAATGTTGGAACACTTATATCACTCAAGGTTAGGGAGATAGAACAGGATAGAGCACATGTAAGTATGAACCAATGTTGGAACACTTATATCACTCAAGGTTAGGGAGCTAGAACAGGACATGTAAGTATGAACCAATGTTGGAACACTTATATCACTCAAGGTTAGGGAGCTAGAACAGGATAGAGCACATGTAAGTATGAACCAATGTTGGGACACTTATATCACTCAAGGTTAGGGAGCTAGAACAGGATAGAGCACATGTAAGTATGAACCAATGTTGGAACACTTATATCACTCAAGGTTAGGCCGCTAGAACAGGACATGTAAGTATGAACCAATGTTGGACACTTATATCACTCAAGGTTAGGGAGCTAGAACAGGATAGAGCACATGTAAGTATGAACCAATGTTGGGACACTTATATCACTCAAGGTTAGGCAGCTAGAACAGGACATGTAAGTATGAACCAATGTTGGGACACTTATATCACTCAAGGTTAGGGAGCTAGAACAGGATAGAGCACATGTAAGTATGAACCAATGTTGGGACACTTATATCACTCAAGGTGAGGCAGCTAGAACAGGATAGAGCACATGTAAGTATGAACCAATGTTGGAACACTTATATCACTCAAGGTTAGGCAGCTAGAACAGGATAGAGCACATGTAAGTATGAACCAATGTTGGAACACTTATATCACTCAAGGTTAGGGAGCTAGAACAGGATAGAGCACATGTAAGTATGAACCAATGTTGGAATACTTATATCACTCAAGGTTAGGGAGCTAGAACAGGATAGAGCACATGTAAGTATGAACCAATGTTGGAACACTTATATCACTCAAGGTTAGGCAGCTAGAACAGGAGCACATGTAAGTATGAACCAATGTTGGAATACTTATATCACTCAAGGTTAGGGAGCTAGAACAGGATAGAGCACATGTAAGTATGAACCAATGTTGGAACACTTATATCACTCAAGGTTAGGGAGCTAGAACAGGATAGAGCACATGTAAGTATGAACCAATGTTGGAACACTTATATCACTCAAGGTTAGGGAGCTAGAACAGGATAGAGCACATGTAAGTATGAACCAATGTTGGGACACTTATATCACTCAAGGTTAGGGAGCTAGAACAGGATAGAGCACATGTAAGTATGAACCAATGTTGGGACACTTATATCACTCAAGGTTAGGGAGCTAGAACAGGATAGAGCACATGTTAGTATGAACCAATGTTGGAACACTTATATCACTCAAGGTTAGGCAGCTAGAACAGGATAGAGCACATGTAAGTATGAACCAATGTTCGGACACTTATATCACTCAAGGTTAGGGAGCTAGAACAGGATAGAGCACATGTAAGTATGAACCAATGTTGGAACACTTATATCACTCAAGGTTAGGCCGCTAGAACAGGATAGAGCACATGTAAGTATGAACCAATGTTGGAATACTTATATCACTCAAGGTTAGGGAGCTAGAACAGGATAGAGCACATGTAAGTATGAACCATTGTTGGAACACTTATATCACTCAAGGTTAGGGAGCTAGAACAGGATAGAGCACATGTAAGTATGAACCATTGTTGGAACACTTATATCACTCAAGGTTAGGCCGCTAGAACAGGATAGAGCACATGTAAGTATGAACCAATGTTGGGACACTTATATCACTCAAGGTTACGGAGCTAGAACAGGATAGAGCACATGTAAGTATGAACCAATGTTGGAACACTTATATCACTCAAGGTTAGGCAGCTAGAACAGGATAGAGCACATGTAAGTATGAACCAATGTTGGGACACTTATATCACTCAAGGTTAGGCAGCTAGAACAGGACATGTAAGTATGAACCAATGTTGGGACACTTATATCACTCAAGGTTAGGGAGCTAGAACAGGATAGAGCACATGTAAGTATGAACCAATGTTGGGACACTAATATCACTCAAGGTTAGGGAGCTAGAACAGGATAGAGCACATGTAAGTATGAACCAATGTTGGACACTTATATCACTCAAGGTTAGGGAGCTAGAACAGGATAGAGCACATGTAAGTATGAACCAATGTTGGAACACTTATATCACTCAAGGTTAGGGAGCTAGAACAGGATAGAGCACATGTAAGTATGAACCAATGTTGGAACACTTATATCACTCAAGGTTAGGGAGCTAGAACAGGATAGAGCACATGTAAGTATGAACCAATGTTGGAACACTTATATCACTCAAGGTTAGGGAGCTAGAACAGGACATGTAAGTATGAACCAATGTTGGAACACTTATATCACTCAAGGTTAGGCAGCTAGAACAGGATAGAGCACATGTAAGTATGAACCAATGTTGGAACACTTATATCACTCAAGGTTAGGCAGCTAGAACAGGATAGAGCACATGTAAGTATGAACCAATGTTGGAACACTTATATCACTCAAGGTTAGGGAGCTAGAACAGGACATGTAAGTATGAACCAATGTTGGGACACTTATATCACTCAAGGTTAGGGAGCTAGAACAGGATAGAGCACATGTAAGTATGAACCAATGTTGGAACACTTATATCACTCAAGGTTAGGGAGCTAGAACAGGATAGAGCACATGTAAGTATGAACCAATGTTGGAATACTTATATCACTCAAGGTTAGGCAGCTAGAACAGGACATGTAAGTATGAACCAATGTTGGGACACTTATATCACTCAAGGTTAGGCAGCTAGAACAGGACATGTAAGTATGAACCAATGTTGGAACACTTATATCACTCAAGGTTAGGGAGCTAGAACAGGATATACCACATGTAAGTATGAACCAATGTTGGAACACTTATATCACTCAAGGTTAGGGAGCTAGAACAGGATAGAGCACATGTAAGTATGAACCAATGTTGGGATACTTATATCACTCAAGGTTAGGGAGCTAGAACAGGATAGAGCACATGTAAGTATGAACCATTGTTGGAACACTTATATCACTCAAGGTTAGGGAGCTAGAACAGGATAGAGCACATGTAAGTATGAACCAATGTTGGAACACTTATATCACTCAAGGTTAGGGAGCTAGAACAGGATAGAGCACATGTAAGTATGAACCAATGTTGGAACACTTATATCACTCAAGGTTAGGCAGCTAGAACAGGATAGAGCACATGTAAGTATGAACCAATGTTGGAACACTTATATCACTCAAGGTTAGGGAGCTAGAACAGGATAGAGCACATGTAAGTATGAACCAATGTTGGAACACTTATATCACTCAAGGTTAGGCAGCTAGAACAGGATAGAGCACATGTAAGTATGAAACATTGTTGGAACACTTATATCACTCAAGGTTAGGCAGCTAGAACAGGATAGAGCACATGTAAGTATGAACCAATGTTGGAACACTTATATCACTCAAGGTTAGGCAGCTAGAACAGGATAGAGCACATGTAAGTATGAACCAATGTTGGAATACTTATATCACTCAAGGTTAGGGAGCTAGAACAGGATAGAGCACATGTAAGTATGAACCAATGTTGGGACACTTATATCACTCAAGGTTAGGGAGCTAGAACAGGATAGAGCACATGTAAGTATGAACCAATGTTGGGACACTTATATCACTCAAGGTTAGGCAGCTAGAACAGGATAGAGCACATGTAAGTATGAACCAATGTTGGAATACTTATATCACTCAAGGTTAGGGAGCTAGAACAGGATAGAGCACATGTAAGTATGAACCAATGTTGGAACACTTATATCACTCGAGGTTAGGCAGCTAGAACAGGATAGAGCACATGTAAGTATGAACCAATGTTGGGACACTTATATCACTCAAGGTTAGGGAGCTAGAACAGGATAGAGCACATGTAAGTATGAACCAATGTTGGGACACTTATATCACTCAAGGTTAGGGAGCTAGAACAGGATAGAGCACATGTAAGTATGAACCAATGTTGGGACACTTATATCACTCAAGGTTAGGGAGCTAGAACAGGACATGTAAGTATGAACCAATGTTGGAACACTTATATCACTCAAGGTTAGGGAGCTAGAACAGGATAGAGCACATGTAAGTATGAACCAATGTTGGAACACTTATATCACTCAAGGTTAGGCAGCTAGAACAGGATAGAGCACATGTAAGTATGAACCAATGTTGGAACACTTATATCACTCAAGGTTAGGCCGCTAGAACAGGATAGAGCACATGTAAGTATGAACCAATGTTGGGACACTTATATCACTCAAGGTTAGGGAGCTAGAACAGGATAGAGCACATGTAAGTATGAACCAATGTTGGAATACTTATATCACTCAAGGTTAGGCAGCTAGAACAGGACATGTAAGTATGAACCAATGTTGGAACACTTATATCACTCAAGGTTAGGGAGCTAGAACAGGATAGAGCACATGTAAGTATGAACCAATGTTGGACACTTATATCACTCAAGGTTAGGGAGCTAGAACAGGATAGAGCACATGTAAGTATGAACCAATGTTGGAACACTTATATCACTCAAGGTTAGGCAGCTAGAACAGGATAGAGCACATGTAAGTATGAACCATTGTTGGGACACTTATATCACTCAAGGTTAGGGAGCTAGAACAGGATAGAGCACATGTAAGTATGAACCAATGTTGGAACACTTATATCACTCAAGGTTAGGGAGCTAGAACAGGATAGAGCACATGTAAGTATGAACCAATGTTGGACACTTATATCACTCAAGGTTAGGGAGCTAGAACAGGACATGTAAGTATGAACCAATGTTGGAACACTTATATCACTCAAGGTTAGGCAGCTAGAACAGGAGCACATGTAAGTATGAACCAATGTTGGAATACTTATATCACTCAAGGTTAGGGAGCTAGAACAGGATAGAGCACATGTAAGTATGAACCAATGTTGGAACACTTATATCACTCAAGGTTAGGGAGCTAGAACAGGATATAGCACATGTAAGTATGAACCAATGTTGGGACACTTATATCACTCAAGGTTAGGGAGCTAGAACAGGATAGAGCACATGTAAGTATGAACCAATGTTGGAATACTTATATCACTCAAGGTTAGGGAGCTAGAACAGGATAGAGCACATGTAAGTATGAACCAATGTTGGGACACTTATATCACTCAAGGTTAGGGAGCTAGAACAGGATAGAGCACATGTAAGTATGAACCAATGTTGGAACACTTATATCACTCAAGGTTAGGCCGCTAGAACAGGATAGAGCACATGTAAGTATGAACCAATGTTGGAATACTTATATCACTCAAGGTTAGGGAGCTAGAACAGGATAGAGCACATGTAAGTATGAACCAATGTTGGAACACTTATATCACTCAAGGTTAGGGAGCTAGAACAGGATAGAGCACATGTAAGTATGAACCAATGTTGGAACACTTATATCACTCAAGGTTAGGGAGCTAGAACAGGATAGAGCACATGTAAGTATGAACCAATGTTGGAACACTTATATCACTCAAGGTTAGGCAGCTAGAACAGGATAGAGCACATGTAAGTATGAACCAATGTTGGAATACTTATATCACTCAAGGTTAGGGAGCTAGAACAGGATAGAGCACATGTAAGTATGAACCAATGTTGGGACACTTATATCACTCAAGGTTAGGGAGCTAGAACAGGATAGAGCACATGTAAGTATGAACCAATGTTGGAACACTTATATCACTCAAGGTTAGGGAGCTAGAACAGGATAGAGCACATGTAAGTATGAACCAATGTTGGAACACTTATATCACTCAAGGTTAGGCAGCTAGAACAGGACATGTAAGTATGAACCAATGTTGGAACACTTATATCACTCAAGGTTAGGGAGCTAGAACAGGATAGAGCACATGTAAGTATGAACCAATGTTGAACACTTATATCACTCAAGGTTAGGGAGCTAGAACAGGATAGAGCACATGTAAGTATGAACCAATGTTGGAATAGTTATATCACTCAAGGTTAGGCAGCTAGAACAGGATAGAGCACATGTAAGTATGAACCAATGTTGGAACACTTATATCACTCAAGGTTAGGGAGCTAGAACAGGATAGAGCACATGTAAGTATGAACCAATGTTGGAACACTTATATCACTCAAGGTTAGGGAGCTAGAACAGGATAGAGCACATGTAAGTATGAACCAATGTTGGAACACTTATATCACTCAAGGTGAGGCTAGAACAGGATAGAGCACATGTAAGTATGAACCAATGTTGGAACACTTATATCACTCAAGGTTAGGCAGCTAGAACAGGATAGAGCACATGTAAGTATGAACCAATGTTGGAATACTTATATCACTCAAGGTTAGGGAGCTAGAATAGGATAGAGCACATGTAAGTATGAACCAATGTTGGAACACTTATATCACTCAAGGTTAGGCAGCTAGAACAGGATAGAGCACATGTAAGTATGAACCAATGTTGGAATACTTATATCACTCAAGGTTAGGGAGCTAGAACAGGATAGAGCACATGTAAGTATGAACCAATGTTGGGACACTTATATCACTCAAGGTTAGGGAGCTAGAACAGGATAGAGCACATGTAAGTATGAACCAATGTTGGAACACTTATATCACTCAAGGTTAGGGAGCTAGAACAGGATAGAGCACATGTAAGTATGAACCAATGTTGGAACACTTATATCACTCAAGGTTAGGGAGCTAGAACAGGATAGAGCACATGTAAGTATGAACCAATGTTGGACACTTATATCACTCAAGGTTAGGGAGCTAGAACAGGACATGTAAGTATGAACCAATGTTGGGACACTTATATCACTCAAGGTTAGGGAGCTAGAACAGGATAGAGCACATGTAAGTATGAACCAATGTTGGAACACTTATATCACTCAAGGTTAGGGAGCTAGAACAGGATAGAGCACATGTAAGTATGAACCAATGTTGGAACACTTATATCACTCAAGGTTAGGGAGCTAGAACAGGATAGAGCACATGTAAGTATGAACCAATGTTGGAACACTTATATCACTCAAGGTTAGGGAGCTAGAACAGGATAGAGCACATGTAAGTATGAACCAATGTTGGAACACTTATATCACTCAAGGTTAGGGAGCTAGAACAGGATAGAGCACATGTAAGTATGAACCAATGTTGGAACACTTATATCACTTAAGGTTAGGGAGCTAGAACAGGATAGAGCACATGTAAGTATGAACCAATGTTGGAACACTTATATCACTCAAGGTTAGGGAGCTAGAACAGGATAGAGCACATGTAAGTATGAACCAATGTTGGAATACTTATATCACTCAAGGTTAGGGAGCTAGAACAGGATAGAGCACATGTAAGTATGAACCAATGTTGGGACACTTATATCACTCAAGGTTAGGGAGCTAGAACAGGATAGAGCACATGTAAGTATGAACCAATGTTGGGACACTTATATCACTCAAGGTTAGGGAGCTAGAACAGGATAGAGCACATGTAAGTATGAACCAATGTTGGAATACTTATATCACTCAAGGTTAGGGAGCTAGAACAGGATAGAGCACATGTAAGTATGAACCAATGTTGGGACACTTATATCACTCGAGGTTAGGCAGCTAGAACAGGATAGAGCACATGTAAGTATGAACCAATGTTGGAACACTTATATCACTCAAGGTTAGGGAGCTAGAACAGGATAGAGCACATGTAAGTATGAACCAATGTTGGAACACTTATATCACTCAAGGTTAGGGAGCTAGAACAGGATAGAGCACATGTAAGTATGAACCAATGTTGGACACTTATATCACTCAAGGTTAGGGAGCTAGAACAGGACATGTAAGTATGAACCAATGTTGGGACACTTATATCACTCAAGGTTAGGGAGCTAGAACAGGATAGAGCACATGTAAGTATGAACCAATGTTGGAACACTTATATCACTCAAGGTTAGGGAGCTAGAACAGGATAGAGCACATGTAAGTATGAACCAATGTTGGACACTTATATCACTCAAGGTTAGGGAGCTAGAACAGGATAGAGCACATGTAAGTATGAACCAATGTTGGGACACTTATATCACTCAAGGTTAGGCAGCTAGAACAGGATAGAGCACATGTAAGTATGAACCAATGTTGGGACACTTATATCACTCAAGGTTAGGGAGCTAGAACAGGATAGAGCACATGTAAGTATGAACCAATGTTGGGACACTTATATCACTCAAGGTTAGGCAGCTAGAACAGGATAGAGCACATGTAAGTATGAACCAATGTTGGAACACTTATATCACTCAAGGTTAGGGAGCTAGAACAGGATAGAGCACATGTAAGTATGAACCAATGTTGGAACACTTATATCACTCAAGGTTAGGGAGCTAGAACAGGATAGAGCACATGTAAGTATGAACCAATGTTGGAACACTTATATCACTCAAGGTTAGGCAGCTAGAACAGGATAGAGCACATGTAAGTATGAACCAATGTTGGGACACTTATATCACTCGAGGTTAGGGAGCTAGAACAGGATAGAGCACATGTAAGTATGAACCAATGTTGGAACACTTATATCACTCAAGGTTAGGGAGCTAGAACAGGATAGAGCACATGTAAGTATGAACCAATGTTGGAACACTTATATCACTCAAGGTTAGGGAGCTAGAACAGGATAGAGCACATGTAAGTATGAACCAATGTTGGAACACTTATATCACTCAAGGTTAGGCAGCTAGAACAGGATAGAGCACATGTAAGTATGAACCAATGTTGGGACACTTATATCACTCGAGGTTAGGGAGCTAGAACAGGATAGAGCACATGTAAGTATGAACCAATGTTGGGACACTTATATCACTCAAGGTTAGGGAGCTAGAACAGGATAGAGCACATGTAAGTATGAACCAATGTTGGGACACTTATATCACTCGAGGTTAGGCAGCTAGAACAGGATAGAGCACATGTAAGTATGAACCAATGTTGGGACACTTATATCACTCGAGGTTAGGGAGCTAGAACAGGATAGAGCACATGTAAGTATGAACCAATGTTGGAACACTTATATCACTCAAGGTTAGGCTAGAACAGGACATGTAAGTATGAACCAATGTTGGGACACTTATATCACTCAAGGTTAGGGAGCTAGAACAGGATAGAGCACATGTAAGTATGAACCAATGTTGGGACACTTATATCACTCAAGGTTAGGCAGCTAGAACAGGATAGAGCACATGTAAGTATGAACCAATGTTGGGACACTTATATCACTCAAGGTTAGGGAGCTAGAACAGGATATACCACATGTAAGTATGAACCAATGTTGGGACACTTATATCACTCAAGGTTAGGGAGCTAGAACAGGATAGAGCACATGTAAGTATGAACCAATGTTGGAATACTTATATCACTCAAGGTTAGGGAGCTAGAACAGGATAGAGCACATGTAAGTATGAACCATTGTTGGAACACTTATATCACTCAAGGTTAGGGAGCTAGAACAGGATAGAGCACATGTAAGTATGAACCAATGTTGGGACACTTATATCACTCAAGGTTAGGGAGCTAGAACAGGATAGAGCACATGTAAGTATGAACCAATGTTGGAACACTTATATCACTCAAGGTTAGGGAGCTAGAACAGGATAGAGCACATGTAAGTATGAACCAATGTTGGAACACTTATATCACTCAAGGTTAGGGAGCTAGAATAGGATAGAGCACATGTAAGTATGAACCAATGTTGGAACACTTATATCACTCAAGGTTAGGGAGCTAGAACAGGATAGAGCACATGTAAGTATGAACCAATGTTGGAACACTTATATCACTCAAGGTTAGGGAGCTAGAATAGGATAGAGCACATGTAAGTATGAACCAATGTTGGAACACTTATATCACTCAAGGTGAGGCAGCTAGAACAGGATAGAGCACATGTAAGTATGAACCAATGTTGGAACACTTATATCACTCAAGGTTAGGGAGCTAGAACAGGATAGAGCACATGTAAGTATGAACCAATGTTGGAACACTTATATCACTCAAGGTTAGGGAGCTAGAACAGGATAGAGCACATGTAAGTATGAACCAATGTTGGAACACTTATATCACTCAAGGTTAGGGAGCTAGAACAGGATAGAGCACATGTAAGTATGAACCAATGTTGGGACACTTATATCACTCAAGGTTAGGCAGCTAGAACAGGATAGAGCACATGTAAGTATGAACCAATGTTGGAACACTTATATCACTCAAGGTTAGGGAGCTAGAACAGGATAGAGCACATGTAAGTATGAACCAATGTTGGAACACTTATATCACTCAAGGTTAGGCAGCTAGAACAGGATAGAGCACATGTAAGTATGAACCAATGTTGGGACACTTATATCACTCGAGGTTAGGCAGCTAGAACAGGATAGAGCACATGTAAGTATGAACCAATGTTGGGACACTTATATCACTCGAGGTTAGGGAGCTAGAACAGGATAGAGCACATGTAAGTATGAACCAATGTTGGAACACTTATATCACTCAAGGTTAGGCTAGAACAGGATAGAGCACATGTAAGTATGAACCAATGTTGGAACACTTATATCACTCAAGGTTAGGGAGCTAGAACAGGATAGAGCACATGTAAGTATGAACCAATGTTGGAACACTTATATCACTCAAGGTTAGGGAGCTAGAACAGGATAGAGCACATGTAAGTATGAACCAATGTTGGGACACTTATATCACTCAAGGTTAGGGAGCTAGAACAGGATAGAGCACATGTAAGTATGAACCAATGTTGGAACACTTATATCACTCAAGGTTAGGGAGCTAGAACAGGATAGAGCACATGTAAGTATGAACCAATGTTGGAACACTTATATCACTCAAGGTTAGGGAGCTAGAACAGGATAGAGCACATGTAAGTATGAACCAATGTTGGAACACTTATATCACTCAAGGTTAGGGAGCTAGAATAGGATAGAGCACATGTAAGTATGAACCAATGTTGGAACACTTATATCACTCAAGGTTAGGGAGCTAGAACAGGATAGAGCACATGTAAGTATGAACCAATGTTGGAACACTTATATCACTCAAGGTTAGGGAGCTAGAATAGGATAGAGCACATGTAAGTATGAACCAATGTTGGAACACTTATATCACTCAAGGTTAGGGAGCTAGAACAGGATAGAGCACATGTAAGTATGAACCAATGTTGGAATACTTATATCACTCAAGGTTAGGCAGCTAGAACAGGATAGAGCACATGTAAGTATGAACCAATGTTGGAACACTTATATCACTCAAGGTTAGGGAGCTAGAACAGGATAGAGCACATGTAAGTATGAACCAATGTTGGGACACTTATATCACTCAAGGTTAGGGAGCTAGAACAGGATAGAGCACATGTAAGTATGAACCAATGTTGGGACACTTATATCACTCAAGGTTAGGCAGCTAGAACAGGATAGAGCACATGTAAGTATGAACCAATGTTGGAACACTTATATCACTCAAGGTTAGGGAGCTAGAACAGGATAGAGCACATGTAAGTATGAACCATTGTTGGAACACTTATATCACTCAAGGTTAGGCAGCTAGAACAGGATAGAGCACATGTAAGTATGAACCAATGTTGGAACACTTATATCACTCAAGGTTAGGCCGCTAGAACAGGATAGAGCACATGTAAGTATGAACCAATGTTGGGACACTTATATCACTCAAGGTTAGGCAGCTAGAATAGGATAGAGCACATGTAAGTATGAACCAATGTTGGGACACTTATATCACTCAAGGTTAGGGAGCTAGAACAGGATAGAGCACATGTAAGTATGAACCAATGTTGGAACACTTATATCACTCAAGGTTAGGCAGCTAGAACAGGATAGAGCACATGTAAGTATGAACCAATGTTGGGACACTTATATCACTCAAGGTTAGGCCGCTAGAACAGGATAGAGCACATGTAAGTATGAACCAATGTTGGAACACTTATATCGCTCAAGGTTAGGCAGCTAGAACAGGATAGAGCACATGTAAGTATGAACCAATGTTGGAATACTTATATCACTCAAGGTTAGGGAGCTAGAACAGGATAGAGCACATGTAAGTATGAACCAATGTTGGGACACTTATATCACTCAAGGTTAGGGAGCTAGAACAGGATAGAGCACATGTAAGTATGAACCAATGTTGGAACACTTATATCACTCAAGGTTAGGGAGCTAGAACAGGATAGAGCACATGTAAGTATGAACCAATGTTGGGACACTTATATCACTCAAGGTTAGGGAGCTAGAACAGGATAGAGCACATGTAAGTATGAACCAATGTTGGAACACTTATATCACTCAAGGTTAGGCAGCTAGAACAGGATAGAGCACATGTAAGTATGAACCAATGTTGGAACACTTATATCACTCAAGGTTAGGCAGCTAGAATAGGATAGAGCACATGTAAGTATGAACCAATGTTGGGACACTTATATCACTCAAGGTTAGGGAGCTAGAACAGGATAGAGCACATGTAAGTATGAACCAATGTTGGACACTTATATCACTCAAGGTTAGGGAGCTAGAACAGGATAGAGCACATGTAAGTATGAACCAATGTTGGGACACTTATATCACTCAAGGTTAGGGAGCTAGAACAGGATAGAGCACATGTAAGTATGAACCAATGTTGGAACACTTATATCACTCAAGGTTAGGCCGCTAGAACAGGATAGAGCACATGTAAGTATGAACCAATGTTGGGACACTTATATCACTCAAGGTTAGGCAGCTAGAACAGGATAGAGCACATGTAAGTATGAACCAATGTTGGAACACTTATATCACTCAAGGTTAGGGAGCTAGAACAGGAGCACATGTAAGTATGAACCAATGTTGGAACACTTATATCACTCAAGGTTAGGGAGCTAGAACAGGACATGTAAGTATGAACCAATGTTGGAACACTTATATCACTCAAGGTTAGGGAGCTAGAACAGGATAGAGCACATGTAAGTATGAACCAATGTTGGAACACTTATATCACTCAAGGTTAGGGAGCTAGAACAGGATAGAGCACATGTAAGTATGAACCAATGTTGGGACACTTATATCACTCAAGGTTAGGCAGCTAGAACAGGACATGTAAGTATGAACCAATGTTGGGACACTTATATCACTCAAGGTTAGGGAGCTAGAACAGGATAGAGCACATGTAAGTATGAACCAATGTTGGGACACTTATATCACTCAAGGTGAGGCAGCTAGAACAGGATAGAGCACATGTAAGTATGAACCAATGTTGGAACACTTATATCACTCAAGGTTAGGGAGCTAGAACAGGATAGAGCACATGTAAGTATGAACCAATGTTGGAACACTTATATCACTCAAGGTTAGGGAGCTAGAACAGGATAGAGCACATGTAAGTATGAACCAATGTTGGGACACTTATATCACTCAAGGTTAGGGAGCTAGAACAGGATAGAGCACATGTAAGTATGAACCAATGTTGGGACACTTATATCACTCAAGGTTAGGGAGCTAGAACAGGATAGAGCACATGTAAGTATGAACCAATGTTGGAACACTTATATCACTCAAGGTTAGGCAGCTAGAACAGGATAGAGCACATGTAAGTATGAACCAATGTTCGGACACTTATATCACTCAAGGTTAGGGAGCTAGAACAGGATAGAGCACATGTAAGTATGAACCAATGTTGGAACACTTATATCACTCAAGGTTAGGGAGCTAGAACAGGATAGAGCACATGTAAGTATGAACCAATGTTGGAACACTTATATCACTCAAGGTTAGGGAGCTAGAACAGGATAGAGCACATGTAAGTATGAACCAATGTTGGAACACTTATATCACTCAAGGTTAGGGAGCTAGAACAGGAGCACATGTAAGTATGAACCAATGTTGGAATACTTATATCACTCAAGGTTAGGGAGCTAGAACAGGATAGAGCACATGTAAGTATGAACCAATGTTGGAACACTTATATCACTCAAGGTTAGGGAGCTAGAACAGGATAGAGCACATGTAAGTATGAACCAATGTTGGAACACTTATATCACTCAAGGTTAGGGAGCTAGAACAGGATAGAGCACATGTAAGTATGAACCAATGTTGGAACACTTATATCACTCAAGGTTAGGCAGCTAGAACAGGATAGAGCACATGTAAGTATGAACCAATGTTGGGACACTTATATCACTCAAGGTTAGGGAGCTAGAACAGGATAGAGCACATGTAAGTATGAACCAATGTTGGAACACTTATATCACTCAAGGTTAGGCAGCTAGAACAGGATAGAGCACATGTAAGTATGAACCAATCTTGGGACACTTATATCACTCAAGGTTAGGGAGCTAGAACAGGATAGAGCACATGTAAGTATGAACCAATGTTGGAACACTTATATCACTCAAGGTTAGGCAGCTAGAACAGGATAGAGCACATGTAAGTATGAACCAATGTTGGGACACTTATATCACTCAAGGTTAGGGAGCTAGAACAGGATAGAGCACATGTAAGTATGAACCAATGTTGGAATACTTATATCACTCAAGGTTAGGGAGCTAGAACAGGATAGAGCACATGTAAGTATGAACCAATGTTGGGACACTTATATCACTCAAGGTTAGGGAGCTAGAACAGGATAGAGCACATGTAAGTATGAACCAATGTTGGAACACTTATATCACTCAAGGTTAGGGAGCTAGAACAGGATAGAGCACATGTAAGTATGAACCAATGTTGGAACACTTATATCACTCAAGGTTAGGCAGCTAGAACAGGATAGAGCACATGTAAGTATGAACCAATGTTGGGACACTTATATCACTCAAGGTTAGGGAGCTAGAACAGGATAGAGCACATGTAAGTATGAACCAATGTTGGGACACTTATATCACTCAAGGTTAGGGAGCTAGAACAGGATAGAGCACATGTAAGTATGAACCAATGTTGGAATACTTATATCACTCAAGGTTAGGGAGCTAGAACAGGACATGTAAGTATGAACCAATGTTGGAACACTTATATCACTTAAGGTTAGGCAGCTAGAACAGGACATGTAAGTATGAACCAATGTTGGGACACTTATATCACTTAAGGTTAGGGAGCTAGAACAGGATAGAGCACATGTAAGTATGAACCAATGTTGGACACTTATATCACTCAAGGTTAGGGAGCTAGAACAGGACATGTAAGTATGAACCCATGTTGGGACACTTATATCACTCAAGGTTAGGGAGCTAGAACAGGATAGAGCACATGTAAGTATGAACCAATGTTGGAACACTTATATATCACTCAAGGTTAGGGAGCTAGAACAGGACATGTAAGTATGAACCAATGTTGGGACACTTATATCACTCAAGGTTAGGGAGCTAGAACAGGATAGAGCACATGTAAGTATGAACCAATGTTGGAACACTTATATCACTCAAGGTTAGGGAGCTAGAACAGGATAGAGCACATGTAAGTATGAACCAATGTTGGACACTTATATCACTCAAGGTTAGGGAGCTAGAACAGGATAGAGCACATGTAAGTATGAACCAATGTTGGGACACTTATATCACTCAAGGTTAGGCAGCTAGAACAGGATAGAGCACATGTAAGTATGAACCAATGTTGGAACACTTATATCACTCAAGGTTAGGGAGCTAGAACAGGATAGAGCACATGTAAGTATGAACCAATGTTGGACACTTATATCACTCAAGGTTAGGGAGCTAGAACAGGATAGAGCACATGTAAGTATGAACCAATGTTGGAACACTTATATCACTCAAGGTTAGGGAGCTAGAACAGGATAGAGCACATGTAAGTATGAACCAATGTTGGACACTTATATCACTCAAGGTTAGGGAGCTAGAACAGGATAGAGCACATGTAAGTATGAACCAATGTTGGGACACTTATATCACTCAAGGTTAGGGAGCTAGAACAGGACATGTAAGTATGAACCAATGTTGGGACACTTATATCACTCAAGGTTAGGGAGCTAGAACAGGATAGAGCACATGTAAGTATGAACCAATGTTGGACACTTATATCACTCAAGGTTAGGGAGCTAGAACAGGATAGAGCACATGTAAGTATGAACCAATGTTGGACACTTATATCACTCAAGGTTAGGGAGCTAGAACAGGATAGAGCACATGTAAGTATGAACCAATGTTGGGACACTTATATCACTCAAGGTTAGGCAGCTAGAACAGGATAGAGCACATGTAAGTATGAACCAATGTTGGGACACTTATATCACTCAAGGTTAGGGAGCTAGAACAGGATAGAGCACATGTAAGTATGAACCAATGTTGGGACACTTATATCACTCAAGGTTAGGGAGCTAGAACAGGATAGAGCACATGTAAGTATGAACCAATGTTGGAACACTTATATCACTCAAGGTTAGGCAGCTAGAACAGGATAGAGCACATGTAAGTATGAACCAATGTTGGGACACTTATATCACTCAAGGTTAGGGAGCTAGAACAGGATAGAGCACATGTAAGTATGAACCAATGTTGGGACACTTATATCACTCAAGGTTAGGGAGCTAGAACAGGATAGAGCACATGTAAGTATGAACCAATGTTGGAACACTTATATCACTCAAGGTTAGGCAGCTAGAACAGGATAGAGCACATGTAAGTATGAACCAATGTTGGAACACTTATATCACTCAAGGTTAGGCAGCTAGAACAGGATAGAGCACATGTAAGTATGAACCAATGTTGGAACACTTATATCACTCAAGGTTAGGCTAGAACAGGACATGTAAGTATGAACCAATGTTGGGACACTTATATCACTCAAGGTTAGGGAGCTAGAACAGGATAGAGCACATGTAAGTATGAACCAATGTTGGAACACTTATATCACTCAAGGTTAGGGAGCTAGAACAGGATAGAGCACATGTAAGTATGAACCAATGTTGGGACACTTATATCACTCAAGGTTAGGGAGCTAGAACAGGATAGAGCACATGTAAGTATGAACCAATGTTGGGACACTTATATCACTCAAGGTTAGGGAGCTAGAACAGGATAGAGCACATGTAAGTATGAACCAATGTTGGAATACTTATATCACTCAAGGTTAGGCAGCTAGAACAGGACATGTAAGTATGAAACAATGTTGGGACACTTATATCACTCAAGGTTAGGGAGCTAGAACAGGATAGAGCACATGTAAGTATGAACCAATGTTGGAACACTTATATCACTCAAGGTTAGGGAGCTAGAACAGGATAGAGCACATGTAAGTATGAACCAATGTTGGAACACTTATATCACTCAAGGTTAGGCAGCTAGAACAGGATAGAGCACATGTAAGTATGAACCAATGTTGGGACACTTATATCACTCAAGGTTAGGCAGCTAGAATAGGATAGAGCACATGTAAGTATGAACCAATGTTGGGACACTTATATCACTCAAGGTTAGGGAGCTAGAACAGGACATGTAAGTATGAACCAATGTTGGGACACTTATATCACTCAAGGTTAGGCAGCTAGAACAGGATAGAGCACATGTAAGTATGAACCAATGTTGGAATACTTATATCACTCAAGGTTAGGCAGCTAGAACAGGATAGAGCACATGTAAGTATGAACCAATGTTGGGACACTTATATCACTCAAGGTTAGGGAGCTAGAACAGGATAGAGCACATGTAAGTATGAACCAATGTTGGAACACTTATATCACTCAAGGTTAGGGAGCTAGAACAGGACATGTAAGTATGAACCAATGTTGGGACACTTATATCACTCAAGGTTAGGGAGCTAGAACAGGATAGAGCACATGTAAGTATGAACCAATGTTGGACACTTATATCACTCAAGGTTAGGGAGCTAGAACAGGACATGTAAGTATGAACCAATGTTGGGACACTTATATCACTCAAGGTTAGGCAGCTAGAACAGGATAGAGCACATGTAAGTATGAACCAATGTTGGGACACTTATATCACTCAAGGTTAGGCAGCTAGAACAGGATAGAGCACATGTAAGTATGAACCAATGTTGGGACACATATATCACTCAAGGTTAGGGAGCTAGAACAGGATAGAGCACATGTAAGTATGAACCAATGTTGGGACACTTATATCACTCGAGGTTAGGCAGCTAGAACAGGATAGAGCACATGTAAGTATGAACCAATGTTGGAACACTTATATCACTCAAGGTTAGGCAGTTAGAACAGGATAGACCACATGTAAGTATGAACCAATGTTGGGACACTTATATCACTCAAGGTTAGGCAGCTAGAACAGGATAGAGCACATGTAAGTATGAACCAATGTTGGGACACTTATATCACTCAAGGTTAGGGAGCTAGAACAGGATAGAGCACATGTAAGTATGAACCAATGTTGGGACACTTATATCACTCAAGGTTAGGCAGCTAGAACAGGATAGAGCACATGTAAGTATGAACCAATGTTGGAACACTTATATCACTCAAGGTTAGGCAGCTAGAACAGGATAGAGCACATGTAAGTATGAACCAATGTTGGAACACTTATATCACTCAAGGTTAGGCAGCTAGAACAGGATAGAGCACATGTAAGTATGAACCAATGTTGGAATACTTATATCACTCAAGGTTAGGGAGCTAGAACAGGATAGAGCACATGTAAGTATGAACCAATGTTGGAACACTTATATCACTCAAGGTTAGGGAGCTAGAACAGGATAAAGCACATGTAAGTATGAACCAATGTTGGAACACTTATATCACTCAAGGTTAGGCAGCTAGAACAGGATAGAGCACATGTAAGTATGAACCAATGTTGGGACACTTATATCACTCGAGGTTAGGGAGCTAGAACAGGATAGAGCACATGTAAGTATGAACCAATGTTGGGACACTTATATCACTCAAGGTTAGGGAGCTAGAACAGGATAGAGCACATGTAAGTATGAACCAATGTTGGAATACTTATATCACTCAAGGTTAGGGAGCTAGAACAGGATAGAGCACATGTAAGTATGAACCAATGTTGGAACACTTATATCACTCAAGGTTAGGGAGCTAGAACAGGATAGAGCACATGTAAGTATGAACCAATGTTGGAATACTTATATCACTTAAGGTTAGGGAGCTAGAACAGGATAGAGCACATGTAAGTATGAACCAATGTTGGAACACTTATATCACTCAAGGTTAGGGAGCTAGAACAGGATAGAGCACATGTAAGTATGAACCAATGTTGGAACACTTATATCACTCAAGGTTAGGCAGCTAGAACAGGATAGAGCACATGTAAGTATGAACCAATGTTGGAATAGTTATATCACTCAAGGTTAGGCAGCTAGAACAGGATAGAGCACATGTAAGTATGAACCAATGTTGGAACACTTATATCACTCAAGGTTAGGCAGCTAGAACAGGATAGAGCACATGTTAGTATGAACCAATGTTGGGACACTTATATCACTCAAGGTTAGGGAGCTAGAACAGGATAGAGCACATGTAAGTATGAACCAATGTTGGGACACTTATATCACTCAAGGTTAGGGAGCTAGAACAGGATAGAGCACATGTAAGTATGAACCAATGTTGGGACACTTATATCACTCAAGGTTAGGCAGCTAGAACAGGATAGAGCACATGTAAGTATGAACCAATGTTGGAACACTTATATCACTCAAGGTTAGGCAGCTAGAACAGGATAGAGCACATGTAAGTATGAACCAATGTTGGAACACTTATATCACTCAAGGTTAGGGAGCTAGAACAGGATAGAGCACATGTAAGTATAAACCAATGTTGGAACACTTATATCACTCAAGGTTAGGCAGCTAGAACAGGATAGAGCACATGTAAGTATGAACCAATGTTGGAACACTTATATCACTCAAGGTTAGGGAGCTAGAACAGGATAGAGCACATGTAAGTATGAACCAATGTTGGGACACTTATATCACTCAAGGTTAGGGAGCTAGAACAGGATAGAGCACATGTAAGTATGAACCAATGTTGGAATACTTATATCACTCAAGGTTAGGCAGCTAGAACAGGATAGAGCACATGTAAGTATGAACCAATGTTGGACACTTATATCACTCAAGGTTAGGGAGCTAGAACAGGATAGAGCACATGTAAGTATGAACCAATGTTGGGACACTTATATCACTCAAGGTTAGGCAGCTAGAATAGGATAGAGCACATGTAAGTATGAACCAATGTTGGAACACTTATATCACTCAAGGTTAGGGAGCTAGAACAGGATAGAGCACATGTAAGTATGAACCAATGTTGGAACACTTATATCACTCAAGGTTAGGCAGTTAGAACAGGATAGACCACATGTAAGTATGAACCAATGTTGGGACACTTATATCACTCAAGGTTAGGGAGCTAGAACAGGATAGAGCACATGTAAGTATGAACCAATGTTGGAACACTTATATCACTCAAGGTTAGGCAGCTAGAACAGGATAGAGCACATGTAAGTATGAACCAATGTTGGAACACTTATATCACTCAAGGTTAGGCAGCTAGAACAGGATAGAGCACATGTAAGTATGAACCAATGTTAGGACACTTATATCACTCAAGGTTAGGGAGCTAGAACAGGATAGAGCACATGTAAGTATGAACCAATGTTGGAACACTTATATCACTCAAGGTTAGGGGGCTAGAACAGGATAGAGCACATGTAAGTATGAACCAATGTTGGAACACTTATATCACTCAAGGTTAGGCAGCTAGAACAGGATAGAGCACATGTAAGTATGAACCAATGTTGGAACACTTATATATCACTCAAGGTTAGGGAGCTAGAACAGGACATGTAAGTATGAACCAATGTTGGGACACTTATATCACTCAAGGTTAGGGAGCTAGAACAGGATAGAGCACATGTAAGTATGAACCAATGTTGGAACACTTATATCACTCAAGGTTAGGGAGCTAGAACAGGATAGAGCACATGTAAGTATGAACCAATGTTGGACACTTATATCACTCAAGGTTAGGGAGCTAGAACAGGACATGTAAGTATGAACCAATGTTGGGACACTTATATCACTCAAGGTTAGGGAGCTAGAACAGGATAGAGCACATGTAAGTATGAACCAATGTTGGACACTTATATCACTCAAGGTTAGGGAGCTAGAACAGGATAGAGCACATGTAAGTATGAACCAATGTTGGACACTTATATCACTCAAGGTTAGGGAGCTAGAACAGGATAGAGCACATGTAAGTATGTACCTTTGTTGGAACAGTATCTCATTGTATCACTCATGTGGGTGAAGGTTAGGGAGCACATGACCAACACTTATTACCACTTGTAGTAAAAACAGATTCTGTACAGATCAATATTATCAATTTATTTCAAAAGATTTTCACAAACACTTTAGGGACTAGACTGGATATTTTCCCTATAATGATCATAATCATATCAATTCTTTATTCTATATCAATTCTGAAGTTCTATTTCTTGATACACTAACTATGGCAGATTCAGAAATTATTGAATGTTTGTAGTGCTAGTAGTTGGGGTGGTGTGTGTGCGGTGATCCAGGAAGGTTTTGACTGAGGCCTCTGAGAGTATTATGTCTGGGCCACCACTAGAAGAAACAAAATAAAATGAATAAGACAAAATACTAAACCAACTTGGTGATTCCCTGAGTTAAATTTCATTTGTACCTTTTTGTTTTTGTTGTGACAAGTTTTATTCATGATATCCTGTATTCTTGGCACATACAATACTAAAATATTTCACTCATTAAAAAGCATTTTGGCTAGACCTGTCTGGTAAATAAACATAATATTAAAGCTAAGAGATGTCTGATGAGCATTAATATATGATAAATTGACTCGGAGAATCTTCTGATTTCTTTGCAGAAATCGGTAAAAGTATTTCATTTGTATTTGTTGTGTTCCATTACAGGTTGCAATAGCCATGCTGTAGAACCAAACTCACTACAAACATGGATGACCATGGAATGGACTAAGTGGGTCTTCAGAAAATGTACAATTGGCAGCTCTACACATTTAGGAAATTCTGCTAACTAAGTGTGAAAAACGATGAATACCAGGTATATCTGAGTATATTTGGTATCGGATTGATTTAAAGTATCAGTTCTGTTATGTTAAACTGCATTTTGAAGCTCATTTTTGTCTTTAATGTGGGTTATTTGAGAGGATTGGTGAAGGTGAATTGTACATTTTCTCAAAATCTGACCCAAGTATATAATCTAAATTCACAACAGAGGCAACATGTAGCTAACAGCATGATAGTGCACATTTACTTCGACAGCTAGATTAATGGTAACTGTATTAGCCTTTATATTTTGATGGCCAAAACATCTTCTAAAAACATACCCTGATGAAGAGGCAATGAGCCATCGAAACGTTGGTATCGTTAATAAAACTTAATTAAAGCAAATTTTATCTCTCATCTTCTCTGTTTCCGGTTTTGGTGTTATTTTCTACCACTCTGTATCTTCTAAAAAGGTTAAAAGTTATCATCCTTTCTAAGTTTATCTTCTGTTCCTCCTATACAACAATGTTAGTGTTGTAACTAAACACAGTATTACACACGATGTGCAAACCCTTTACAAACATTGTTAGACTAGTTCACTCTATGTGTCTTATTTACCTTATAGAATGTTAGACTAGTTCACTCTATGTGTCTTATTAACCTTATAGAATGTTAGACTAGTTCACTCTATGTGTCTTATTAACCTTATAGAATGTTAGACTAGTTCACTCTATGTGTCTTATTTACCTTATAGAATGTTAGACTAGTTCACTCTATGTGTCTTATTAACCTTATAGAATGTTAGACTAGTTCACTCTATGTGTCTTATTTACCTTATAGAATGTTACACTAGTTCACTCTATGTGTCTTATTTACCTTATAGAATGTTAGACTAGTTCACTCTATGTGTCTTATTAACCTTATAGAATGTTAGACTAGTTCACTCTATGTGTCTTATTTACCTTATAGAATGTTAGACTAGTTCACTCTATGTGTCTTATTAACCTTATAGAATGTTAGACTAGTTCACTCTATGTGTCTTATTTACCTTATAGAATGTTAGACTAGTTCACTCTATGTGTCTTATTTACCTTATAGAATGTTAGACTAGTTCACTCTATGTGTCTTATTTACCTTATAGAATGTTAGACTAGTTCACTCTATGTGTCTTATTTACCTTATAGAATGTTAGACTAGTTCACTCTATGTGTCTTATTAACCTTATAGAATGTTAGACTAGTTCACTCTATGTGTCTTATTTACCTTATAGAATGTTACACTAGTTCACTCTATGTGTCTTATTTACCTTATAGAATGTTAGACTAGTTCACTCTATGTGTCTTATTAACCTTATAGAATGTTAGACTAGTTCACTCTATGTGTCTTATTTACCTTATAGAATGTTACACTAGTTCACTCTATGTGTCTTATTCAACTTAAGTTTAGCCATGATGAATACATGAGCACAGACAAGTTACCATGTCGGAATATTATGTCTAGATAGAATAGAAATGATGCATTCATTAGATTGGTTTGGCTGGGAAAGTTTGTCTATTTTCTGTAGATCATGGGATTAATGAACAACATGGAGGGCTGGTATTACTGTTGTGATTATAGCCTAATCCTATGTTCTTTCCATTGAGTTGATGAGCCAGCGTTGCACGTCTGTGATATAGCCTCCAGATCTCTTTCGGGCTTAAACACTACCAATATTCATTATATGTGATCGTATAGGTTACTTCTGCGAGAATATGCTATGAATATAATAAGGATAGAGGAGGAAAGAACTAATCTCCGGGTCAAAGGCAAAGGGAGGATAATATTCTTTAACTCTTAATATGTTTTAACATCGCTCCAAGTTTAATAAGATAATAAAGAATGTACATCTGCAATTCGAGTTTTATTCCTGCAATCCTTGCTGAGGTTCAGAGGTGTTCCAACTCCTGATCTCAACCTGATCATACAAAGCTCTGATAGAGACGTTATGAAATAATGAATATATACATCAAGGTATTTGTACATGAATGGGGATAAATACAATAAATGAACAAGTACAAAATCCATAATTAATTAGAGTAATATTTAACATGATGAATGGTCATAATGGAGATCCAGGGAGACCCGGGGAAATCCAGGGAATTCCTTGGAAAGTCCATAAAGATACTTCTGTGGTGCGCGGCTCTGGATTGGCATTTGCTAAACCAGAGCCGGGGCTACGCGGCTGTCACCTGAGTCCCGCAAGTGTAAGTTTGTAGTAGCCACGCTGGTCACGGCTGTGGTGGGTTCGACCGGTAGAGGTCATGGTGTTTCGGTTGTCTGCATTTTAAACTTTTTATTGCTATGTGCTACTGTTTGTTCTATGTATTTGCTGTTATTACTATCTTATACACATAGTGTGTGTGCACACTTGTATCATGTCCATTTGCTATGATGAACCATTTCTATCATTGTTCTCTTGTGAGCAACCCGGATGTGGAGAGATTGCTATTAAACATAGAAGCTGGCCAAGTCCATTAGATCCTGTTGTTGTCGTTGTCTTTAACTCGATAGATTAAGTCTCATAATCGCTTAAGGCCGTCGATCGGACACTACACTTCATATGATCGTAACATTACAACCTTGGTATTTAGTAATATCTGTTAGATGATGCAACACTTGGAATGATTCATGTGATTACTTAAAACGTAAAGACAAGTAATGAAAGTAGAGATGATTGTTAAAAGTAACTCAGATGATACAAATTGTTAGTATTTACTGAGAATATTATTGTATTATCATTGTTATTAATATGGACACTTAATTTACATGTGAAAGTCTGAAAAACAACGGAAACGAACAATGAATAAATCAGAAATGAAGCTAAACAATGGTCTATGATAAGAAAGGGAATCATGGAAGTCCTGTGTTAACTCAAAGAAGGATTATAACCCTTTTTCCCAGAAATATGGGTGTGTTTTACAGTAGTGTCTGTGCCCTGTTGGAAAAGAGAAAAACTTTATAATGTTTATAATGTTCTCCAGCTTCTTGGTGACAATTAGTGGCTTCTGTCACCTCTGATTCCTGGTCCCTATATGTACCAACGGTTGAAATGTGTTAAACTAGAACTGAACAGCAGTTGCTCTGATCCCTGATGTACCAATGGTTGAAATGTGTTAAACTATTATTACACATGTGAGCAGTTAGAAAGGTGCAGTTTGGGGGTGCAGTTCGGTTGATACGAACCGCTCACGTGTACCGTTCGGCCAAAGACACAATTTCATTGGTGCAGCGTAGGCCAGATGACGTTGTCCGACCGTGTAACTTAGGCCTACAAATTGCGGTGAATTAACATCCAAATAGAGTGTGTAATAAATAGCAAATGGCCCTCTGTTCGGGTTCAAACTGATCTCGACCCATCAGAAAACGGGAACTCACCCCTTCGGGGTTCGTCCCGTTTTCTGATGGGTCGCGATCAGTTTGAACCCGAACAGAGGGCCATTTGCTATAAGAACTGAACAGCAGTTGCTCTGAGTCACTCGTTCTTCCTACAATTATTATAGCTACCCAGCACACTGGAGACTGGACTCCTCGAGACTATTTAGCAATGGCACCTATGGGTCAGATTTTAAGACAATTTGACAATTAGAGTTGATTCTTACATTCATGACTTATATATAAAATATACAATATAAAGATGTAGAGATTTTACATGATACAGTACATGAGAATGTTGTATGAACATGTTTTTCTCCGAGGTGCAATAACAAATCTGCCTTTCACACAACCAAAAGTGAGTGTGTGGGAGACAAGCACCCATGAGTAAAACACATTCATATTGCACCACCAAGATTCTACAATAGGCTGATTTAGCAACCACAACGCTAACGCTAACACTAACGCTAATGTATGTTTTATGAGGAAAACGTCATCACTAAGTGTGCTATTCTTAGCGTGCCTACATGAGATATGGACGTCAATTACGCTAAGAGGCAGGTCAATACGTTCCCAACATATTTCAAGCTAAAATGATGATCAATTGTGATTTCATTTTAATGTACAAATAAGCCGGAGGTGTTTTTCCTTGTATTCAGGTGTAACACAGTTATACACTTCATTAAATTGTGTGTTTTTTTGCCCTCGAAAAAACACTTTTCCACCTGTAATAAAGTCTAAAACTGATTGACTCCTGCCACTGCATACGGCTCACCCTATTGTGAGCAACTAGCATTTACGTTAGCGTTGTGCTGTGGCGTTGTCAGTGCTAAATGTCCCTATTGTCACAAGAAGAATCCATGAGGTAAACACATTCATATAGCACCACCAAGATTCTACATTGTCACAACAGCACTTGTGAGCAGGCAGGCAGGTCAGAAAGCATCTTCACCATAACATGGATTAGCTAGGTTAAAATACCTTAACCTATATCTAACCCTTAAGCAACTTGCAAGTGTTATAGATTCAACTATAAAAGCATTTTCATCTTGTAAATGTAGTTAGTAGAAGCTGCAGGTTTGTCAGTCCATAAACCCAGGTTAAAACCGTTTCTTAGTCATTTTGGGTTTGGGTTGGGAGACAGAGGTGCAATGAATGTTCATGAATTGGGGTTTAGTTAAACCCTGGTCAGTAGCAGGGTTTAGATTGGAAATTAAGTTTGGTGATCCTGTGAGAGAGTAGGTATTATGCATATTTAATATGATGTATATACAGGTTAACTAACAAGTTGGTTGAAGGAGCATGAATATTGCACAAGTTGCATAGCAACAAGTGCAATATTCTAAGTGACTCAAACCAACAAGTTAGTAAACAGATTTATTAAACATACTTTCAATCATGAAAATAGAATAAACATTGAGTCATGAATTTGAAATCACTAATGAAATACGCATTATGGGGAAATTTCTCTATATGTGGTTTTCAGGGCAATGCGTGTATAATAAGTATTATCTCACATTTATTGCATAAAATAAATTCGCTAATCATGGAAGCAAACATATGGCGTACGTTGCCCCGACCATGACCTTGTCTCACTAACCCAATCTGTCAGCTAATCTAAACCTGGGTTATGGCTCTATAATAACCTGGCTTAATGAAACCCGACCCAAAAAGTGACTGTGAAAATGGTTGGGTTAGTTAACACCAGTTTTCTGGGTTAGGGTTAAGCATGAAGACCACTGACTAAGAAACCGGGTCCAGAAGTCACGCGTTGATTCTTGCACATAATGAAGCCCATGGGGAGGAGCAATAAAGTGAACTTACTAAACATTTTCTACTCTACTAAATGATAAAAAATCATCCACGTTTGAGTCAGAGAATAGTTCTTTACCTTAGCTTTAGATATTCATAATTTATTCCTGCTGAAGTAATCTATGCCCTCTAAACATAGTCACAAGTCACAAAAATGATATTCTTCAAAGTGTCTTTTGTCACAAGATCTTTTTATCAGAATGTTCTGATAGTAAGAGGGTTTTGCATGTACAGTCATATGAACCCATGTAAAAAAATTCGGGACATTGTATTAAATATATTCTTGTGTTTTGATGACATACATATGGAGTATATTTATTTACTTTACTGGAGATTATCCATCACCCAGAAACATTGCAAAATTTGTTCTTATTCTCGACTTAGGACAAATTTTGCTAAAACGGATCACATATTATCATTAAATATCAGTATAGTATAGTAATCTGACCCTGGAGGAGAATGATGGACGTGCAACGCTGGCGCCACCTGTGAACATCTCAACAATACTCACATCACTGGTGCCACCTGTAGTGCAGGCGCTGAACCACTGACTGGGAAAGTGTACAGTGCTGCCACCTCATGGTGTGTATGCACATCATTCACTCAATAGTCCTCAATATTGCTGCATTGAGTCATATCCATCAATAGAGAACAAATACTGTTATATCTAAGTTTCTAATTTAATATCTATGTTCTATTCATATTGTATTGAATATGGAATATATGCTCCTAAACTCCTAAACCCAATATTTCGTGTTTTTTTCTACAAATTGTATCCAGGTACATTTTTACTTTTGGTTGTTTTTCGTCCTACCCAGAGTATGTTTCTATTACTTTACAACTTTACTTCATGAAATAGATATATTGTTTAGTTTATGACATACATGATTTGATTAATCATTATGCACTTGTCAATTGCAACCCCCCCCCCCCCACCCACACACCCACCCCCATCCCCTGGGATGTGGGGGAATGTCCCTGGCCTTTTGGGAAATTTGATGAAATCCCCGACCCCCCAGGGCAAGAAATTCCTGTAAATCCCCGACCCCCTCGGGCACATTTTTTCAGAGGACACTTTTTTTAGACAAACTGTTATTGCAAAAAATATAAGGGCCATTCTAAGACAAGTCCTGCAAATGGTGTTTTTGGATGACATAGCTCTGTAGGCTGGAAAAAATATATTTTTGAATTTTCATTAATCAGATGTGAATTCTAAACATCATGACATACAGTTTTGTATATCTCTGAGGGTTGGGTCAATGGTCATTTGAGGGGTAAGTACACTCTGTTTAAGATCTACTTATACACCCATGTATACATTCATACACCCATGCATACACATATATACGCCCATGCATTCATTCATACATGTATATAATATATACTCATGTATACATAGATACATCCATACATACACCCATGCCTACAATCAGACACCCATGAGGAGGAGGAGGATTATCAGGGCAATTAATGTCAGATAAGACACAGGGGAGGAGAGGGTAGGGGTGTGGGTGCGCAGGGCAGAGGGTGGGGGTAGTATGCTTCCTATCATCAAAAGCGAGCCTAGAAAGACTCCATTGATGAAAAAAACAAATTTCTGAGGGAGGGGCATGCATATACCTACAGGAGACTTGTGACATATCCCCCCTCCATCGCCTCTAACCCTAACCTCAACAACCCCCTCCCATGAGCCCTCCCCACCCCAACCCCTGGGGACCCCATACCCTAATCCCTACCCTAACCCTACCTCCAACACTAAAGGATCTTGACATTTCTAGTATAGGGTACATTGGAAGAAGAGTCCCCCATCATGTTCAGCAAGGCATGTTCAGACTTTACAGTGTTTCAACACTATATAGGGGGTGGTTGCAGCCTGTATACTTCAAACATGACACTCCGTGGTATTAGAGTACCCCAGTCAGGTACAGATCTGACACTATTGAAACACTATATAGGGGGTGGTTGCTGTCCAAACACTGTATACCCCTTCCATAACCCCTCCACTAACCCCACCCCTACCCCCACTAACCCCTCTTGAGAACCAAGGTATAAAGTGAGCATTGGCAGACATTCCCCCACCCATCCCAGTTGATATTGCTGTAAACTAAGGGAAATCTCCACCTGGAATGTCTGAGAAAACATTCCCCTACCATTCTCCCACTTCCCCGGGGGTGGGGGGTGGGGGTTTCAATTGACAAGTGCATTATAGTCTATGATAACATTGGCCAGATTTTCAGAAAATGTACAATTCACCTTCGACAATCCTCTCAAATAACCCAAATTTAAGACACAAAAATAAAGTTCAAAATAAGTTCAACTTAACCAGATTCCACTTAACAGATTGCTAGAATCAATGCAATGCCGTGGAATATACACAAAGTTTACTTAGTATTGGCCAAAATGCAGCCTAATAAATTATTTAGCAAATTTTACTAAATGTATACAGCTGCCTATTGTACATTTTCTGAGAATATTATGACCTACGTATAGACTTGCACGTGTTGAGTGAATGAATGTGACATGTACTGCCCAACTGTTACATCATGCGCATAATTAATTCCACATTTTTGTAACATTATTTCCATGTCTTTTCTGTTCTGGGAATAAAAAACTTATTATAAGCAGATCGGGGTTTGTCCTCCACTTTAGAGCATATTACACTACACATGTTCCTTAATGACTGAATAGTAATTAGAAATTTCATTTATTTTCATCTCAAGAATCCTTTATTGTATAGATGTTAATACATAGACCATTAAGGCATTCATCTTCCGATGAATGCCTTAATGGATACATATCCTTCCCCTCGTGTGTGGCCTGAGATTGGATTGGATTGAAGCTCCATCTTTGTGTTTGTCATAATATCTGGGTCAGATTTTCGGAACATGCACAATCTACAATTCTACACATTTCTCAAATTCAGGCAACCACAGATAGCCTTATGCACAGGAAACGTTTTGTTTAGCCCCCTAGTGGTGAAAAAGGGAATTATCTAAAGGACTTACGCTCTTCCTATGACAATATCGTAGGCCAGAGCGGCCGCATTTTACGTGTCACCCGCCCATTTTGAAATCGTCATAAGTCCATAAATATTATATATCTGAAGTATTCCTTTTGGAATCCTCAAGAAGTAACTATTGGCATCATCTATATGAAAGGGGCTGATTCTAGAACAAGTAGTTTTTCAATAAATTGTGTTTGAATTTGCGTCGTCGGAGCACACACCATGATTTTCGCTCGGCATGAGCAGAATGCATTCCCATGTTCCACAACTCAGTGCTCGCTGGTTATTGTCCACAGCCTCATGACACTCATTTGATCAAAGTCGGCAAGATCTTAGCTTTATATACATGTCTGACTTTAAAAAATCGGACTGATTCTTCTCACTATTCTGAGCTGTTGACAAACTTCAAACTTCAAGCATGCATGTGTATCCATGCTGTTATTTCTACACGTTCTGGATGACGTTTTGACATGGCGCGTAGTTGACTTGCTTTATACATTGTAAACAAATTGTTTTATACAAAGTAGAGAACATGGATGTGTTTTGCTAGGAGACACCATAGCAACTGGGAATCATTGATACAGATATGTTCTTGAACGTATAGTTACCTTTCACTCAATGTAGGCCTAAACAAACTCTGTCACTCACCCAATAGGCTACAGCAAATTTGAACATCTTCTACATGCTGGCTGATAAACATCCGTACCTGTCCTGTGTTCTCTATGATTTTAATTTAGTTTTGTCCATTCACAGATGCCAAGAAGATAACTAAACACATCTTAATCAGATATAATTGGCACAGAAGCAAGATTATGAATCCATGTGACTTTGCTTTTGTTCAAATCAACAACGTCTGGTCTTTTCCCATTGTCTAGAGATATGGGTCAGATTTTCAGAAAATGCACATCTACAGTTCTACACATCTATCAAATTCTGCTAAATTAGAGTGAAAAAGGATCAATACCAGCTATATCTCAGTCTATTTTGTATTGTAACTATCGAGTTATAATAAAGAAATGCCAATCAATAAACTACACAATGACATGAAGGCAAAGCATCATGTTCATCATTTGGATCAGATTTTCAGAAAATGTACAATCGGCAGTTCTACATTTTAGTCAATTCTGTTATATAAGACTGAAAAACCGTCAATCCCTATTAAATTCGAGCATATTTGAGTTTGCATTGATTCTAGCAATCTGTTTGGTTAGGTTGAAATGTGTTTTGAACTTAATTTTCGTCTGAAATTTGGAAAAAAAGGTTGTTCATGTTTGACGTTAGAGGACGTATGAACTATCAGAGTGATGAAAATAATCCTCATGTTAATAGTTCACCTTCACCAATCCTCTCAAATAAACCAAATTTAAGACAGAAATGAGCTTAAAAATGCGGTTTAAAATAACAGAACTGATAGTTTAAATCAAGGCAATAACAAATTGTCCTGATATCTCTGGTATTCTTCATTCTTCAGTCTAATTTAGCAGAATTTCCTGTGTTGCAAATCCTGCCTTTCTTCTTTCCAATGTCTTTGTAGCCATCGTTGCACATCTGTGTTTCAGCTCCAGCTTAATATTAATTGACATTAAATAATGATATTATCTGATTGTATAGTTTACTTCTGCGAGAATAAATATATTATGAACATTGATAGCAGGAGATGGGAGGAAATGAACTAAAGCGACTGGATAATTATTAAAGTTCCATTGGATCAGGGGTTGAAATATTCTATGTTCCAAATGCAGCTCTGAGATATAACATCAAGAGTGAAATACTTCGTCTATATGCCCTTTATTCCCCCTTGTGTGCTGGGGTGAAGACCTTGCTCCTCACCCTGAATATGATATATCAATGATTTCCAACACAAGGTAACATTATGCTTCCAATACAAAACAGGAATAATGAAATAAATATAATAGTTGTTGTGTCTGGTTATTTCCCATGTATCGTAGTGGCTATGGAACTAGATAGGAATAACAACACAACCAGGTTCTTATGGTCCTCGCCAGCCAAATCCTTTATTAACACACAAACACCTGCCGTAGTTGGAGCTCGGAGAGTGTATGCCAACCCTTACAATTCATGGCAGTAAGATATAAGAATGAAGAACATCACAATGGTCAAAGGTGTTTACATAGGAGTATCACACATACAGAGTCAATACACAAAAAGTAATATAAAATGCAGGGTACGTGAGTACATACGACCTCTGTTGATATACAAACAAACCAAAACCACTTCAGCTCTGGCTTAGCCCCATAAGGAGAGCATCTTGAAGCCCGGAACCATGTACCAGTACCGGCCTGACTCCCACAGGCATAAATACAAACTTGAACATGAATGTTGAAATGTGTAATAAATAAATGATTGAAATCCGGAAGAGAAAACATAAATGGTTAATTAATGATAAATTACTCATGTTCTCAATTACTCAAAATACTCAATAAACTGCAAATATCGTCATGGGTTGCAATGTATACCCCAGTGGCATACAAAGGTACTACACGGAGGTGCCCGGAGCTCAATGGAAATATTCAAACATCCTTTATATACTGGAGTTGTTACATAAATAGGATATAGACAAAAACGCACGAAAGACGATGTCAAGTAGTATTTGCTTCAGTTGGATTTATTATTTTACATTTTGGAGTTTGTTACTCCTTCATCACGGCCTCCATTGATGCTCTATCCAGTCCTATAAGTCATATTATATGTGATGTGTTTCAGGGAAATAGGTCATAAGTCGCAAAAATGATATTTCTTAAAGTGTTTATTTTACAAGATCACTTCATTGGGATGTTCTAATCTTTGGAGAGTTTATCACTTGTGGGTATATCAATGGATGTATCAAATTTCAGGAGAACGTATGTAAGATATCCTTTCCTTTTAAAGGTCCTCCTATGTTACTTTACTATTTATTGCGTCCCAAAAATAGTCTGAAAGTTTATATTAAAAAATACAAACATCAAATTTAAAATATAGAAATACTTATTAGATTATTAGACTGTTTTCTAATTATCTATTCTAACAAGATAATATCTCAAAATCCATTTTTTGTGACTTATGACTTATTTTCTTATAACAGATCACATATAGAAATATTTGAACCTAATAATACAAAACGCTTTTGGTGAATCAATATATAAGGACCGTCCGTTGTTTTGTAATCATATTAGATATAAAATACCGGAGATATAGATATAAAATTGAATGATATAAAATATATCTGTAGATCAATAGGCATCCATCACTCTTAATTATACATTATCATATGTCACCTTTCAGCTGAACCTTGTCAGCAGTTATACTGTATCATATGTTACCTTTCAGCTGAACCTTGTCAGCAGTTATACTGTACCATATGTCACCTTTCAGCTGATCCTTGTCAGCAGTTATACTGTACCATATGTCACCTTTCAGCTGAACCTTGTCAGCAGTTATACTGTACCATATGTCACCTTTCAGCTGATCCTTGTCAGCAGTTATACTGTACCATATGTCACCTTTCAGCTGATCCTTGTCAGCAGTTATACTGTACCATATGTCACCTTTCAGCTGAACCTTGTCAGCAGTTATACTGTACCATATGTCACCTTTCAGCTGAACCTTGTCAGCAGTTATATTATATCACTGTAATATTTCAGCTTGGGGCCGGAATCCTGGAGTAATTCCCAGATTAATCAATCAAAGTAACTATGATCCATTTCAGGAAATGAGTCAAAAGTCCCCCCAAATATATTTTGAGATATCACCACCTGTGATTATAAAAATACATAATAAACACCACACCATTAAATAGAGAATTAAATTCTCTATCAAATGATGTAAGGTTTATTATTGTAGCTCAAGAAATGGCTACGATATGAATGTTTTAGTTCAACCAAGTCAGTAAGTAAACACTGCATGATCACACAGTCCTGACAGCTCACTCACACAGTCCTGACAGCTACAACAAGCCTACTGAAGGTGCTCTCAGCGGGGCAGCTGGGGCTCTCTGAGAGTTCTTTAATACTTTTTCAGTGATATCTGATGATGATCAAATTTTATGCACATATAATAAATATAGAATGGAACTCGCCAGCAATAATCGAAAATTTATAGGACTTGATTCGTCCACATAAGCACTCTGCCTACGGCATCGTGCTTATGTGGACAAATCTCGTCCTATAAATTTTCGATTATGGCTCGTCCCATTCTCTCTATTTATATTTGGAAAAACAAGTTTTCTGGGGGGCAATAAGCAGTAAAGTAACTAAATATACTCCATCTAAGGACCTTTAAAATGAAAGGATATATTAAATACATTGTCCTGAAATTTGATACCTCAACTGACATAACTATAGGTTGTATAGGAAACTACTCTCCAAACACCAGAACATTCCAATAAAGTGATCTTATTCTCAATCTCAATTCTCAATCTGATCTAATTTCAATATTTCATGTTTGATATTTTTACTTTTGAAAAAGAAGGTTTATTTTCTGGGTGGGTAAAAACAATGTCCTGAAATTTGTCACATGGATTCATATGACTATAATTGCTAAACCCTCTTAAAATTAGAACATTTCAATGCAGAAATCTTGTGAAAAAAACACTTCATTAAAATTGTATGCGACTTGCAATTCATTCTCCTGGAGGATATCACCAATGTTAGTGGCTGCAATATATCAAATAAAAGGTGTCATGTACAACGCACAGAAGGAGCACAAGACAACGACAGTAAAATGTGATTATATTGTACACAGCGACCTCTGTCAGAACTCCCCCCCCCCCCCCACACACACACACACACACTCAATGCTAAAAAGTGTTTCCAATTTCGCAGAGAAAGGGGTCATTTTCAGGACCAAACGCGGAGCCCAAAATCAGAAATAAGGGTAGGTCTTACCAATTTGCAGCAGATTTCTGCGAAATACTGAAGAAGGGAGTATTTTTGCAAATGAAATCTGTGAAGAGGTTTGTGTAGGTCTAGTGAGGTAGTAGGACGGGGAGCAGACGGAGGAAGGGGAGAAGGAATAGGGAGATGATATTTGGCTTCATTAAAGAATAAATGATGCTCATTAGTTACCTGCCTGATTACCACCAATGTTATACTTCTATTTACCTGTACCAGGAATAAATACATCTTTAAACTTTATTACTTTGTTAACTTTTATTACACTAGTTGTAACATATGTTTGTGAAAATGGTGTAAATTATACAAGACTCATAACAAGGGGTCCTTTTCGGCACAAAGTTGTCTGCGTTTTGCCACAAAAAGTGGGCGATAATATGGGTATCATGTTGAGCAAGACTCCTTGAAATCATTCACAGAAAGGTGGTACTTTTCAAAGGCTGAAACAAAAAAGCGAACACTTTATAGCCTTGAGTGTGTGTGTGTGGGGGGGGGGGGGGGGGGGGGGGACGTATCAAACACTGCCCTTCAGCCCAACATTAGAAACATCTGATGATCTTTGTACATTTTCTGAAAGTCTGGCCCTCATCAATGGTTTAAAATGTTTTAAATTTAAAACACTTTAAAACTTTAACACTTTTAAATTTAAAACACTACACAGCCCTATGGCATCCACTAGTTGTACAGGTGATGGTGTTATTAGGAGACTTGGTAGTTGGGTGTATCACACAGCCCTGTGGCATTCACTAGTTGTTTCATGGCTGCCCTATCCCTTGCACCAGTACAGTGTATGAGTGGTTCCTCCAGGCTGATGTACATCTGTGGCTCACCTGCCCCCCGCTTGTACAGGGCTGCTTCATCGCCTGATGTATTCTTCCTCACATCCCAGCTGTGGTGGAGCTCACTGATGAAGGCCTTCAGCACTGAGCTGCTCACTGCTCCATCATACAGCACTACACGTGTTACTGCCTGCTGGTGGAGGAGGGGCACACAGGAGGGCAGGGTCTCCAGCAGGGCCTCATTTGTCCCTCTATATACATCCATGGCTGCTCCATGTGTAGGCACATCTCCATGGTGGATCCATAGCCCCACCTCCATGTGTAGACCAGAGTGTGAGACATGCTGCATCAGCTGCCTCCAGTGGTGGGTGGTGGTGGGGGACAAGGCTTCCCTGCTGTACATCCCTCCAGTCTGGTTAATGTACAGGTGCAGCCACTTCCACCTCCACCTGTCTACACATGCGCTGAGGGCTGCTGTGTCTACAATATCCTGTGGATGGTGGCAGCTGAAGGTGAGAATATCATACCTCCCACCCCCTCTCCTCCTGCTGCCTCACCTGCACCCAGCGTGTGGGGGCGTGGTGTGGTAGTGCCAGGTACATGTATCTCTCCCTATACCTGTAACATAGAGGTCATACATTAGTTATATACAGGGTTAATGTGAATTAAATGAGAAAGTAAAGGTGCTGTCACATTGAGGGTACCAGCATGCTCCTCCACCTCCCTCTCATTGAGTGATAATGGGTGAAAAGTTTGTTAGTTATGGGTAGAAATTAATTTTTTTTGGTCAGTAGCCAAATCCATGTGTGACCAACAAGACAAGAAAAAAAAATTTTGATTCAAGGAAAAAAAATATTCATGGGAAATGGGAGATCTGGAGATCCAGTGGGTAAATCTATTTATAGAACAAAATCTGTGAAAAGCTGTGACATGGCTAATTATGGAGAGAATTAATTCAGATCAGGTCCATAGCCAAAAATCCACAACTAGAAGGGGATGGGAAGAAAAAATTTTGAATCGGGGAAAAAAAATATCCACGCGAAACAGGATATTCTACGGCTGAGGCCGCAAAATCCATCCAAATCCATCCAAATATCAATAGGTCGGTCAGTTTGGGGTGAAAAAATATTTTTTTCTGATTTCTCTTTGTTTCCACCTTCTATATGATGGACCAGGGCTCTAAATAAAGGGTATTGAAGAAAAAATATTCATATCTTCACCAAGATCCGGGGAATCAGCAGTTCCAAACAGGAAACGCCCTGTCCTGGTCACTCTCCACCCCCGGCCTCAGCCCAGGCCAAACACCTGAACCACTGTATCTCAGTGAAAAATAAATATTTTCAAACCATTTTTTCACTGGTGGCATTCAGTTGAGGCAGGGGAGAAATGTGGATGGGCTAACTCTTGGAAATGAACTATTTTTATTAGAGATGTGAGAAACAATTTTACTTTTGGCCCTCACCTTCTCTCATACCTGCTCCTGGAAACATGTTTAACCCTAGATCTCGGGGAAATATTTATTTTTCCGGATCGTTTTTTCGACGAATGAACCGGATGTAGCACGAGGCAAAACGTCATTCGAACAAACCTCGTAAAAAAATAAAAATTATTAAAGATGTGAGAAGAGATTTTGGTTTGCGCCTCTGAGGCCTTTAACATAGGATCCTATGAGGATTGCAGCAGCAGGTGCCCCCTCCTGGATGTAGGTCGCACGTGGAAATGCAAGTGGGAATGATACTCCAGCAGTCATTCCTCACTCTACAGGTGGCTTGATGGATGCAGAGCAGGAAACAATCGAGAAATGAAAAAAAAATTACCATTAAATGTCAAATATCCAACAAAATGGCGTCCCCCACACCCTCCCAGTGCATTGTCTATGGGGGATTCAGAAAATGTACAATTTTTAGTCTATAATTGCCTATAACTCGTTAAGTTTTAGAGATACAGCCAATTTGAAAAAGACCTACCCCCACTAAATCGACCCCAAGGAATTCAATGGTGTCATTGAATATGTTGTACATGCATCGGTTGCTTAGCAACGAGCTGTTGTTTATGGTCTATGGGTGCCAGATGGGAGCCGAATGTGGCCGAACCACACTACTAGTGGGGCAAAACCACACTAATAGTGTGTAGTAGTGGCAGTACCACACGTATTGTGGTTGAACCACACTTATTGTGGCAGTACCACACTGATACCACACTGATTGTGGCGGAACCATACTGATTGTGGTCGAACCACACTGATTGTGGTCGAACCACACGGATTGCGGCAGTACCACTCTTATTGTGGCAGTACCACACTGATACCACACTTATTGTGGTAGAACCACTTATTGTGGTTGAACCGCACTTATTGTGGTTGAACCACACTTATTGTGGTTGAACCACACTTATTGCAGCAGTACCACACTTATTGTGGCAGAACCACACTGATACCACACTGATTGTGGTCGAACCACACTGATTGTGGTTGAACCACACTGATTGTGGTCGAACCACACTTATTGCGGCAGTACCACACTTATTGTGGCACACTGATACCACACTTATTGTGGCACACTGATACCACACTTATTGTGGCAGAACCACACTTATTGCGGCAGTACCACACTGATACCACACTTACTTGGTTGAACCACTTATTGTGGTTGAACCACACTTATTGCGGCAGTACCACACTTATTGCGGCAGTACCACACTTATTGTGGCAGAACCACACTGATTGTGGCAGTACCACACTGATACCACACTTACTGTGGTTGAACCACTTATTGTGGTTGAACCACACTTATTGCGGCAGTACCACACTTATTGTGGCAGAACCACACTTATTGCGGCAGTACCACACTGATACCACACTTACTGTGGTTGAACCACTTATTGTGGTTGAACCACACTTATTGCGGCAGTACCACACTTATTGTGGCAGAACCACACTTATTGCGGCAGTACCAAACTGATACCACACTTATTGTGGTTGAACCACTTATTGTGGTTGAACCACTTATTGTGGTTGAACCACACTTATTGCGGCAGTACCACACTTATTGTGGCAGAACCACACTTATTGTGGCAGAACCACACTGATGATGTGGAGATCATCCCTCTGCTGCTGCACCTGCACCCAGCGTGTAGGGGCATGGTGTGGTAGTGCCAGGTACATGTATTAATCATCATACCTGTAACATAGAGGTCATACATAGAGGTTTGGGGTATGTGTGTGTGTGGGGGGGGGGTCGGGGGTATGTGAGGGAGGTTGGGGGTATGTGGGGGAGGTTTGGGGCATGTGGGGGTAAATCGGGGGTATGTGAGGGAGGTTGGGGGTATGTGGGGGGGAGGTTGGCGGTATGTGGGGGAGGTTGGGGGTATGTGGGGGAGGTTGGGGGTATGTGGGGGGGAGGTTGGGGGTATGTGGGGGAGGTTTGGGGTATGCGGGGGGAGGTTGGGGGTATGCGGGGGGAGGTTGGAGGTATGTGGGGGAGGTTGGGGGTATGTGGGGGGAGGTTTGGGTATGTGGGGGGGAGGGGGGGGGGCGGGGGTATGTGGGGGAGGTTGGGGGTATGTGGGGGAGGTTTGGGGTATGTGGGGGGGGGGGTCGGGGGTAAGTAGGGGGAGGTCGGAGGTATGTGAGGGAGGTCGGGGGTATGTATGTGGGGGGGGGAGGGTCGGGGTATATGGGGGGAGGTTGGGGGTCTGGGGGGGTGGGAGTCAGTCACCCTTTGAGAAATGGTATTGACCATATCCTCCATGAAACTGCTCAAGGATAATTCACCAAGTGATTTAGGTTCACCAAAATGAGGTTTGCTTGTCAAGGGCTCATTCTGACTCCAGGGGCCTGCTGGTGCCTGGATCTGAGTGACGGGTAATTTGAAAGTTTGCCTGCTGTGAGGCGACTTCTGACATCCAGTCGCTCACTTACACACAGACTTCATCTCATATTTGCACCATAAATGTTGTATATTCAGATGAATTATCAATATGTCGATATCGAATTATCAATATTCGGGTACCCAGGAAGAACTATACGTAGAGGTTCCGCCCGATTATGTACGATTGAAGTCATAATAAAAGTTGTTATATATATATATGTATGTATTGGGTCCGCCACCCGGAATACATTGACGCTGCTGATCATTGCCGAACACCAGCCGGGCTACAACAGCGGGGGCACTTCTACCGGAGCCGGATAGGACCATCAGTTCCGGCCGCTTCCATCAGAGGGTGACGCTGCACCGCGGACCGAGATACTTCTGTTGTTCAAATTAAGCACCCTATGTTCAGTAATACCTTTGTAACTGTATACCTTTGGGAAATAAAACCAGGTTCAAACGAATCTCCTTGTATTTGTGATTCTTTCCGGAATTTCGTAAACTTGTGCCCACAAATCTGCGGTTCACTACATTGGAGGGAAGTTCCCAAAAGGATCCCCGAACGGTAGGGACAGGCGATCTCTCCTGCCGAACTGGAAGCTGCAGCGAAAACCAAGGCTTTGGCCGGGCAGAAGGAATGCGAGGCCCTCACCAAGTCGTTAACCATGTCGAAGGTATGCAGGAGAAAGGGTTGGACGTCAACCCAGAATCACTGGCCTTGGTCGAAAGACTGGTAGCCACAGTGTTGGGATTACGCTCATATTACGAGGAGGGTAATCTCTGCCAGCTTATGGAGCATGCATGCTTTAGCATCAATACGGGCGAGCGAGAGGAAACACATGATTCCGAAACGCAAACGTCAGGGGATGCTAAGGATGGTAGACAAGGGACCGAAACTGAGGGCCTTATGGGTCAACAGAAAGAGACTGCAGACTCAAAAATCATGTTAGATTTTTTGACTAATGCTCTGTTTTCTTACGACAAAACAGGCGAACCCCCGAACGATGTCTCCGCAGGAAAGATTTGAGGTATGCTCGATCTTCTATGGTTGGTGCACGATACCCTCCCACTGAAGCATGTACAATGGTTGTTTCATGGTTTACACGAGTATGCGGCCGGCCCACAATATTTAATCGAAATGTTGGATCGTAGATATCCAGTTCTGCTACAACCAGGTAGTCTGGATGCTCAGGCGCAACCGCACGATATGGGTCGCTTTGAAAGACGAGCTCCGCGCTTGCCAAGCACTCCAGCAGGGTTCAAGACAGCGGGAAGGCGCGTCGATTTCATGGACTCATCTCCGTCTTATTATAAAGTCGAGATCGTGGATACTTCTATAATCTAATGTGAATAGGAGATAAGGAGAAAGGACGACCAGACACGTACAGATTCCGTTACCAACTGATTGTATATTTTATTAGACAACAACCCTCACAGGAGCAGCTCACGTGCTACTCCTGGAGGTGGGAGGGGCTCTATCCATGATAGGCCCAAGGCAATATGACTGGCAGGTGTGAGTCATGGAGGGAGGGGCTAGGATGATCTTGGCTGTATAGCATCACCCCCTCGCTACCCCGACGATCCTCCATAAAGCACACCTGCTTAAGAACAAATTATACATAATATCCAAGAATAATAATTAAATAAAGAATAATCAAGAAGGCGATCACATACGGAGTCTTTTTCCTAAATATGGTATATGGAAGCATATTACTAGACATTTGAGAAAACAATGACAAGCTAAGATACACGTAAGGTCTAACAGAAGGGTTGTGAAATCATTAACTTGAACACTTGACCGGCCGCGCAGGGATGGCATAAGGCGAGAGCCTGCGTCGGCGACCGGCCTTCTCAAATGACAGCGCCGGCGTATGCACCTACACATTCCGCCCTAAACATAAATCCTGGCCGTAGAGAGACCGGCAAGGCGCAGTGAATACGGGGCCTGACACCGGCCTGCACAGAAACTTCCTTAAAAGACCAAAATTAATAATAAATATATGATAACTCTGATAGAGGGAAACATAATTGTTTCCTGCTTCTGCTTAGAAAATATAAAGAGAATACAACAATACAGCAGAACGCTATCCGTACATGAAACTTTAAAGAAGACTAAAATATGCTACAAATATACAAAAAGCTCACATAAAGTGAGAATCACTCTCTTCCCCCTCTCTCTCTCAGGGGAGAGAGAGAAAAGATCAGCCTGCCTCACACTCTACACCACCTCCAATTCCATTGGGTTCCCTTGTACTGGCTTCCACACCAGAGTCCAGCGAACCTCGCCTTCCTCCAGCATGGCAGCCAGCACTCTGTACTTAGTGCAGGTGAGAGATCTCTGTCGAGGCAGATCGATCTCCAGCAGCCCTCCTTGGTGGACTAGCCTGATAGGTCCAGTCCATCGGAGAGCTACTGAGGAGAAGAGATAGCAGCCCCTATCGGCATAGATACCTGCCATTCTAGGGGCTTCAGCAGCGGAGAAGGACTCTCTCTCAAAAATAGTAGAAGAGAGAAAAATCTCAATATACCTTTCTCCCTGCTGGAGGCGGAGGCAAATCTTGTTGGCCTTGCTGGTGACCTTTCGGCGGCAGCAGCAAAGGCAACAGGCCTTCAAACACAAATACACCTTATAAAGACATCTAACAATCTTTGGTAAGCAAAAGAAAATAATAAAAATCACTGCGACAATACCTATCCAATTTATCCCCGATTTGGGGGCTTGGTAGAGAGGACCAACCGTTGGGCTCTTAGGGGGGCCCAAAGTAAAGTCCATTTTCGTGAAGCTCGGCCTAGTGAGAGGCATTTTTAGCCTCGTGAAGACTGAAAAAATGCACTAGGTAAGACAAAATTTGTGACAACAAGGGTGTCTGGCCAAAAGGCAAAAAATAAAGGTAAATAAGTGGGGTAAAGGATAGTTATCTGCAGTGAAAAACGTTTAAAAGTGACTTCTTAATAATTTGTAAACTCTCTATGACTAGCCTACAAACACATCTCCTCCAAACTTGCACAATGCCATGTCATGCCCTGTGAATGATCACTCAGGCATGTACACGACCTTGTGTGGATGATTGTCATCAAAATCAAGAGAAAAGTGCCAATAGGCAAGGCAAAAAGCCAAAAAGCAAACTCCAAAAGGATAGGATAATTACAAAAATAAATAAGAAATAAAAATAAATAGTTTTTAAAAAGAAAAAGTTTCACAAAAGTGAAAGCAAATTAATAAAGAATAACATAAAAAAAGAAAAGTCAACCAAAGATTGCTAACAGCAAGACAAAGCCGCTCTCTCCAGCCCTACATAAATGCCAGAATAATAGATCCTTCAGAGCGTGTTTACATACATCAACCTTGCTGTCTAGAGCTAACAAGTTTAACCTTGCCGCCTATGACGTCCCCGCTCTCAGCATGACTGCCTATAGCGCCCGGTCAGTGAAACATAATATGGGTCGTCTATGGCGACCAACACAAAATGGGTGCAATGTTAACTCAATGGCGTCTGCCGAAAGCGTAATGCTGTGAATCAAAAACACATATGTATGGTAGTTCCCAATAGGAACTGGCTCAGTACCTGTGAGATATCGTGGTAAAAACAGAACAGCAAATACATATAAGTACAACGACACCACACAAATACAAAGACAATGCAATCGTTTCAAAGAAATACAGAAAATATAAATAACAGACCCAAAAGTCTAGATCTGAGAAATCGTTGAAAGTTATCAACGAGTCAAACAAGTCAAAAGTTTAAAAATTCAAAATCTAAAATACATGGTAAATAAATCTGAGGAACCCACCGGAAGCAAAAACATGGTTAAGGCAAATTATAAACAGTACAATCAGCAGCACATACGGCTGTAAGTGAGACCCACAAAACAGATGTTATTGTTTTGCTTCCTCATTCAAATACCCAGCTATAAATACACCATACACCAGAGAAACAAGGTCAGATACATTCTAAGTCGGCAGAATAATAAAAATACCTCATGGGGCCGTGCTGTGACCCCAGTCACCACAACTGGGTGACCCAAATACTCGGTCACACACTGAAACAGCTGTATCAGCCCACATAGCAAATTAGACAAGAGAGAAAATAATAAATCAACAGAAAAAACTGCTTCTAGGAAAGAAACTAGACGTCTTTCTCATCTCTCTCATGGAGATCTGAGAAAGAAACACATTTGTTTCTCAGACCTGCCCCATTGCCCACACTTGCTAATGAGATAGTACTTGAGGTTAAACCTCTTTTCGAATGACTGAGGGGGGTTTTTAGTAAAATCTGCACAGTTCTAGAGTTCTTTGGGACCCAAAATAGAGCCCAAATCTTCTCCTGACTTGCCAAGGCTGTTTTTAGCCTAAAAGAGGAATAAAAGGGTATTTTAACAGCTGTCGGCAAAGTTACTCTAAACACTTTGCCTTGACTGGGAACTAAAAGGTCATCACTCCATTCAAGGAAAATAAATCTCCTCAAATGGCAGCAAGAAATCTCTGCCTCTGCAGAGATTACTACAGGAGCAAGAGATTTGACCATAGCATTATGAGAAAAAATTGAACTGACCAACGGAAAATCGAAAGAGTTTCCACTGCTCTGTAAACGCAAGTGAAGCATGGGGGTGTCCATCATCTCGTTTCTTCCCCCACAGCAAATCATGTTCAAGAAAACTCTATAGGTCCAAATCTTTTTTAAGACAAATACTAGCACAATACAGAGGCAAATGGAGACCAAATAACCAGAATAATCGTAGTAAAAAGAATAATAATTAAAGGAAGAATCAGTGATAGACTTGGCACTCGGTGAAAAAACGACATTAGCAGCCTCCAGATCAGTTAAATTCATAATAGCAAAAGCATCTGTCTGGCGCACAATTGGAAAAATAGCTCCCAAACGATGCATCTTACAGAATAAATAAACACACATTATCGTGTTAAAAAGGCTGATCATAGTGGCAGTAATGCCCACCGACTGATGTTTAGGGAGATTCTGCAGATTTACCTTCAAGTTTTCCCAAATTTTCTTTACCTTTTGTTGCTTTTCCATCATGTCCTTTACTGCTGGTCTTAAGTCGATACCCTTATTTATTAAATCGTCTCCAAGGTGGCCTAAATGTTTCCTAATGTCCTCGGAGGAGGGTAAATTTAATTCCACTGGAGCATGAAAGATTTCTGCCCCAGAGATATTTAAAATATCGATTCCAAAAGAAGCAGCCATAGGCATATTAAAACCTGTTTTGATACTAATATGAGCAATTTCTGGCTCTTCACAGTTAATTTGATTATTTTCCAAGACAACCTTATCGAATTTCAAAATACACCGGCAGGGTAAGGACACAACAAGAAAAGGGGGGACACTAATCTCCTTGTTATGACCCCCAGGGCACTCAAACCTCGCAGTATGGCCTGCCCCAACGATGACATGGCTGTCATTACCCACTGATAGGTGTGTCAGGGGCACTGGCACGTTGAGGAACGAGTGGTAAGGGCATAGTTCAAGGGCTGAAGTTACATTATCAAAGAATAGGGACGATAAACATGACCAAAGTCCAATAGATCTCAAAATAATAGATTCTCTGCAAAACCTACCATAATCCAAGTTGACACATGCTTCCATAAATTCACTGTTTAGTTCCAAGTACTGGCTCTGGTCCTTCGAGATGGCAAAATATTTTGAGGCAAACACCAGTTTAGTAAATCCAGAGGTATTGTGAGAATGGCTATGTAGGGGCAAGGGAATAAAAATGGGTCTAAAGAGAGAAAAAATTGATTTTCTAGGAGCCACAATGACCCCCAAAGAAATAAAAATTCGATCTCTATCCACATGGAAATTTAGCAGCGAATCCCTGTCCAAAGTAGTTACCATATGGTAACCTTCAGGCAAGGACCTCCGCAAGACTCCCCTAGCCCTGTCCAGACTCCTGTCCTCTACGAGATCCAACGACACATGCCCCTCTAATAAACCCTCGATCGCTGTCAGTACTTTCCTCACTGTTCCCATGTATTGGGCCTGGGCCACGATGTCAAGGGTGGTTGCAGAGAGGAAAGACAGCTTTCTGAAGTTTAGGTGCATGAATCGTATGGCCGACAGGAGCTCTCCAGAGCTAGTATTAGCCACAGTACCAATAGTCGCAGTTAAATTCAAAATCAAATTGTCTACTTCCAGCAAATGTTCCAAAGAAAAATCCAAAAGCAAATTTGTGTTTAATACAAGTCCATTGATGACCTTATCTCTTGCCTCTTGTGTTTCCTCAATAGTTCCAACTCCTCCTGACATTATTCGCACTGCTTTGTTGAAGTCAGCCAATTCATCCTCAGTGGCCACACCAAAAAGTTTTCGAGCAACCTTTCCTACCCCAGGCAAGACAGATCGTTTTGTCCTTGCAGAGTAATCAGCCTTCAAAGTTTCCATAATAGAAGAAAACTTGAAAAATGTCCCATTTGCAATCCTATATAGACGATTTTGCATGTAATTAATTGCAACACAATCTTCCTCTTGTATTCCTAGTCTAACAGAATCGCAAAGGGAAGGCATAACAGGGTCTTCTACCCTAGGCAAGGGTAGGTCCAAAATCACTGACTTCTGTTGGCAATTGACCACGATGTCCTGCTCTTTGAACAGGAAAACACCCAAGTTTTGTCGCAGCCTGTGTCCCGTAACAGACACAGTCGCCACGACCAGCAGGAAAAGCACACTGAAGTGAAGAAAAATCAGACACTCTCTCAGACAATTGCAAAAAGCCAAAAACAAATGATAAAAACGTAAAGAAAAAGGGTTAACTAAAGTACAATAGCTAAAACCAAAGTCTATCTACTTGATTCAGTTAGACATTGGCTTCACACGATCCCCATTGTCTATGTGGGGAGTGGCAAAAGTTCTTAAGTTTCAGAAAAAATAAAATCTTAGTACAGAATAAATAATTTAAAGTTCCTAGAAATCATTTCTAGATCATTAGCATGGACGCTTAAATGAGTCGAACGACGAATTAGGTAACCAATTACAAGAGAAATCAAGATGAAAAGAAAAGAAAAAAATATATCAGGGAGCAACTCCTACCTCCGTCTATCCATCTTGAATCTCCAGACCTTGAGTGATCGTGGTCTAGTCAGAGAAACCTTAGGGTAGTACCCATTACATTAACCCCTCCAGGGTGGATTGGTGCGGTACTAGGCCTGGCCACGTCCAGATTAAGTGTCAGGGGGGTTTCAATACAGCCCCCAACCCCTCATTGCTGGCTCAGTAGGTGACCCAGGCCCATTCCATCAAGGGAACACTAGGGCTTGTGGGATGCACGAGAGGTTTGCAGCATGAGCGATGCCACGCCCCCCTGAGGGAAGGACCAAGCAACGCCCACGCCACGCGCATTCCTCTGCACTGGGGCTCATCCCACTCTAGCAACGGTACCTACGACTGTCCAAATCCTACCTTTAGTCCCTTCAGGGCGAGATTTCTCCTTTCAAATCATCCACAGTTAACACAAGCCTCAAGGGAGGAATGGACAAGAATTCTTTGAATAAATTTACATGTCCTCTCCCCTAAAATCTTCGCTTCATTGGCTCACAAACGTTCTTACATGGTGATGACTAAGAAAGTCCAGAGAAAATGGCCTAAAGTCATCACATTCTGTACTAGAACTAATACAGATCAAAAATATCAACTTTAAAAAATAAAAATAATTTCAAAGTTTTTCAAAAGTTCAAGAAAAACGCTCAAAATCGCACAAAAAATTTACTCCAAAACCCTTGCAATTGTCATAAAAATAGTCCGAAATTCACCAAGGAACAGAAACACTCATCATACTACAAAACAGAAGGGATTTAAGCACAATATCTCCCCCAAATGACACCTCAGGCAAGCCAGATTGTTCATTTGAGATTCAGCAACAAAAGCAAATTTTTCTTCCAAGTTGCCAAGGGTTGGCAAACATCTGCAGCAAAATTAGCAGAAAATGATGCCAAGCGACCAAACTGCAAAAGGTTTGCAGTATTTGGCAACCAAAAGGTTTCTAGAAAATAAATAAAAAAATAAAAAATAGTCCCAAATCGCTCTGAAACAGAGCGTTTTCTTCCGAAGTGGGAAATAAAAATAAAAATTAAATGATCGGGGTTGCTGTTTCTCTAGGCAGTGCCTAAAGCATCACATTATTGCTAGACGTGGTGATACACAGTGTCTAGCAAGGGAGAGTATCATGCCCATACTCCCGACTGGGCGATAAATTAACGTTGAGCAGCCGGCTATTTATAGGTCTAGAGTTGAAAGCGCGGACGTCGGAGTGAACAGGTGTACGCGCTCAACACGCTAGCGCCTATGGGCGGGTGACAAGAGGTGTCCAGATTGACACTTTCCAGCTGGAAATATATCCACATAGGGAATGCTACTGCACACCGCATTGTTGCTTCCCCGACGACGCTCGTCGGGACCTGCTCGCTCCCGTGCCGTGAAAAACGCCACTCTATCAGTCGGCCGCTCTCCCGATGAAACAAAAGCTGCCTAGGCTTGCTTCTACCGATGGGCCATTCCCCAATAAGCCCTGATATCCACACGCCCAGACAATGGCTAGAATAAAAACAAATAAATGAACTTATCTCCCCAACAATTTCTTGAGGAAATCCCGAGTATATTTCTTATTTACCAGTTTAAGGAATTGAACATGCACAGGCCGACTCAATATCTTGCCGCTGCTCAAGTTCTTCAGCTTTGCAGTGAATTTTGATGGCCTTCTCACCACCAAATAAGGTCCAGAGTACTGGCTCTGTATCTTAGCACTCAAACCCTTCTTGAAGAAATGAACTTTGGCATACACCACACAACCAGGTTCAATATTGTCCAAATGAATCTTTCTGTCATACCTTTGTTTCATATTAACATTAGATCTTTCAATGTTTCTTTCTACAAGCTGTGTCAATTTTTCCCTGTTCTCATCCGCGTCCAACAGATGTTCCAGAATTGGTTTGATCGTATCTTTCACATCTATCAGACATGCCTGAGAAGGAATTTGACATTCACGCCCATACACCAGTGTATAAGGGGCTATTCCAGCACTGAAACTATCTGTGGCATTTAGGGCCATAACAATTCCTGGGACATATAGATCCCAGTTCTCCGCATTTGCCAAGCAGAAGGTACGCAGCCTCTCTCCCATCGATTTATTTTGTCTTTCAATGAGCCCATTTGAAGATGGCTTCCAGGGAGAGGAGAAAATCTGTTCTATTCCAAACTTTTTACAGAATAAGGTGAAATCCTTCCCTGTAAATGTCGTCCCGTTGTCGCTATAAATCTTACTTGGACAACCCACAGAACAGATCACTTTCTCAAAGAATTCATTCCTAAAACTTGCACTACTGATCGAATCAGTGGCCCAAGCAAATAAGAACTTTGTGGACATATCTATACAGGTTTGAATATAGCAATTTCCTGATTTGGTCTTAGTAATGGTACCTATTGAGTCAACCATAAAACATGAGAAGGGGCGTGGGGTGGGATCCCTAATCTCCATGGGCAGGCGGATAGTCCTATTCATCTTCTTTGAACTTAGGCATTTGTGGCAAATTGAAACATATTTCTCCACATCTGCTACCATAGTTGGCCAGAAAAACCTGCTGGAGATCAAGTGAAGCATCTTAGTGATCCCCACATGTGCACCGACTACCCCATTATGGATCCTTTCTAGGAATTTATTAATCAGATCCTTGGGTATCACAATCTGGTACACCTGTGGTATCAGTCTATACCTCAGCTTCCCAGGAATTCGACACAGGAGGCCATTTCTCATAAAGAACTGTTCCTGGGACAGCAATATCCGCCTCGCTTCCTCATTTTCCTGGGGGAGCATTCCAGACTTAATATAGTTGATCATTGATCTACAGGCAGGATCAGACATCTGTCCTGAAATCAGATCCTTCACTCCCACAGCTTCACCTCCTGTTAATTCCTCAGAAAATAAATCACCTGACAGACGGGGGGTGGCTGATGCCATAGCCTTTCTTCTGTCGGCATTCTTACTGATCTTAGACCTAGAAAAATGTGGCAATTTACTGCTAACCCTAGCCTGTTTATTCTTTATAGCCTTTTGCTTCCTCTTCCTCTCCTGATCCCTTGATCTTTGGAGGGCCTTTTCCTTAGATCTGTCCGTATCCTGGCGTGTGGAGGATCTAGTTTCAATAGCCATGATGGCTTTCTCCCCACTCACTACAGGAATTCTAGGAGCTTCTTCCTCACATTCTTGGTCGATGACTGTGAGGTCCTCCTTCAAGGAAATTATAGGAAGTGGCCTAAACATTCTTACAGGATAATTTTGTACCACATCTTCCGGTCTGAAATATTTAATGGCATGTACCTCAGAAAAAGCCACAGATTTACCATGACCCCTGCCCTGAGGCACGTGGCTCTCCTTCCCCTCAAGGCTGTAATCTCGCCTGCTGAGAATATCAGCAACCGTGTTTAGGGAGCCCTTCAGATATAGGATAGTGTATTCAAAATTACTGAAAAAATCGAGCCATCTAGCCATTCTAGCAGTAAGATTTTTCTTGCTATTTAGAGCAAGCAATGCTTGGTGATCTGTGTATATGGAGAAAGGCCTCCCCCAGATATAATGTTTGAACTTTTCCATAGCAAACTTCAAACCAGCCAGTTCCCTGTCAGAACAGCTATAGTTTCTCTCACATTTCGTGAGGGCCCTTCCCGCGAATTCTATGGGTCTAAGAAACCCATTTTCATCCTTTTGATTTAAAGAACAGCCAAGGGAAAAATTACTTGCATCACTTGTGATAAAAAATTCCTTAGAATAATCTGGATGTGGTAGCAAGGCATTTTTATAAATGGACCTCTTGACGAGCTCAAAACTTCTCTCACTTTCAGGGTCCCATTTGAACTCCCTCTTTTTGCTGGTAATACGGTACAGAGGTATCATAAGTTCACTAAAATTTGGAATGAAATTTCTATAGTAATTACACAGGCCACAGAAAGCTTTCACATCTTTGGCTTTCCTAGGTCTGGGGAAACTCCTGATAGCATCCACCTTGCAATGCTCAGGTTGGAGACCTCGCCTGTTAATCACATAGCCTAAAAATGAAACCGATTCAAGACCAAAGAAACATTTCTCCTTCTTCAACCTAATGCCAGCTTTAACAAGAGTAGAAAACAAATTATCTATACTCAGGAGGTGCTCCTCCCAGCTATCTGACGCCAAAATTATGTCATCAATATAGCAACTAACATTAGGGATCCCTTCCAAGATCCGAGTCATCATAGCGTTGAAGCTTTTAGGGCTTGTCTTCAAACCCATAGGCATACTCCTATACTGGAATATACCGTCACACGTGGAAAAAGCTGTTATATGGCGATCCTCTTTTCTCAACTTACATTGATAAAAGCCATTATAACAATCAACCTTGGTAAAATACTTTCCACGCATTTCTCCAACTCTAGATATTACTTCATCAGCTCTTGGAAAGGGTATAGCCTGAGGTAAAACTTCCGTGTTGACAAAACGAAAGTCCACGACAAGCCTATGTTTGACGTTTCCCGACCTCCTCGAACCTGGTTTCTCTACTAAAAAACATGGGCTAGAAAACAAACCTCTACCATCTGTTTTTTCAATAATACCAGAATCTAGCTGTTCCTTCACTAGCTTTCTCAAAATCGTCGTCATTTGTGGGTTCAACCTATAAGGCATTTTATTAACAGGTCTAAAATTTTCTTTCAGATCAATTCGATGTTCATAATTCTCCGCGTGTATTATTGGTACCCCTTCCTTGTGGAAAACCTGATCAAATCTTAGCAAAATATCAAGTAACTGAGTCTGTTGTTCCCTCGTGAGTTTCTCTGACATTTGATATGAGCCCCCCACCGTCTGTATTTTGTCGGCCATGAGTGGCTCATATCTCTTATCACCCACAGCTGTCGACGCCTCAGTACTTGTCTGACACGTGCCTAGCTCGTTTATCACACTGTGGGGGCTTGCTCGAAGCAAAGGGAAGAAATCTTTCTCGTTCCTTACTCTAAAAAGGCCTAAAATATTTCCCTTTCTTACCTTACATTCGGTTTCTGACAGATTAGCAATGACAACCGGAATGGAATTGTTTTCATTAGCTCTTACCAGGCACCTTTTAGCAATAAAGGGAACAGGTCTACTCCTGTTCAAATTTTCTGTTATTCCTACCTTCCCCTTGAGATTTTGCAAGCCAGAAATACGAATAGAAAAAACATTCTCAGCTCTTGGTTTCAACACAATGTCTCTGTCTGTTCTTAACACAAATAGACCTTGGTTTGGATCACCAAACCTGATGTTTGCCTTGTACCTGTCAAGGAAATCGACACCAATAATCATAGCCCTTCTCAGGCCAGGAACAACATGCAACCATTCGACATAAGTTTCACCTCCTATTTCGAATACAGCTCTTATAGCCTTTCTGGCTATTTTATAATCACCATTTGCCATGTACAGCTTTAAATACGTTTCAGCTACAATAAACTTTGGATTATCCTTGATAATAGCATTACTGAACTCTGATCCGACACAAGAGACACTGGCCCCAGTGTCTACAAGGGTAGGAACAATATATTTTCCCACCTTAACCTCTACTCTGGCATCTGACAATTTTACCACATTGAAAATTCTTCCCCTTGTTCTAGAAAAGGAAGTTAGTTCCAACATGGTGTACATGATTTTATTTTTATTGCTGGGATTCGAATAATCTGAGGAATTTGTCTCACTTACCCCTAGTTTTGCTCTGGGTAGTAATGGTACAGTTGCTCTTGTGGAACTTCTGGACAGGTCAGGAAGGCTTCCTGACCTTCTCCCCCGTTTTTTGAATCGATTTGTTCACCATTGTTCACTATTTCTCCTGAGACTTCATTTACATGAAAGGCCTGTCCTCTACCGTTCTCCTGGCTCTGGCTCCTGGGTTGACTCCTGTCTTTGGAGCCAAATCTCACGTTATTTTGTGGCCATGGAGAATTGTTCCAGCCTCTCCTGTCCTGGCTGCCACTTCTATTTGGGGGAAATCCTCTCTTTTCCTGGCTTTGCGACCTTGGCTGGCCAGAAAAATTATTGTTATATTGTTGATAGTTTGATGAAGGAGCATAATATGGTTGTTGGCTGGGAGGCTGGAAATTTCCTCTCTCTCTGCTCCTACCCCTATAGTTTTGCTGATTTTGGTAGGGATAAGGATTGTTATTGGGACGGTAGTTGGGGTTGTAGTTGTAGTTGGGGTTGTAGCTGTAGTTGGGGTTGTGGCTGTAGTTAGGGTTGTAGTTAGGGTTTGAGTTCTGATGGTAATTAGGGTTAGGGTTAAATTGCCTATCCCTGCTCCTCCCCTGTTGAAACCTATTTCCACTGGCACTTCTCTGATTTCCGTTCAGATATTTGTCTCTCCTGGACCTATCATCTTGCCTGCCAATGTGTGCTACCTCTGGTACCTTCTCAGCCACTTCCTTTTTCTCTGCTCTTGCCCCAATTACTGCTTCGAATTTTGCTGCAGAATCGGTAACAGCTGTTACCGTTTTAGGGTTTTCTGCAGCAACACACACCCTAATATCCTCCCTCAGCTTGCCAAGGAGGATATTTGCCCTTTCCCTTTCGGGAAGGCCTGATCTAGATAACAATTGGCTCATAATTTTACAAAAAGCCTTAGTATCTTGACCCTCTGACTGGGTCCTGAAAGGATAATCTTTCATTCTCTCGTCAAGAGTTAGGTCTGCAAATTTGTCTAAAAAGTCCCTTTTGAATGTAGGGTATGGAACTCTAGTTCCATATTGTTTGGTAAAACTATTGTAGAAAACTAGTGCTTCGTCCGAAATATAGGGCTTTATTCCCACTACCCACATTTCCTGGGGGAGCCCACTCCTCTCCGCAAATTCCTCGAACTCTTCTAGGAAGAATTCGCAACTGTAAAGGACTGTAGGTTCCTTAAAGATTTGGGGGGCTTTTAGAAATTTTTTCATGACATGGTCACTTGTACCATTATTGAAACTACCCTTATTCCTCCTCTCAGTTTGACTATCCATGAAACTTTTCATGAAGTCAAAGGTATCCACACGCATTTGTTTCATTTCCTGGAGCATCGCCAGCATTGGATCTTGCTGAGAGACAAAAGGTTTAACCTCTTGTGGGGAAGTTTGGTAATTTTGCTGAAAAGTAAAAGGCTTCACCTCTTGAGGAGAATTTAGAAAATTTTGCCTATTTTGGGGGTCGTTGAATACATTTAGAGGAGAGTAAGCACCCTGTTGGAACTGCTGGCCATTTGGAACAGAATTTAGCATATTTACGTTTTGTTGCTGAGCCAATTGTTGGTGTGTGGGAGACAAGGGTGAACTTTGTGACTGGTTTACTGTATAAGGTTGGTAGTTAGGCTGAATGTTTACCAGAGGCACCGATGCAGGATCGAAACCAGGGTTAGATTGAGCAAATACCTGACTTTGGTGGTTCGTTCTAGGCTGATTTGGGTTAGGCACCCTCAGAGGAGAAATTCCCGAAGGTTGAAGAATGGGGACTTGTTGAATCACAGGCTTCTGCACAGGGAATCGCTGTTGAGGAGCTCCTCCAGGGTGGAAGAACGAGCCCATCTCGCTCATCCTGCTGCCGGCACGTTTGGGCACAACAGGCGGGCCCACCGACCTCTCTCGTGTTGCCGGCGGTCTCCCCTCAGCGGCTTGGCCGGTACCGAATAAGCTTCGGTTCACCTCCGGCCGACCCAAGATCCTGTCGACGTCGCCCTCCTCGAGATAGTTTCTAGGCCTATAAACACCATCGTCACAGTAGCCTTTTGGAGGCGATATTCCAGTCACTGGAGTTGGAGGTAGAGGATATTCCTCTTCCACCTGGTTATACATGTTAATACTTAAATGTCCACCCTTCCTGGGGGTATTTATGACCGATTTGAAATCTGGTTCTGAATCGTCAGAATCAAAAAGATCTGACGAAAAATCCGAGTCTTCTCTTACTCTACCAAACACCTCTGCTTGCCTGGTTTCCTGACTCTCACGTGTCCTCGTGTCTATGAAAGATGTAAAATAGTCAACTCCCTCCTTGAGCCTTTGTAGTTTTGATTTCTTCTCCATAAATAATCCAAAAACGAAAACATATGTAGTTCTATAGAGTTGGTTGATGTTAAAGCACTGTAGAAAAAAAAATTTTGCTCGAATTCGCCACCAGTATTATAAAGTCGAGATCGTGGATACTTCTATAATCTAATGTGAATAGGAGATAAGGAGAAAGGACGACCAGACACGTACAGATTCCGTTACCAACTGATTGTATATTTTATTAGACAACAACCCTCACAGGAGCAGCTCACGTGCTACTCCTGGAGGTGTGAGGGGCTCTATCCATGATAGGCCCAAGGCAATATGACTGGCAGGTGTGAGTCATGGAGGGAGGGGCTAGGATGATCTTGGCTGTATAGCAGTCTGATAATGGTCTCAACTATTCGTTGAATAATATATCAATTCCATTGTTAGATAATGATTCACGGGCCAAGAGGGGTCGTGAACCAGTTTGCCATAATTCGGCTGGAACAGTCACTCTGCAAAGGGAGATGTTCAATGATGCCAGAAATGGACTCTAGTGTTGTATATAACAAAGACTGCCCGGCGGAAGTTCGATTATATGGTTCTATGGGGAAGGGTGAAAATCCTAAACCTAAAAATCTCAAGCCTTTCCGTAACGGAGAAGACTGGGAGGAATTTCTCGCTGCAGCGATAAACTATGCTGAACTTTGTGGTTGGTCTGAGGACACGCTAATGCGGGAACTCATAATAGCGACGTCACAGCATGTGAATCAGTCAACTTGGGGAGATTCAAGAGCCCTGACTTTAAGTGAGGTTGTCACACGGCTTCGCATCATATTGGACACAAAAATGGAAGAGCAACGCCTGGAAGAGTACCGTAGTCGTATTCAACAACCAGGAGAATCACTTCAACACTATGGTGAGACACTGCTCACCTTGTGCAAACAAGTGTATGAAGGCCAGTACCTCAAACACATGAAGAAGGAGTCAATCCGTATCTTTTGTACAGGTCTAGAGGATAAGTTCCTCGGCATGTGGGTGCAAACTAATCGCCCAAAGTCTATGCAAGACTGCATGGATCTCGCAACAGATTTTGTGTGAGCAGGTGGCCCTGCATCGTATCAACGGGTGTTGGGTACCGCTCCGGAACCGTCCTCAAAGTTTAAGGCTAGAGGGTACTACGGCTAAGTTCTACGGCATAAACGTAAAGCTTCTTATGCCGCAGCGGAAGGAAAGGCGCAGTCTGGATCTGACTCATCGGATGACGAAACTTCGGAGGCTGCTACGGTGCCAGAGGTTTCAGACTCGGAATCAGAATCGGAATTGATAGGGGAGGTCAGGTAGGCAGGCAGGACGAAACAAGGTGGAAACTGTTATGGTGGAGGGTGCGGACCCGCAGAAACCAGCAGAAAATACGAAACCTTGGTCGGAGGAGTCAGTTAGCAATGTTTGGGCTATCCCACGTGATCGTGGAATGAGTTTGGATATTCGCTTTGCTGACGCTGGCACAGCGCTGCTCCTGGTTAGCTCTACCGTGGGTGGTTAAAGCTGTGTTAAGAATTTGACTAGTTCTGTGGCCAGCCGTGATCTCTCTATTCCTATTGACGTGGTAGCGATAGTGAATAGATGGTATGTGCCTGTCAGAGTGGGTACTAGGCGAGGAGAATTTTTATATGACACAGGTGCAACTACCTCACTAGTGTCAAAGGGATTCTATGATTCACTGGCTCGCAAGCCCGACCTGCTCGCTTCACGGGTACGGGTTAAACCACTTGCGGGTGGTACTCTGAAGACTATGGGGTATGCGGTCTTTGACTTTGAGATCGCAGGGAGTTTGTATCCGAATGCCTGTCTGGTAGTCAGTGGTCTAGGCGGCGGGGAAGAGGCTGTCCTGGGCCAAGACTTCATGTGGCGCTATGATACTAGCATGACGGGGCCTGGCAAGATGCTCCTGGAAGGAGGCAAGAATCACGTATTCTGTCGACGGAAAGGTGCGATATCAACCGCGTTCCTACGGGAGGACGTGCGGTTGGCCACGTTTGAGGTGAAGGTCGCGTCAGTGGACGTGTCACTACCCGAGAACGACATTGGCTATATCATGGAGTCGAATGAAGGGTTATGAATAGACGGTTTCTTGGAGGGTTGCGATACATATGTATTGTCTGCTCACTGTCACAAACTCCCTATTATGAACTCTACGGGTCTTCCAATAGTCATGCCACGCGGGACGCTGGTGGCATCCGCATTCGAGGTGAGCACTTGGTGAGTGTGAGGGCCGAGTCCGTGGACAAGACAAGCCAGGGTTTGAAGGCAATAAGCCATGGCTGTCCAAATACTAGCATCCCTGAACTGGAATCTATCATAGAGGGCACTGACATTACAGATACTGAAACCCTGAAAAGGGTGCGCGAGTTAGTATATGTGAAAAAGCGTGTGTTCAGGTTGCAGGGAGAGCAATTGGGGTTTACGAACCGGGTTTTGCACTCCATCGACACGGGTGACACTAAGCCTATAAAGTTACCATTTCGTCGAGTTCCCCTAGCGAAGCAGGAGGCTCTGGACTCCCAGGTCAGAAAAATGCTAGTCCCAAAGCCGGATGGCTCAACTAGGGTCTGCATTGACTTCAGGAGACAAATTGGCAAATAGCTACGGATTTGGCAAATAGCTATGGATCCGGACAGCAAGGAGAAGACGGCTTTCACTACTTCTATGGATTTATACCAGTTTAAGGTGATGCCGTTTGGCCTTTGCAATGCCCCAGCCACGTTTCAGAAAATGCGGTTCACTACAAATAGATTTTACTTGTGATTTCCCTTTAGATTCCATATCTTCTTCTCCAATAATTTGTTCATGTTTAGGGTGGTATCCAAGTTTTGATTATCTCTCTTTCCTTTCTCGCCATTGGTGAAATGAATCTCATCGTCACTTCCCATGCCTTCCATTGGTTCCATTGGTTGAACTCTGGGCGATTTTAACTAATCTCTCTTTGGTGATTTAAAATGAAGAAGTTTTCTCCAAATTCGCCACATGAATGATGTTGAATGCTTCATACTCAGTTATGCTCTTTTGTTGCTCATTGTAGAGTGGAATAGACTTCATAAGCTTTGAAAAAGAATCTCTAGCCGTGTTTCTTCCAAAGTTACCATAATTAAAAGCAATCCAGGATATTTAAAATCATTTGGAAGATATCAAATAAACCTCGAACCAACATTAGTTCTGTCTGTGCAATGATTGTTCACCTCATTTCAAGCAGAGGAATGCCTTGGTGCTGCACTGTGCTATGCACCTCGGGATTCCTCCTGCTTTCAAGGAAGAATGATCGTAGAGATAGCACTGCTTTTGGTTCTATTTATTTCTTCATTGGAACAACAGCAGAGACATTTACACAGGCTTGATTGGTTATTGAACAGTGCAAATAAACCATGCAATAGGTTTAGGTTTATTCGCTCATTTTCACTAAAATATACAATATCATATTATTGAGGCTTTCAACATTATTCTGCTTAGTATGTCTAACATACTGAAAATCCAGAAAATTAGCAGAAATAACTACACACAGCACAATTTTGACTGCAGATATTCAGCATTATTTTTGTCTGAATTCCTAAGATACCCAAGATGTTGACATAGACAGGTACTTCCCGAGTCGCACACCCAGAAGTGCAATGTGCGTTGAAACCATCACTCACTGCATCATCTCTGCGGTCCCCTTTCTCTGCGCATTCGCCGCTCTTATAATGCTCTGCATGTGTGGGGGTCAGTGCAGTAGAACCAGGAAGCCGTGTGGTTCCCTGATGCACTATAGGAGTGCAGTCAGGGAACCACACGGCTTCCTGGTTATACTGCAGTCATTGAAAAGTTCTTTCATCATAATTTACATGATTTATTTTGTAATCAGAATGAACCAATCTTGTGTGTCAATACCATGATTAACCATGATTAACCTGGTATATCAAATCCATGGTCCCTGTTAACAACATTGGAACATAATTACCATGTACATGATAAGTTAATACATCGATTCTTAGGCTATTTCATTACTTCCTAGAAATTTCTCTAGGCCTACTATGATTCTTTCTTTCTCTTCATGGTTCAGAATTTACATAAATGCCCTGCCCCCACCCCTCTGCCACCCCACTCCTTCCAATTAATACGATCAGTTATCCAACCTGGGAAAGTCCCCCCTACTCCTTAAGGCCTGAACAAACAAACCATACAGCTAGGGTATGGCGGAAAAAGAAGCAACAGCCATCCACTTATACAAGGCCTATAGAAACAAAGGATTCGTGGATTTGGGCGGGAATTATCGGCGTGGGTACATCAGATGCCATCTTGCAGTCACAGAGGGTAGGTGTCTATATGCTGCATGTTATTGTAATGTATTGTATATATAACTAAAATATAACTTTCATTGTCACACGATTTCATTGCTTCATAATACATAATCATTATTCATATCATAGGTCAGTATATATCAACCAAACCAGACTCCCTGAGCTAGTGGGAAGAGACAGACATTGAGGGAAATGTGTCATAGAAGTTGACAAACACACAAGGGTATGGACGGAAATAGAGGCAACAACCAGACACTCCAATTATCACTGGAAACAAAGGATTCTTGGTTCTGGCGGGAACCATTGGCATAGTAAGTTAAGTCAGTGTAAATATCCACCATGTTCATGTTAATCAATGTGCTATCATGACATTTACCTGCATCACACTTATAAATAAAATAATTTTCCTTCACATATTGTTAAAATCAAATACATGTTGTTACTTAACATTTTCAATTTCATATTCTTCTACAGGAGAGGAAGGAAGTACCCTACATTAGGCTAGGCCACACGCTGGAGTTTGACTGAAGTAGTGCCACGCTCACCTGATGCGTTAATTTGAATGGCGATTTCCCTCAGAGCTGAATGTTTTACTTACGATCTAAATGAACAGGATGAATTATATGTATCACAGGTGGTCTTTAGTAGCCTAGCCTATAGGATTAATATTATATATGGTTAATACAAATCGTCTCTTTGGTTAAAATTAATTATAAATAAGAACTGAAATGGCTTGTCCCTAAACTTCCCACAAATAAAACCTCTATTTCTCCCGGAATTATAATTCTAACTAATATCTAAAACATGATTTACCACCTGTAACCGCCATAAAATTATTGTGTATACCCTGCAGTGACTATTGCTATATTTATTGCTTTACAGACGCTGGTATGAAGAAGTATTGCAAGAAGAAAATGATATATATGAAGAAGTAGGCTACTACAACAGGAAAATGAGGAACCAAAATGATCAAATGATGACTTTCTAAAGATAAATAAAATAAATAAGAATTAATAATTTCCATGCCCCCCCCCCCCCAGCCGCTCCCCCTCCCCCACCCCCCGCCCCCGCACATTAAATAAGCGCGGTCCAACAGGAGCATATGTGTGACGTCCCTATAGTGTTTTACTGCAGCCAACGCGTTCACATGTTGCCACGGCGACCGCGGTGATGTGATCGCGTCACCACGAGTAACGCTTGCCGCTATTCCATTCCCGTGATGACTGCAGTGAATTCGCCGCGCTACAAACTGCGGTATACACCGCAGCGGGGTGTGTCGGGTTGTGATGTTTACTCATCCCTGATCCTGAGAACAATAGTGAGACACAGGCTACAGGCACATAGTTCTCATTACACATCCCTGACACAGGATATGGCTGTCACGGTGCTCCATTGATGAGATTACACACTGCCTATGCTCATAGTAGTGCTGATATTAGTCCATTGTTATTTGTATCATTTGCCTCTTTTTTACTCATGTTTTCATTTCATTGGAAAAACAACGCAAAACATTTGATCTTCCCAAACCTGGCAAAGTGCAATAAGAATTAGGGACAATATCATGTTAGCCTGCACTCTATGCTACTAAACCGTTTTAAGGCCTACCTCTGTTTGTGCTCCCCAGTAGTAAGACTCAGCTGTCCTGACACATTGGATTCATCCTTACACGTGAAGACGACCCTCCATCCTGCAGCTAGGAGTTCGCTGATACCATAGCCTGCTGCAAGGACTTGTTCCCGGTTAGCCTCCACCTGCAGATGTTGCGTGTCAGCCTGGGACAGGTAGGGAAGGAGATGCTTCACTGATTGTGTGGGATGTACCAGGTAGACATGTTGGTCATCTGATAGAACCAGCCAGTCGTCCCTAGTCAGGTCAATGACTTCCTGCGGTGAGAGTGAACGGAAGGGAACATGCAGTAACCCTGGTGCTGGTGCTGGAGTGGTGGATAGAAGGTTGCTCAATAACTGGCTCTGCTCTGTACCAATCACATCAGATGTTGACTGTTGGAGATAAGTCAGATTCATGTGTTTCCCATCTTCTAATATCGCCCAGCCCTGGTCTGTTAGTGCAGTGAACTCTTGGTCCTGGTCTTGTCTCACCCTAATCACACTTACACCTCGCTTGCACACATCTACCCATGCATCCTGTACCACCTGTATCATGGTACTAGAAGCAGTGAGAGGCAGCTGTAAGCATCCTGGCTGTGCTAGTGGTGGAGCAGAAGAGAGTACATCAATAAGGAAGTGCTTCCACTCATCCACTGTGTCAGTGAATGTGACCTGACGGAATGTCAAGTATGTGTGTTGTTTGTCATACAGCAATACTATACCATTCACTGTAGAATCTGCCAAGTTGTGATCTGGCTGATGTTTCAATTTAAAGAACTGCATTCCATGTCGCAGAAGATCTTTCTGGTTATCCTGCAGCCCTTGCATCATAGCATCAGTGGTAGGACTTGGTAGCTGCATGATGCCAGTCTGTGTGAATAGGGAAGTGGTCGAGATGACTTCAGTGTACAAGTCTGTCCAGTCCCTCCTGGTTGCACTGTGTTCTTCATCGCTAAATTCATCACCGGTACGCTGCACATCCAGCACTAACTCTTGTACCTTCCTGTCCCCCATGAGTTGTAGGACGCCTGTGGTAACAACATCGCTGGGTCTGTTTGAACTAACTACGATCACTCCTGCTTTCTGCTCTCTTAGGTTTACCATACGTCCAGCTCCAGCTACTTCAATGAAAAGTCCAACACCATCCATCCTGCAATTACACAAAAATAAACAATCATGTGTAAATTGATAATTTAACCTTGCATTAACTCATCTACAGAAAGTGTTAGGATGGCAATTTAGTATTATATAGTGCAATACCTAAATCAACCAAGTGAAAACAAGATCACAGCATCTTTGTGAGGTGTCATACACATTGACAACATCTTGTTATGCTTCTACATTTAATGTTTCAAAGTATAGTTCCTGAGTACTGAGTTTCCTATAATTCTACACCTGACTGTCACTGTATACCATCTACTCAGGTGTTTTATTATCTACTTGTTTTATGTATAATCACCTTTGAGGAAGGATTGAAGAGACGGTTTTCATGAAAATCTGTGTTTCCTCTTCGGCAGATGCACAGTTAGAGATACAAATGCGTGCATTATGTATCACAGCCAGTCCCTCCTGTGTGCCTGCATACTCCTCCCAACAAGCAACACATGGCCTGATGTCAGCATTGGATGGTAATAGTCCCCCTGGTGCTGTAAGTAGGCGGTCTATATCTATTTCATGGACTTTCCTGATCATATCCTGTCTGTCTGTGCATTCTGTGCAGGGTCTGGTGATTCCTGGTTGTAAGGCCAATAACTGGTTGACGAGTTGGCAAAGTTTAACGTCATCTGGTTCCATCATCCCAAGCATAAAGAGAAGTACATGATGATATTTCCTGTCTGATGCCAGGAATAACATTGTTTCTTCTTGCTTCCTGTCTCCACATTCCAGTACACACTTCGCTGCTGCATACTCGAGGAACGATTTGTGGGGGAGAAGTACCTCACAATCTCCGTCACTGTGGTGCATATCTTCATCTCCGGTGATGATGAAAGGAAGATTTGTTACGTTGATCCCCCATTGCTTCATCTCTCTTGCATAGAACTTAGTATTCCTGACCATCGTCCTCAGGGCATATCTATAGAACATATTCAGGTTCTCTTTTTCTTGAACATATGAGAGATTTTCTCTACTCAACACAAGTTGCTCTATTCTTGAATACACCTCAACCTTCTTTATTCCGCTCAGGTTCTTAGCATCGTAGACTTGTTCCATTACCAGTATGCAGAGTATTGTCAGGGTCATAGGGTTACTCAGCAAACCTTGAAGTCTCTTATCATCTCTGATACTTTGCTTGAACTGCTCACAGACACTGTCAACTCCCTTGTGAATAGAGAAATGCTTGTCTATATATTGATAAATGGCAGATTCATCAAAACCCTTGACATTGACATGTGTCACATTCTCATCATGGGTGAGGGCATCGATTACAGGGTCATTTGTCCGACATCCAGCAATGATCACTCGCTTGTTCTTCTGGATTTCCTTCATGATGTCATTAACAAGTTGTCCCTTGCTTGAAATTTCATCAAGTGAATCAACAAGTAAACCAGCCTCTGTGGGCTGTGATACAAAGTGTTGCCAAACTTGGTCTTTGTAGTCATGACACCTTTCCTGCAGCACGGCTTGGATGGTTTGCTCAAGTGAGTCTCTAGCGTCTATTGCTCGTATGTAGATGAGTGATGTAACACCCGCCATGATCCTGTAGGGCAGGACTTCAGGCTTGTCGAGTATTGCTGCACCCGCGGTAGTAAGGACATGAAGAATGACTGACGTCTTCCCTGACCCAGGCAGACCCTCATACAGGACAGTGGATGTTCTCCCATCCAGGACATCCTGGAGACTGATAGCTTCTTCCTCAAACCTAGAACAAATGAACCAACCATGTACTTATGTGTATTACTATTACAATTAATACCTTTACATCATTTGTTTTTCTTTGATAAATTAGCATGAAGAACGTGGAAACTTTACTGAAAACATTTTACAGTAATACATTTTGTTTTAGCAGTTTTATTGAGCGTGACCCTGCTTGTTTCGCCTTAGTTTGGCTTCATCCTTTTGTTTAAAAGATATGAAACAAGATGTTCTTCTTACCCATACATATTACAGCCATGTTTGAGTTGCAAAGATGTGAATAGTACATTCATATCCAATACATATTTCTTCAGGTTTGTTTTGCCTTTGAATAGAGGTTGTCTCCTTGAGATTGCTACGTGTTTTTGCTGCATTACTGGAAGCCAGTCCTGGGGTCCAAAGACATCTGGAAAACAGTTTGGATAAATGTCGAACTTGCTTGATTAGGTGAATTATATATCAGTCATATTTGTCAGAATTTTATGTTTCCTCAGATGGTCTCCAAGAGAATCTGAATAAGCACATATGGGTCAGAAAATCTTCACCTTTACTAATCCTCTCAAATAAACCACATTTAAGACTGAAATGATGTTTAAAATGCAGTTTAATATATCAAAAGAGATATTTTAAATCAACCCCATACTAATATAATCAGATATACCCGATAGTCTTCATTTCTCAGCCTAATTTAGCAAAATTTCTAAAATGTATAGAGTTGCCAATTGTACATTTTCTGATGATCTGACCCATATATAGGAATGGACCTATATCTGGAGAACAGATTCGGAAGGCTTAGTCTCAAATATTTGTTTATGTATGAAAAGGAGAATGAATAAGAATTGCATACAATAGATCTATATCACTTAATTTTGTCATTGAATCGGAATGCTATCCAATCCATTTGAATCGTTTAGATGATATTGATTTTATTTCTTGCAATTAGGCAATATTATATTTCCCGTTATGATAGCAAGAATGGACCAATATCATTGGATTTGTTTTTGAAGAGGTTTTATAACAAGCATTATATTGGGTGAGTATGGGCATATAAACATAAAGCTGTTACTGCTGTTGTTATAAGTTGTTTTATCGATAGATCTATGGGTGCAATGTCACCAACTATCACTGAAAATGACACATGAGCAGTGTAAATGAGTTTAGGACATGTACCTGCTTGTGAGACACCCTGCCGGTGCTCTTCATATCTTCTGATTAACTTAGCCATGGCCGGCTGCCCACTCTCCACAAGCGCTCTCAGCAAGGGTTCATAACGCCTTTCCACATCCCGCTTTACATGAGCCACCAGTGCAGCAACCTTCGCACTGGGTGACTGCTTTGCCTGAATAGTGACAAGTCATGCTGATAGTGTAAAAACAACTGCTCCAATAGTGACAAGTCATGCTGATAGTGTAAAAACAACTGCTCCAATAGTGACAAGTCATGCTGATAGTGTAAAAACAACTGCTCCAATAGTGACAAGTCATGCTGATAGTGTAAAAACAACTGCTCCAATAGTGACAAGTCATGCTGATAGTGTAAAAACAACTGCTCCAATAGTGACAAGTCATGCTGATAGTGTAAAAACAACTGCTCCAATAGTGACAAGTCATGCTGATAGTGTAAAAACAACTGCTCCAATAGTGACAAGTCATGCTGATAGTGTAAAAACAACTGCTCCAATAGTGACAAGTCATGCTGATAGTGTAAAAACAACTGCTCCAATAGTGACAAGTCATGCTGATAGTGTAAAAACAACTGCTCCAATAGTGACAAGTCATGCTGATAGTGTAAAAACAACTGCTCCAATAGTGACAAGTCATGCTGATAGTGTAAAAACAACTGCTCCAATAGTCGTTAACTTTATAATAACAAGAAAACTTGTTGTTGGGTTAAGTTCAGTGAAGGGAAGACATTAATAACAACTAATGACAGGTGTTTGGATGCAGCTGCTCTGAGGGACTCACCTCAATGTTGTCTCTTGTTATGATGTCAATAACACGGTGCTTAAGAAGAACAGCAAGAAGGTAAACATTGACTTCCATCCGCTCTTGTAGCTCAGGCTCTGACTGAATGAGGGCATGCTCCTGTACCAAAGTCATACATGAATACACAAGTGAGTTTATGACTTAAAACTAAACCATGTTAATAGAAAACATAATTATATTATATTGAGTTATTTAGATTGTATGTATTGTAATCAGATGGTTTGTTAATACATACTTTGTCTTGTTTTGCCTTAGATGTTTTGGAGATAGCACTGCCCATCCTTAACGTGGTTGTTGACAGTAATACCCTGCCGTGTAGCTGTGTGGTCTTAAGCACTGTCTCAACCCAGTGGCATGAGCATGTTCTGGGTTTGAACCCCGCTACAATTTCACCTCCTTCCCCCAGGTACTAGGCATAGCCGTGATATAGTCCTGGTAACAAATGTAAATTTGTAAAGTTCATAGTGATTCCATCATACTGCAGACTATAAGTGAGAGTATCTGGGATCTACAGGTCATTAGTATCGGATTGTTGGGATCTGGTGGTTGGCTGTGGACATGTGGAGTGACGTGGTTGTTCTGCGCTGCTGAACACTGAGCGAGAATGAGCGGTGCTAAGGGTTTAGCCCAGTCCATCTTGGTGGTGAGCGGGGGGTGGCCGTGTGTGCGAGGATCCCAACAATGCGAGACTAAAGCAATTAGACCCTTCAGTTGTAGGGGGAGCCAGTTGTCTGTGGGCCAGGGACAAACCTCGGTTTGGTCCCTAAGCCCGCAGACAACCGGCCCCCTACAACTTCAGGGACTAATCGCCCACTGACTGTAAGCGATTCCATCATACTACAATCTATAAGTGAGAGTGTCTGGGATCTACAGGTCACAGACTGTAAGACTGTAGATTGCAGGGACTGTCACATATGTGGAGGCATATGGAACTTGTGGGCATCATGTACCGCCTACAGTAAGTCAGAAACCAACCTCATGACATCCCATTAAGTCAAATAATTTGGTGTGAAATGATATTAAGGTATCTTTCATCTACAGCTATATGAAGGCCTGAATGAGAGGCTATTAATCCCTTTAGTCTTTGATAATGCTCTAGGCTCTAGGCTATAGTGTGAAAACATCCCTGAAGGATAGAAAATAATTCCGTAAGGAGTTGATATTTGCTTGAGTCGTTTTATTTATGTATGACCAACGTTTTGGAGATCTTTTTCTCCTTCTTCATTCTTGTAGTTGTCAATTAATTATTGGCCTCTAAATGAACAAAGAATGGCAGATCCTGACGCATGTCAAGAGGTTAAATAATAGGCTCAGGCAGGCATGGAGGAGGATTGGGTGAACTAGGTATAGTGAGCGAAGATGGGGGGATACATATGTGATGTATCGCAGGAAAATGTGTCACAAGTTGCAAAATTCATATTTTTCAGTCATTTATTCACAAGATCTCCCTTTTGGAATGTTTACATTCTTGTAGTATTTATTTTGATGAATGTCACATTTGATGAATGCATGAATCACATTTCAGGATAGTGTATTAAATATATCCATTCTGCTTAGAATAATGCTATAATTATCACTAATTATGAACTGGGAGCAGGAAGGAAGACTAATAAAACTTAGTCGGTTGAAGAATGAAATAATGAGTCAGTCAAGGGAGTGCTGGCGAATAACTTGTAGGGAAGAGCCCCTTTATTAACAAGAACAACAATTTTTCTCTCATGTATCTGGCCTGCTGCTACCTCCAATGCTGTCTGTTGTTGATCTGCCGGAGCAACGGTTCAAAAGTCCCGCGGTAACCCCTAGTTACTTGGTCAAACTTCCGGTCAGACGGACATGCTCTGGATCCTTTCACCAAATTATATCACACATGCATTTCTAAGATCATCCTATTGTTATATGGAGTTCAGCACTTTACTAGTAATTTTTCACCCCAAAATACTAAAACTCTTCTTTACAGAAATAAAAATATCAAACTTGAAATATAGAAATACTTATTTCATGTCCTTAATATTTGATCTCCTATTCTAAAAAATATGAATATTTCAAAATCCTTTTTTTATGACTTATGACTCATATTCCTAAAACACACCACATATGAAGGGAAAGACAGGGGAGTGGGGTAGGGAATGAATGCTCAGGGAAAGAGAAATGGACAGGGGAATGAGTTGATGGGCAGGGAAAACCAGGACCAGGGGGGGAATTAACCAGGAAGGAATTTCCAGGGGGGATTGTCCAGGGGGGAATTGTCCAGGGGGGAATTGACCAGGGGGGAATTGACCAGGGAGGAATTAACCAGGGGGAATTATCCAGGGGGGATTGACCAGGGGGGAATTGACCAGGGGGAATTGACCAGGGGGGAATTGACCAGGGGGGAAATTAACCAGGAAGGAATTTCCAGGGGGGATTGTCCAGGGGGGAATTGTCCAGGGGGGAATTGACCAGGGGGGAATTGACCAGGGGGATTGACCAGGGGGGATTGACCAGGGGGAATTGACCAGGGGGGAATTGACCAGGGGGAATTGACCAGGGGGAATTGACCAGGAGGAATTGACCAGGGGGGATTAACCAGGGGGGGATTGGGGAATTGACCAGGAGGGAATTGACCAGGGGGAAATTGACCAGGGGGAAATTGGGAAATTGACCAGGGGGAATTGACCAGGGGGGAATTGACCAGGGGGGAATTGACCAGGGGGAATTGACCAGGGGGAAACTGACCAAGGGGAATTGACCGGGGGGAATTGACCAGGGTGGATTAACCAGGGCGGATTGACCAGGGGGTATTGACCAGGAGTGAATTGACCAGGGGGGAATTGACCAGGGGGGAATTGACCAGGGGGGAATTGACCAGGGGGAATTGACTAGGGGGAATTGACCAGGGGGGAATTGACCAGGGGGGAATTGACCAGGGGGAATTGACCAGGGGGGAATTGACCAGGGGCGAGTTAACCATGGGCGAGTTGACCAGGGGGAAATTGACCAGGGGGGAATTGATCAGGGGGGAATTGATCAGGGGGAATTGACCAGGGGCAATTGACCAGGGGCAATTGACCAGGGGCAATTGACCTGGGGGCAATTGACCATGGGCGAGTTAACCATGGGCGAGTTGACCAGGAGGAATTGACCAGGAGGGAATTGACCAGGGGGAATTGACCAGGGGTGAATTGACCAGGGGGAATTGACCAGGGGGGAATTGACCAGGAGGGAATTGACCAGGGGGGAATTGACCAGGGGGGATTAACCAGGGGGGGATTGGGGAATTGACCAGGGGGAAATTTACCAGGGGGAAATTGGGAAATTGACCAGGGGGGAATTGACCAGGAGGGAATTGACCAGGGGGAATTGACCAGGGGGGAATTGACCAGGAGGGAATTGACCAGGGGGAATTGACCAGGGGGGAATTGATCAGGGGGAATTGACCAGGAGGGAATTGACCAGGGGGGGAATTGACCAGGGGGGAATTGATCAGGGGGAATTGACCAGGAGGGAATTGACCAGGGGGGGAATTGACCAGGAGGAATTGACCAGGGGGGAATTGACCAGGAGGGAATTGACCAGGGGGAATTGACCAGGGGGGAATTGATCAGGGGGAATTGACCAGGAGGGAATTGACCAGGGGGGGAATTGACCAGGGGGGAATTGACCAGGGGGGGAATTGACCAGGAGGGGGAATTAATGAGATAAACCATGGTCATATGCCCTGCTGCAGACGGGAGTTCAAGGAACTAATGCATGAAACGATCTACAAAGTTATAGCTTCAAATCTAATAAATCAAACCAGTGGGAGGTGTATAAGCGCTACCATTTAGTGAGCCACTGCAACACAGCGCAGCAAGGGTGAGTAGCCATCTTTGGACGGGTCAAGCGACCTGTGACGTCATCTCTGTCCTGTGCGACTTTTGCCCTTGTATGTTAGCAGTATTTACCCAATGATTAAATTTCTTTCTTTCAACAATATGCCTGTCAGACACAAAAACCTATGATTATGTATTACATCTTTTACGGAAAGAATTGTAAACCTGCACCGACATACAATAAATTGTAAGTAGCACTGCCTGGATGCAACAAAAATCACTCCTTGGAGTGAGAGTGACAGGCACCCTCTGAATAAAAGTTTTCCCCAAAAGAATTACTTAAATCCGAGACAAAAATGTATCACCATTTCATACCTATTTTTGCACCTCACCATAGCTACCAACAAGCCTCCTCAGGCCTTCACTGGGGGACCCCTTACACCAGAACTGGTATATTCAATGTGTTCACACCTAGCTTTCCCAGTTCTAGTCTTGCCATAAGAGTTGAATAACATGCCTGATCGTTTGTAATTACCATCGGGCATATTAATACTTCTCCCAATGAGGCTGTGGGAACAGTACTTTCAAAATTCTCATGTCAGGATCTTTACCGCTATCGCAATAAAAGTGCTTTCTCAGGCTAGAAAATAAGTAATAATTTGTTGTTGTTGCTACATTTATTTATCATTAAAAGATACAGTCGGTGGGTCAATCTCCCATCATAGGGAGGATCTCAAGCCCTATCGGAAAGTGACTATTGAGTTCACTTGTAAGGGTAACAATACACCCATGTGTTGACGACACATGGGTGGCCCTTACAAAATTATGGAATTTAAATAATAAACAGGCGCATTTACAAATGATATTACTTCCGTTGAAGAAGATTGGATTCTACACATCCCCACATGTTCAGTATAATGAAAAAACCCACAATATTTATGTAATCTCTAATTCAAACTGATCTAGACATGGAATATATCATTACGCCTCTTTTGCCGGCCAACATCCATTCTCTAGCTCTGACTTCATATCTAATTCTGCTAGCCGAATTTGGAGGCACTTTTCTCCAATTGTACACTAGATCATTTGATTAATTGGGTTTAATAATGGCCGAATTAAGGCAAAAAGATATATAGGTATGTGAAGCATAGCTGTAGGAATCGAAATATTTATCACAGCCTTCCCAAACTTTGTCTGCATTATACTGGTATCCCCTGCTATATACATGTACATGTGTTATTTGCAGAGAACTGATTAAAAAGAATAGTAGGCCTATCAATATTAATTTAGAATGTCTGTGTGACTGCCCTCCATTAATTGAGCCGTACAACACCAACTAACATCTACTATGAGACGATGCTTAGCCAGGCTAAAGCAGGCCTTAGCCTGGACATAGATGACGTCACAGCGGTGGGAATACACACCCTCCACTAAGGCAAACTGAGCCCCATTTGTGTACTCATCAGAAAGCTGTGAAAAACAGGCCTCAATGGATTTTTTTTAATTTTTCAACCCCAGATACCATCAATACCGCCACCACAAATGTAAATCGCCTCTTATTTTGAATTTTAGAATTTTCATTACACTTGACCTTTAAGGTCTTTGGCGAAGTTTTCCAAGATGTCAGACCTTTGAAGATTCTTCTAAATATGTTCATTATACAGCTTCGCATAAATGGACAGGGTATCAACATGTTTTGAAAGAAATCATTTAGCTTTGAAAATCTTCAATGTTCCTGTTTTTAACTGATTGGGATGCAAATAAAGCCGAATAACTTTTTTAAAAAGCTGGTGACGCCCGTGTATTATTGCTTGTAACTGAAATATATTAGCTTTGTCTATAGAGATTGTTAGGATAAAGTTATTTTCAATTTGTTTTCTATACTGTAGAAACGAAAAGATGTATCCCTTTCTCATAGACTTCTATAGTGGCTCACTGAAATAAAAACTAACCTGGTGACATATCGTCTTTATTGGCTTTTTGCATTCACTCAACCATGTTTGTTCACGAGGCAAAGTCTAAACAAAATGTTATTTACCGTTTTTTCCTGCTAAACAGTGGTTCATCTCCCAAGCATGGGGAATTAACCGTGGGGGAGTTCAGGAGGTCGACAACACGGACTGGAGAGGTACAGGGCGATCTTTCCTGTATAAGCCTTGATATATTTATTTCATTTTCATTCTCTTCACAGAATAGTTCAATTGTCTGACTTAGGGACTGAACATTTGAAATGTCATGTAACATGATTTTAGCATAAAACATTTCACCATAGCCATGAGTTCACTATCCACAGATCCTGCTTGTGAGCGGCAAGTATATCGATTATATTGTATGCTCACGGCCAAATCATGGAATAAAATATCTAAACTATTTTATTGTACTTTATCAATTTATTGTACTTTAACAATTATGTTGGTTTATTAATTTTTATTTCGACAGCTTTCATGCTAGAATGCTGTAAGTAACTATTTGCCTAATTATGGCCTACTGTTTAGTCAATGTTACTTTTTATTTATTTGTGCTGTGTTTCAGGAAAATGAGTCATAAGTCGCAAAAATGATATTTTTCAAAGTGTTTATTTCACAAGATCCCTTTATCGGAATGTTCTGATGTTTGGAGAGTTTATCAGCTATAGTTACATCAGTTGATGTCTCAAATGTCAGGACAATGTTTTAAATATATCATTTCGTTTTAAAGGTCCTCAGATGCAGTATATTCAGTTACTTTACTGGTTATTGCCCCCCAGAAATATTGCAAACTTTCCTTTTCAAAAATAAAAATATCAAAATTAAATTCTGGAAATACTTATTAGATTAGTAGACTGTTAACTATCATTGGAATCAACTTGGTCTCATCTTTTCCAATATAATGATATCTAAAAATCCATTTTTTGCGACGTGTGACTCATTTCCCTGAAACATTTGCAATGGGATGTTATATTGTAATGTGCTAGTTATTCCTATAACCATGGGTAAGTCTAATGTAAGGCAGAACTGGATGCTCCAGGGTGGAGGGAGCAACACTTGACTTCTTCAAAGATGACTTCTCCAGGTGCGTCCATGTAGTAAGGTCAGGTGCAGCATATCTCTCCCTCAATCCTGTTCTTGACAGGTGTAGCTTGAGTAGTCCGTTTTACTTTTCTTGTTGATCTGCATCAGGGTCATATTTGTTCAATTGATACAGCTGTAAATGCTGATTGCCTTTTCTCTTTTTTGTTAAAATGAACGATGTTTTGCTGTTGTGTGATATTGTTTTGATTTTCCTCCAATATGTTCTATGTTTGAATGTAGAGCCATGTTTTAGAGAAATGCCTGGTAGCAAATAGCCCCATATATTTTAAGTTTGATTTCAATTATCATATTTGCTAGAATTCATGATACCTGATTGATTTATTTGCATCATTTAAGAACCAGTCAAGTTTTATGTAAAGTTAATTAGATGATGGGCATATCATTGTCGCAATGTCACTGGGCGCTTTGTTGAAATAAAACTTTACCATTAAAACAATGGAGACAACAATTCTAAAAGAGGCAGGTATCTGGTGGATAGTGGGTACATCAGGTGCACACTGATGCATGGCTAGAGTAAAATGTTGATATAAACAATAAAGTGTAACACTCACCCCCTGCTCTTACCTTACACTGCACTCAAAGGCTCACACCTAAAATAGACAAGAATATAATTATTAATATCTGATCTCAGACAGCTTGTTGGCAGTTTGATTATTGTGAATATGTGGTCTTTACAAAGGGTTACCCCAGGGCAGCATCCTGGGTCCTTAATTATTTATCATGTTCATGAATAACATAGCTGAAATATCCTCCCAAGCTAATCTAACACTCTTGGCTGACAATGCTGCCCTGGCGGTCAATGGTAGTCACATGGTGGAGCCACAACAGATGTTATTCTCTGATTGTGAATGAAAAGAAAACTAAATTCAAATTATTTGGTTTGAGAAGGACATCATTAATTTGTTCTATCACATGCAATGGCTGCAACGTTGACAGAGCAAACACATTCAACTAACTAGGCTAGGGTTATTGAGGAACTCTCTTTAAATGGTCATGTTAATAACATGACAGGTTCAGTGAACTGGAAATCGGGGGAAGACAAGGGTACATGAAATGGCATGCTATGTGTCTCTAGACTAAATTAATGCAGTTGTTTCCCGTAGATTGTGATATTGGAGGGACCACGCTGACCTTTCTGCAATGTTAAGTTGTGATCCCAGCTAATCCATGCACAATATTTCTCTCATACTCTTCTTCTTCACTATAAACTGCATAGGGTTTGATAGGGTTAACAGCGGTGGGGTTATAGTGGCGATGGTTCCAACCTGTATGATATAAACTGCATAGGGTTTGATAGGGTTAACAGCTGTGGGGTATAGTGGTGATGGTCCCAACCTGTATGATATATACTGTATAGGGTCTGATAGGGTTAACAGCTGTGGGGGTATAGTGGTGATGGTCCCAACCTGTATGATATAAACTGTATAGGGTCTGATAGGGTTAACAGCTGTGGGGTATAGTGGTGATGGTTCCAACCTGTATGATATATACTGTATAGGGTCTGATAGGGTTAACAGCTGTGGGGGTATAGTGGCGATGGTTCCAACCTGTATGATATAAACTGCATAGGGTTTGATAGGGTTAACAGCTGTGGGGTATAGTGGTGATGGTCCCAACCTGTATGATATATACTGTATAGGGTCTGATAGGGTTAACAGCTGTGGGGTATAGTGGTGATGGTCCCAACCTGTATGATATAAACTGTATAGGGTCTGATAGGGTTAACAGCTGTGGGGTATAGTGGTGATGGTTCCAACCTGTATGATATATACTGTATAGGGTCTGATAGGGTTAACAGCTGTGGGGTATAGTGGTGATGGTTCCAACCTGTATGATATATACTGTATAGGGTCTGATAGGGTTAACAGCTGTGGGGGTATAGTGGTGATGGTTCCAACCTGTATGATATATACTGTATAGGGTCTGATAGGGTTAACAGCTGTGGGGTATAGTGGTGATGGTTCCAACCTGTATGATATAAACTGTATAGGGTCTGATAGGGTTAACAGCTGTGGGGTATAGTGGTGATGGTCCCAACCATGTCTGTATAATGTTTTATAGACATAACACTCCCAAATAATCCGATTTTAATACAAAAAATCAGGCTCAAACCACAGTTCAAGGTAACCAAAAACGTCCTTTGAATGAACTTGATACCAAATATACCCAGATATGCATGGTATTTATCCTTTTCCATTTGTATTTATCAGAATTTACTAAATGTGTAGAGCTTCCTATTGTACATTTTCTGAAAATCTGACCCAATGGTGAAATTACAACTGTGTTTACCTGGCCATGCTACATGACTACATGACTACATGGCTATGGTGCAATGTTGCAATGTTGCTACGTGGTTCAACAATAGAGGCCTGTGCCTCAGTAGTTGGCAGGTCCACAAGTTGGATCTATTCACTATTATTACTCACTGAGCTATGAACCACATCAATTATATTTTCCCATCAATGCACTCATTATAACTATATTGTTGAACATGTATGTGAGGGGGGGGGGCAGCTAAACATGTTCCTTTACTACTGTATTGTTGAGTGTTTAGTTGGGGGTATTGGCTTTATATCCCCCGTGCTAGCAATAACAAAAAGACATTTCTGGACACTGCCTATAGAAGCAAACAGCCTGATATTATTTCTTCTAAGCGATTTGGGACATTATTTCATTTATTTATTTATTTTCTGAACTCTACTGCAGATCCCAACAATTTGAGACTAAATTTTGATGGTGAACAAATATATTAGTACTATCATTTCTGTGAATTTATGACAAATAATTAATGGTAATATTGCATGAAAACCCCCTAAAAGTGTGCTTTAACTTTATATCTTAAAGAGATTGCCTGTATCAAGCAAATGTTATGGGATTAATTTCCCGAGATTTGGTGTCCCAGGCATTTGTTTAAAAATAAAATTCAAACAAAAGCTGAAGACACCAAATCGAGGGAATTAATCACTTTAATAGCCGATTTTGGATTCAATACTACTGTTTAAACACATAATACCAAATATTAGACCCTTAAAAAAACGTTTTAGATGTACTTACAGCATGAAGAACTGCAATAATTTAGCTCCTCCACTCGAATACATAGGTTACTATTTTACATCTTACACGGAAAGGACCGAGTCAAACCGCCGCCTTGATAATGTCCAAATCAGCATGTTTTACACAATTCAAACCATCACATTCTAATATTTAGTTTATTTTACCTCTGTCAAACCAATATCACATATGTACACGTAATTATAACTTCAGAATGTTGGTTATGTCAGCCGCACACTCTGTTCCAGAAACAAACGAACCTTCCACTTTTTGCATGCAACCAACGGAACCAGGACACTAGCGCCCAGAAATCAGACGGTATGGCCCACTCTACAAATAGCTCCCACTGCTTGGGTATTAAGGTCCAAAGACCCAAGTTTCCGGGGTTCTAATGTCGCACGCCCAACAGACTTCCAGTTTACGAATGCCGTGTTCCGTGGGTCTAGGGACTTAAAAACTAAATAAATAAAAAATCTGAATCGCTAGAAATGTTTGTAATATTGTTTTACCCTGATAGCGAAGATTTAGTCTATGGAAATCAATGATTTCAGAAGCCATACGTGTTTACGTTCGAGCGAGCAAGGCGGAAGACATCAATGAAGTTTATCCTGAGATATGAAGCATAGAGTGGGCAAAGTAGAGGAAACGGGCCTGGGTGAGCGTGACTGGTTGCTTTACGCCCTTATCGAAGGTTATATCAAGGGCGGGAGAGCTGAGAGTGAGTGAGTGAGTGAGTGAGTGAGATTGGTTGCTTTACACCCTTATTAACACATTGAAGGTTATATCAAGGGTGGGAGAGCTGAGAGGGAGACAGTTCATGATCATACCCAGGAAATGGACATAGAGAAGAAGGGAATGAGGCATCTTTTTACTTGTTATCATTCAAAACCACTTTTCTATGAAGAATAATAACTTGTTTTCCTGTGCGCTTGGCATATGGATAGGGTTAAAAAACATTTGATGTAGGGGCCAGGGTTTGAGGCTATGTACTACCATTTATTATTATAAACACCATGATTACCACCCTGAAGTTGAAACAGAGAGAGGGAGAGAGGTACTACGGAAGCCCATCACTGCCATCTCGCCTCTCGCCTCTCGCCTCTCGCCTCTCGTCTCTCGTCTCTCACCTCTGGCCTCTCGCATCTCACTTTTTAAATCTCGCCTCTTGCCTCTGGCCTCTTGCATCTCACCACGTTTTCCATCTGCATAGTGGAGATTCCACCTTTTACCAAGGGAACTGAAACCAGGGGAATTCCAACATGTGGCACTTCAATCACATGTGGCATGGTGGCATGGTAGTCCTACATTGTGTCCTTGCTTTTTATTAGTAAATCAATGATGCGTTTCAGGATAATGAGTCATAATAATATTTTAAACAATTATAGAAAAAATTATGATGTGTTACTGGAAAACGAGTTACATACAGGGCACAAAAATAGAATTTTGAATTACAATTGTATTTTAACCCTCTTCTTCACTCTCCCACTCCTCTGCATGTAGGACGGTCACCCTCTCTCCCCATATATACTTCCCCCTCTCCCTCTCTCCCTCTCTCCCTCCCCCTCTTCTCTGTCTTTCATACCTGTTTTTTGGCCCAGGAGTGATATCTCTCACCTCTCGTCCCTCAACTCTCCCCTCTCACCTTTCCCCTAATGAGAGGAAATATTAGTCACACTGAATAATGTTTCCAATTCAATAGTCTAATTCCTTGCATACCTTCGAGTTTATATTGATGTGTTACAGGGAAATGAGTCACAATGATATACTGTTTATTTCCCATATTTTCATTCATCAAACTCTCCCTCTCACCCTCCCTCTCACCCTCCCTCTCCCTCTCCCTCTCACCCTCCCTCTCCCTCTCACCCTACCTCTCCTTCTTACCCTCCCTTCTCCTCTCACCCTACCTCTCCCCCTCCCTCTCCCTCTCCCTCTCACCCTCCCTCTCCCTCTCACCCTCTCTCTCCCTCTCACCCTCCCTCTCCCTCTCACCCTACCTCTCCTTCTTACCCTCCCTTCTCCTCTCACCCTACCTCTCCCCCTCCCTCTCCCTCTCCCTCTCCCTCTCACCCTCCCTCTCCCTCTCCCTCTCGCCCTACCTCTCCCTCTCACCCTCCCTCTCCTTCTCACCCTCATACCTAGAGTCAAGGAAGTCTGCCATTATAAGTTCAGTCTCATTGAAAAAATGGATCTACTATATGGGAAACGGAAGGCAAGAGGCGAGAGGCGAGACACGAGAGGCGAGACACGAGAGGCGAGAGGCGAGAGGCGAGACTTAGAAGGTGAGAGGCGAGACTTAGAAGGTGAGAGGCGAGAATTCAAAAGTGAGATGCGAGAGGCGAGAGGCGAGAGGTGAGAGGCGAGAGGCGAGATGGCAGCGATGGGCTTCCGTAAGTACCAGCCTAAATCTCTCTGTGTACAGTGGCACAACCTCTGGTGGAGATCATAGAGGGGTCAGGGGTGATGCACAGGCCTGTGGGGAAGATCATGGAAGGGTCAGGGGTGATGCACAGGCCTATGGGGAAGATTGGCATTTGTGCGAGTCCCCTTAACGGTGAGATGTCATTGTCGAAATGTAGCGCATATGTCGTAATTGGTGGCCCACTTTGCGGTAGTGGCCGCTTTGCGGTAGTGGCTTGACCTACATTATGCAGGTCAAAAACAACAATTTATAATATATGTTAGCTTAAGTTTTTCGAATCCTGTTAGTTTAAGTTTTTCTCAAAAGATATTAGGGACATTTAGCAACCCCGACACTAACGCTAACGCTAACGTATCTTTTCTGAGGACTACGTCACCACTAGGTGTGCTATTGTGCTTGCTACCTGAGATACGGACGTCAATTATGCTAAGAGGTGTGTCAATACGTTCCCAACGTATGTCTATTTCACGCTAAAATAATGGACAATTATCATTTTATTTTTATGTACAAATGAGCGGAAGGTGTTCTATTATATTTATTATTTAAAAAGGCCCCCCCAGGAAGATCACCTTAGTGAGGACCGTGTCCTTTTCTACTGATTATATCTCTTTGTATATGTAATTTGTGAATAAAAGTTTTATATATATAAGTAGGACATCATGTATTTTAAGGACGGCCCATAACGTTACCACCATTGAATAACGTTAGTGAAATGGCTATATCTAGCCACCATGTTTAACAGTGTTGTTTAGGGCAGTTATTGGAAAGAAGCAATACCAATATAATCAGAGTCTCCATGTACACAGTCAATGCATGAATGGTTCATATAAGTTGAGGAATGTTCAATTATTGGTCTGACAATAAGACTATAAATCAGCAGGACTAGTGCCAGACCCAGGGGGTGTGCTACATTGTGGTTCACTCTGCTGTGCTATGGTGGATGCACACAGACAACACCAGACAGCAGCTCAGCAACCTGTAGCTAGTTATTGTACCTCTTACCTTGTGTCTAGACCTTGCCAACCTGCAGGAGGCAATAGCAATATCACACCTGGCCCATGCTAGTTAATGTTTATGTTTAATGTACGAGTAAACATGTTTAATTATATGAGTGCATTGTAATCAATCATGACTATTGACTCATTCATATTCCAGGGTCAGAAAGGATTAGAATTTAATACAGTTGTTGGTGCGTGCAAAATAATGGTAAGCTTAAATGGATTATCATGGGTTGAATTACAAATATTCATATAACCGGATGTTTTCTGTGCCGCAGCTCAGAAAAGACTCTTAGAAAAGCTGCAGACTATTCAAAATTCATTCCACAGAATAGCCTACAACCTAGGAAAAAGAGATAATACTAGGGACCATCAGACAAAATATACTGACAACTTTACACGTAGATTAATCAATGTAGAAGGGACCACTTGGAAGAGCTAAGACTATCATCGAAACGGATACCCATTTCCAGAACTATCACTTATTTTGTACTATGTTATATTTGGAAATAAAAACTTTACATTTCTCTATTCTCAATTACTCAATTTAGTCAAGAAAAGTTACCACGTGTGTAATAATTGTCCCATCTGATCATAATATTGGTGTCATTGTTAGTGAAAAATATTGTTATAAGTTAGTATAGTATAGCTAGAGGGGGACCCCTTCTATTTAGGGAGGAGACCCAAGCCACCTCAACACCTAGAGTATAAATCCTTAGATTAATAGAATATAGAACTTCATTAATAATAATCTAGTATACATTCACATTGTGAAGAAGCGTCTTTTTGTAACAAACTATTTGAATGTTTCGGCCTGAAAGTGAATAATAAAATAGAATTAGATATATATTCATTATTGAATTTGTAATGAAGCCCCAATATAATGTCCCATGAATAATCAATAGTATATGCACATAATGTTAACATAGGAGACCCTCGGTGGTGGGGGGCAGGAGGGGGAGGGGGTAGGGGCAGAGGATTGGGGGGGGGGCGGGGGGCAGGAGGGGGCGGGGGTAGGGGCAGAGGATTCGGGGGGGGGCGGGGCTAGGGGCAAAGGATTGGGGAGGGGCGGGGCTAGGGGCAAAGGATTGGGGAGGGGCGGGGCTAGGGGCAAAGGATTGGGGAGGGGCGGGGGGCAGGAGGGGGCGGGGGTAGGGGCAGAGGATTGGGGGGGGGCGGGGGGCAGGAGGGGGCGGGGGTAGGGGCAGAGGATTGGGGGGGGGGGGCGGGGGGCAGGAGGGGGCGGGGGTAGGGGCAGAGGATTGGGGGGGGCGGGGGGCAGGAGGGGGAGGGGGTAGGGGCAGAGGATTGGGGGGGGGCGGGGGGCAGGAGGGGGCGGGGGTAGGGGCAGAGGATTGGGGGGGGGGGCGGGGGGCAGGAGGAAGTCTGCTAAACTAGAGTTAAAATTGATATATTCTGAGTATATTCGACTGTATACTGTATTTTATTCATTCAATAAATCAGTCTGGTTATGTTGACTGTATCTTGAACCTGATTTCTCACATTTCTAACCAAGGTTATTTAAGACGATTGTTGAAGTTGAATAGGGGACTTGCATGTGCCACTGCGCATGCGTTTCGCAGTGCATCATGGGATGGATTCTGAGGAAATATGACATACAAATATTTGGCAACATTTTTATCGAAAAATTCAAGAATGTTTTCACCAATATCAAAGCTTTTATAAATGATCTTTGAAAACCAAATTCATGATGGGAAAGATGGGAACTTGTGTTATGGAAACGTGTATAGCACATGGATATTGACCATAAAATATTAATAGATATTCCATGCTGAACATGGCATGTTTTCTATAGATTTTAGGCAGTACCATTAATCCTATAATTCCATGCGAATCAGAATTCAAAATGGCGGTTATGCAAATCCCCTACTGCACATTCTCCTCAACTTCCCATGACCGAAACATTTCCGATCCCTGTACATGAGTGTGGAGAAGGACAGGGAGAATGAGAGAGGGCAATAGGGAAACCTTCAATTCACCCATAGATATACAGGATAGGAGGCCATTATTAGGGTAACAGTCAATCAACCCATAGTTATACAGGAGGCCATTATTAGGGTAACAGTCAATCAACCCATAGTTATACAGGAGGCCATTATTAGGGTAACAGTCAATCAACCCATAGTTATACAGGAGGCCATTGATAGGGTAACAGTCAATCAACCCATAGTTATACTGGAGGCTATTATTAGGGTAACAGTCAATCAACCCATAGTTATACAGGAGGCCATTATTAGGGTAACAGTCAATCAACCCATAGTTATACAGGAGGCCATTATTAGGGTAACAGTCAATCAACCCATAGTTATACAGGAGGCCATTATTAGGGTAACAGTCAATCAACCCATAGTTATACAGGAGGCCATTATTAGGGTAACAGTCAATCAACCCATAGTTATACAGGAGGCCATTATTAGGGTAACAGTCAATCAGCCCATAGTTATACAGGAGGCCATTATTAGGGTAACAGTCAATCAACCCATAGTTATACAGGAGGCCATTATTAGGGTAACAGTCAATCAACCCATAGTTATACAGGAGGCCATTATTAGGGTAACAGTCAATCAACCCATAGTTATACAGGAGGCCATTATTAGGGTAACAGTCAATCAACCCATAGTTATACAGGAGGCCATTATTAGGGTAACAGTCAATCAACCCATAGTTATACTGGGGGCCATTATTAGGGTAACAGGCAATCAACCCATAGTTATACTGGAGGCCATTATTAGGGTAACAGTCAATCAACCCATAGTTATACTGGAGGCTATTATTAGGGTAACAGTCAATCAACCCATAGTTATACTGGGGGCCATTATTAGGGTAACAGTCAATCAGCCCATAGTTATACTGGAGGCCATTATTAGGGTAACAGTCAATCAACCCATAGTTATACTGGAGGCCATTATTAGGGTAACAGTCAATCAACCCATAGTTATACTGGAGGCCATTATTAGGGTAACAGTCAATCAACCCATAGTTATACTGGAGGCCATTATTAGGGTAACAGTCAATCAACCCATAGTTATACTGGAGGCCATTATTAGGGTAACAGTCAATCAACCCATAGTTATACTGGGGGCCATTATTAGGGTAACAGTCAATCAACCCATAGTTATACAGGGGGCCATTATTAGGGTAACAGTCAATCAACCCATAGTTATACTGGAGGCCATTATTAGGGTAACAGTCAATCAACCCATAGTTATACAGGAGGCCATTATTAGGGTAACAGTCAATCAACCCATAGTTATACAGGAGGCCATTATTAGGGTAACAGTCAATCAACCCATAGTTATACAGGGGGCCATTATTAGGGTAACAGTCAATCTACCCATAGTTATACAGGAGGCCATTATTAGGGTAACAGTCAATCAACCCATAGTTATACTGGAGGCCATTATTAGGGTAACAGTCAATCAACCCATAGTTATACAGGAGGCCATTATTAGGGTAACAGTCAATCAACCCATAGTTATACAGGAGGCCATTATTAGGGTAACAGTCAATCAACCCATAGTTATACTGGAGGCCATTATTAGGGTAACAGTCAATCAACCCATAGTTGTACAGGAGGCCATTATTAGGGTAAGAGTCAATCAACCCATAGTTATACTGGAGGCCATTATTAGGGTAACAGTCAATCAACCCATAGTTATACTGGAGGCCATTATTAGGGTAACAGTCAATCAACCCATAGTTATACTGGGAGCCATTATTAGGGTAACAGTCAATCAGCCCATAGTTATACTGGAGGCCATTATTAGGGTAACAGTCAATCAACCCATAGTTATACTGGAGGCCATTATTAGGGTAACAGTCAATCAACCCATAGTTATACAGGGGGCCATTATTAGGGTAACAGTCAATCAACCCATAGTTATACAGGAGGCCATTATTAGGGTAACAGTCAATCAACCCATAGTTATACTGGAGGCCATTATTAGGGTAACAGTCAATCAACCCATAGTTATACTGGAGGCCATTATTAGGGTAACAGTCAATCAACCCATAGTTATACTGGAGGCCATTATTAGGGTAACAGTCAATCAACCCATAGTTATACTGGAGGCCATTATTAGGGTAACAGTCAATCAACCCATAGTTATACTGGAGGCCATTATTAGGGTAACAGTCAATCAACCCATAGTTATACTGGAGGCCATTATTAGGGTAACAGTCAATCAACCCATAGTTATACAGGAGGCCATTATTAGGGTAACAGTCAATCAACCCATAGTTATACTGGGGGCCATTATTAGGGTAACAGTCAATCAACCCATAGTTATACAGGGGGCCATTATTAGGGTAACAGTCAATCAACCCATAGTTATACTGGAGGCCATTATTAGGGTAACAGTCAATCAACCCATAGTTATACAGGAGGCCATTATTAGGGTAACAGTCAATCAACCCATAGTTATACTGGAGGCCATTATTAGGGTAACAGTCAATCAACCCATAGTTATACTGGAGGCCATTATTAGGGTAACAGTCAATCAACCCATAGTTATACAGGAGGCCATTATTAGGGTAACAGTCAATCAACCCATAGTTATACTGGAGGCCATTATTAGGGTAACAGTCAATCAACCCATAGTTATACAGGAGGCCATTATTAGGGTAACAGTCAATCAACCCATAGTTATACTGGAGGCCATTATTAGGGTAACAGTCAATCAACCCATAGTTATACAGGAGGCCATTATTAGGGTAACAGTCAATCAACCCATAGTTATACAGGAGGCCATTATTAGGGTAACAGTCAATCAACCCATAGTTATACAGGAGGCCATTATTAGGGTAACAGTCAATCAACCCATAGTTATACTGGAGGCCATTATTAGGGTAACAGTCAATCAACCCATAGTTATACTGGGGGCCATTATTAGGGTAACAGTCAATCAGCCCATAGTAATACTGGAGGCCATTATTAGGGTAACAGTCAATCAACCCATAGTTATACAGGATAGGAGGCCATTATTAGGGTAACAGTCAATCAACCCATAGTTATACTGGAGGCCATTATTAGGGTAACAGTCAATCAACCCATAGTTATACTGGAGGCCATTATTAGGGTAACAGTCAATCAACCCATAGTTATACTGGAGGCCATTATTAGGGTAACAGTCAATCAACCCATAGTTATACTGGAGGCCATTATTAGGGTAACAGTCAATCAACCCATAGTTATACAGGAGGCCATTATTAGGGTAACAGTCAATCAACCCATAGTTATACAGGAGGCCATTATTAGGGTAACAGTCAATCAACCCATAGTTATACAGGGGGCCATTATTAGGGTAACAGTCAATCAACCCATAGTTATACTGGAGGCCATTATTAGGGTAACAGTCAATCAACCCATAGTTATACTGGAGGCCATTATTAGGGTAACAGTCAATCAACCCATAGTTATACAGGAGGCCATTATTAGGGTAACAGTCAATCAACCCATAGTTATACTGGAGGCCATTATTAGGGTAACAGTCAATCAACCCATAGTTATACTGGAGGCCATTATTAGGGTAACAGTCAATCAACCCATAGTTATACTGGAGGCCATTATTAGGGTAACAGTCAATCAACCCATAGTTATACTGGAGGCCATTATTAGGGTAACAGTCAATCAACCCATAGTTATACTGGAGGCCATTATTAGGGTAACGGTCAATCAACCCATAGTTATACAGGAGGCCATTATTAGGGTAACAGTCAATCAACCCATAGTTATACTGGAGGCCATTATTAGGGTAACAGTCAATCAACCCATAGTTATACTGGAGGCCATTATTAGGGTAACAGTCAATCAACCCATAGTTATACTGGAGGCCATTATTAGGGTAACAGTCAATCAACCCATAGTTATACAGGGGGCCATTATTAGGGTAACAGTCAATCAACCCATAGTTATACAGGAGGCCATTATTAGGGTAACAGTCAATCAACCCATAGTTATACAGGAGGCCATTATTAGGGTAACAGTCAATCAACCCATAGTTATACAGGAGGCCATTATTAGGGTAACAGTCAATCAACCCATAGTTATACAGGAGGCCATTATTAGGGTAACAGTCAATCAACCCATAGTTATACAGGAGGCCATTATTAGGGTAACAGTCAATCAACCCATAGTTATACTGGAGGCCATTATTAGGGTAACAGTCAATCAACCCATAGTTATACTGGAGGCCATTATTAGGGTAACAGTCAATCAACCCATAGTTATACAGGAGGCCATTATTAGGGTAACAGTCAATCAACCCATAGTTATACAGGAGGCCATTATTAGGGTAACAGTCAATCAACCCATAGTTATACTGGGGGCCATTATTAGGGTAACAGGCAATCAACCCATAGTTATACTGGAGGCCATTATTAGGGTAACAGTCAATCAACCCATAGTTATACTGGAGGCTATTATTAGGGTAACAGTCAATCAACCCATAGTTATACTGGAGGCCATTATTAGGGTAACAGTCAATCAACCCATAGTTATACTGGAGGCTATTATTAGGGTAACAGTCAATCAACCCATAGTTATACAGAGGGCCATTATCATGTTGGGAAGTTGTTGAGATGAGGTAAGAAAACTTAGCTAGAGTTTAACCATCCTGAGGAGGTACATATCTTTACTATCTTGTAAATGTTCCCTAACTTAAGAATGTTTTAAATAACTGTGAATCATACGTTCATGAATTTGCTTCACATTAGATTAGCTTCCTATTAGGCAGAAGATGACTCATGCACACACAAAACAGGCTTTATAGAGGATCATGCCCTGAATCTATATGGCAACCTCAGCAAATTTACAATCCTGCAAACCAGTCCAACCCATTCATTTAAATTGTCAGTGATACTAGTTTACACAAATTGACTTTTCTCTAAATGGAGGAGTGTGTGTTGAATACCTAAATTTAAACAATCCTTTTTTTAAATGAACATATCAAATCAGGAAATGTAAAGAAGTATACGCCATCCCCAATAGTATTTTCACGGCTATCAAAATTTGAAGTATATAATAGCCTAGACTTCCCCTGACATTCCTGAAACTATAGCGGGCACACTAGCTGGATTGTCACTCTACATCAAGTGTATAAACCTGCATGTTGGCTGCCTTTTAGCATAAGAAACATTTTCACATGGGGGCAGTTGACAAAATGAACCTAAAATGTATTTTTACCTTTAAGAGTGAATGCAGTTGTTGGAATAAGGGTAGATACCTCTCTGGTAGGAATAAGGGTAGATACCTCTCTGGTAGGAATAAGGGTAGATGCCTCTCTGGTTGGAATAAGGGTAGATCCCTCTCTGGTTGGAATAAGGGTAGATACCTCTCTGGTAGGAATAAGGGTAGATGCCTCTCTGGTTGGAATAAGGGTAGATACCTCTCTGGTAGGAATAAGGGTAGATTCCTCTCTGGTTGGAATAAGGGTAGTTCCCTCTCTGGTTGGAATAAGGGTAGATCCCTCTCTGGTTGGAATAAGGGTAGATACCTCTCTGGTTGGAATAAGGGTAGTTCCCTCTCTGGTTGGAATAAGGGTAGATACCTCTCTGGTTGGAATAAGGGTAGATCCCTCTCTGGTTGGAATAAGGGTAGATGCCTCTCTGGTTGGAATAAGGGTAGATGCCTCTCTGGTTGGAATAAGGGTAGATGCCTCTCTGGTTGGAATAAGGGTAGTTCCCTCTCTGGTTGGAATAAGGGTAGATACCTCTCTGGTAGGAATAAGGGTAGATCCCTCTCTGGTTGGAATAAGGGTAGATGCCTCTCTGGTTGGAATAAGGGTAGATGCCTCTCTGGTTGGAATAAGGGTAGATACCTCTCTGGTTGGAATAAGGGTAGATGCCTCTCTGGTTGGAATAAGGGTAGATGCCTCTCTGGTTGGAATAAGGGTAGATACCTCTCTGGTTGGAATAAGGGTAGATCCCTCTCTGGTTGGAATAAGGGTAGATCCCTCTCTGGTTGGAATAAGGGTAGTTCCCTCTCTGGTAGGAATAAGGGTAGATCCCTCTCTGGTAGGAATAAGGGTAGATAAATCTCTGGTAGGAATATAGACCTGTATATGCGCCTATTGGTTGAATGTGTCTGTTGTTGTATTGAGGTTTGGTGCTTCTTTCATTTAAAGTATGGGATGTGTATCTCTTGTTGGAGTAGATGTGGATGCAACTCTCCATGCAATGGTGCTAGTCTTTTGTGTAAAATCACGGAGGCTATGGCAGGAATGAGCGTCTGGTTGAACACTACGTTCAGTCACAAAGGCTATGGCAGGAATGAGCGTCTGGTTGAACAAGTGCGCACACTGTCTGGGCATTCATGGTTGACTGGCTCTGACGTCATGGTGCTCCTCAACTGTACACATACTAGCTACGACTGTCTGGTCTCTTACACTCCAAAAAGAAGTGGTTTGGAAACTACAGCTCGACAAACTATGAGTTAATCCCGAAGCATACCCACAAGAGGTTCAGGGAAGTGAGGGAAGTCTTACATTATTGTGTATAGTATGCATCTATAGCATGTAGACGCAACAAACATGCTCCACCGATTTCTCACTAAAGATTAGGCACCAGTCGCCCCAGGAAGCCAAAAACCAAGTTAGCTTTCTCCATAAACAATAGTCGTTCCAGAACTGCTAGGTTATACCAGGGAATTAGCCAGATTAACTAAAATGGGGCTTCCACATACAAGGCAAACGACCGACAAAAGACGACCGACAAAAGGGGAACAGGGGGACCGACAGAGGCAGGGTACCAATTGTCGGTCCCTGGTATTTACATGCACGACAAAAAGTGACTATTTTGGTCACCGACAATTGGTCACCACAAGAGATTAAATTGTTCTGCTAAGCTGGCTAACTTTTATGAGGATTTGATATTTTAAGATTGTAGTCTGGGGGACTTTTCCCATCATATGGACGAAAATATTTTGAAAATATTTTGATATTTAGCGTTTTTATGGCCACATAAGTCTATGGGTGCGAGATTTTTTATTTTTCCTGAATTTTGATGAAAGTTTTAGGCCTATATAAGTTAGTTATTATCTCGAGTACCTCTGGTTGACACATGCGAACATTTTGCAGTACATTAGTACATTTATTTTAAGTTATTTTTATCATTTCACTTGATTTTTTATTAATTTAGGGCCATTTTGGCCATATTTTACTGTCTATTTCGATATGTGGGTGTTTTCATGGTGCTGAATATGCTTATGACCATTTTGGTGAATAGTTTGGAGTTAATTTGTACATTTGTTTTTATCATTTCTATTGATTTATGATTAATTATTGGTATTTTTAGTGATTATTTCGACTATTTCGACTTAAAAAGTGAAAATGTATGAATTTTTGTTAGTATTGTTAATATGTGATCTATTCGGATTAATGATTTAACTAATTATCGTGGTGAAGGTAAATATCAATAATAAATAATATGCAGATCGATCAGGAACAATAAGAACAATATAAGAAGTCTCACTAGCTCACTCTCTCTAGCCGCTGAAAATCCAGTCAGTCCCATAACACAAGGCAGTGAACATGACTCTGTTTGCCCAGCCTATTTTTAAAATATATATTTCAAATTAATATAACTAGTAATATCAAGGAGAGTTTTGTAGAGTCTGGAGATCGATGCTTTGCTAATAATTATATATATGTAGAAACATGACCAGAAATGTCCACACAGTAATAAATCAAATGTCTAGCCATATATGGAAATATATTAAAACCTATATTCGGTATATTTAATTAAAGAAATATTAAGTTAAATAGGTATGCTACAATGTGGTGTGATATACTGTACGATTGGGAGACTTTTGAAGTTGAAATAATCCCTAACAAATACCAATAAATAATTATAAATCAATAGAAATGATAAAAAATAAATGTACAAATCAACGCCAAACTATTCACCAAAATCAGGGACTTGCAAACCACGCATAAATCGAAATATTCACTAAAAATGGCAATAATTCTATATAAATCAATTAAAACGATTAAAATAAATGTACAAATATGCTCTAAACTCCACAGAAGTGAACAGGAATGAACAGGAGGCTCAACAAGATCATAAGCACCTTTCGTTTGGCCAGAAAAACAGGGGGAAAACAATAATTTAGGGTCCCGACAACAATTTAGGGTCACAACAATCGGTCACCCCTCCCGACAAGTTCTAAAATTTTAGAACTTGTCGGGAGGGGTCCACGACAGGTCACCGACAAGCCACCGACAATCGTGAGGGGGTCACTGATTGTCGGTCACCCGGTATCCACATGCACGATTGTCGGTCACCTCTGGTGACCGATTGTCGGTGACCAGAATTTTGTCGGCTGCCTTGTATGTGGAACACGGGCTTTAGAATCCTTCAGTTGCCAAGTCATGGGGCAACCGCAATCTGTCGATTAATGGAAAGATTCAAGTCTGTAATTCGCTGCTACTATCAAAGGGACAGCACATCCTCTCGTGTATAAGCATAACAGAAAAAAAAATCAGAGAAGTAGAAAAATCTCTGCTCGAATTTATTAACAGCAGATCGTATAAGATCAGCACCTCTTGGTTGTCGCAAAGTATTGAAGGAGGAGGTCTAAAACTTAGAGCTCTTAGAGATGTTATCGCTGTAAACAGAGTCAGATGGGCACAGCGAGCTCTACAAAATCTGCATAATAAATGGTTGTGTTTGTTAAAAACAGTGGAAGAAAGATCTATTGAGGAAATTTTCCGTACACGCAGTAAACCTCAAAATAACCTAGATCCCTTTTACCAAGAAATGTTTAGAATTTGGAAAAAACTCTACTATTCTCAATCCCCAGAGGGCAGTGGAGAAATATTAAGAGAAAGAATCTGGGGTAATACGCATATTCGCTGTAATAAAAAAACCATACCTTTCCCAGATGGAGAAGGGCGGGTATTACGTGTCTGGGATGTGCTCGACAAAAACTTACAATTTATGTCGATGGAACAACTCCAAAACACATACAATTTGAGAACTAATTTTTATGGAAAGGCTTCAGCTCAAACATGCCATCCCAAGGGATTGGCTAAGAGTTGTCGCCCAGGAAGGCAACGGAGTCGAGATTGGAAATGAAATCCTAATCAAAATAGGGTCGGAAAAAATGAATATTGAGGGCATTTCCGCCAAACAAATACATACGGCATTGCTTAGACATGAAAAAACTTAGAAAATGGTCAAGAATTTTAGGAATTCAAAATCTGCTTAGATCGGAAAAAGAATGGGGAGCATACTTCTCCTATCCGTACCTTACCACACATGATGTTCGATTGCAGGCTTTACGGTATAAAGTCTTGCACAGAAATATTTGCTGTAATCAATATTTAAAAAGAATCAAAATCAAAGAAAGTCTGACCTGTTCATATTGTGATGAGGAGGATGGCATTGTCCACTTCTTCACGAAATGTGAACCTGTCAAGGTGTTTTGGAAAGATCTAACTTCATGGTTAAATAACGCAGGAGACTTAAGAAATCTTTTTGAAGAAGCTCCTTCTGCAGAGAATATTATCCTGGGTCTTCTAGGTAATGACTCCAAGACGCATAGAGTTAACTTCATTTTGCTAGCGGCCAAATCTTATATACATAGGCAAAGGCTGTTCGGCAATAATAATATCAGGTTGGAACCCTTGAATGAATTTAAAAACAGAGTCGAAGCGATGAGGGTGGCAGCTAAATACAACCCCTCGGTTAGCAAACTCTACGACAGGTGGAAAAACTTTCTCTTTAATATTTGAAAATCTTATGTAATACCTCTCTTATGCATGTATAGATCCACATTGTTTTAACAAATTAACAAAAAGCAGAGTTGATCAAATCCTTCGCCTTTTATTTTACATATGAAATAACAACAAAAATCAAAATTTAATGAGAAGGTGAATGTTTCCTCTCATACCGTTGAACATACACTTTTATGTCAACATGTTTTCATGAATAAAAATCCGATGTTGGACAAAATAAAAAAAAAAGAATCCTTCAGTCAGTTATTTGACAATGCTATACGCGAGGGACGAAAATTGCAAGATGGCCAACAAGCCTAAGATGGCGGAAGCACTGGGTTTGGACGACTGGCCGGCTGGTGCCAAAACAGAGAAGGCTTCTTGAGACTTTATTGTATGTCTAGGCCTAATATTAATTAATTAGTGGGTCGGGGGAAGTACTATAGAAAGGGGGCAGCCCCCCCCCCCCGACACACACATACATACACACCCACATACAGTCAGGGGTCAGATTGTTCCCGCGGAGAAACGGGTCATTTTTCATTCATAAACGTGGATTGCGAAATCAGAAATAAGGGTATGTATGAATTTTGCAACTGAACTCAGCGAAATGCTGAAAAAGGGGTGTATATATATATATGTGGTGCGCGGCTCTGGATTGACATTTGTTAAACCAGAGCCGGGGCTACGCGGCTGTTGTACCAGTCCCGCTAAGTAAGTCTAGAGTAGCCGCGCTGGTCGCGGTTGTGGTGGGTTTTGACCGATAGAGGTCGTTGTATTTCGGTGGTCTGTATTTTAACTTTTTTATTGCTGTGTGATACTGCTTGTTCCATATATTTACTGTTATTCCTTCCTTATACACCCATTGTGTATGCACACCTATGTATTGATTACTCGATATGACGTATTGTATTGTTGTTGTTCTCGTGAGAGCAGCCCGGGTGAGGAACAGAAGTATATAAAGAGAGAAGCTGGCGAGGTCCATTAGATCCTGTTGTTGTCGTTGTCTTTATTCGATAGATTAAGTCTCATAGTCGCTTAAGGCCGTCGATCGGACACTACAATTTGGTGCCGTGACCAGGATATCATATTTTTACTCTGTGATGATTTTTATATTGTTTGAGTGTCAAATTTACCTACTATTGTTGCTTGCGTTAAAACTTACTTGTAAACCTTATGGTATAGACTCTTATGTAAGGTCTAAAGCGGTTGTGCCCTCCTAACAATAAAAGGGGAGGGGCATTGTGGTGCGCGGCTCTGGATTGACATTTGTTAAACCAGAGCCGGGGCTACGCGGCTGTTGTACCAGTCCCGCTAAGTAAGTCTAGAGTAGCCGCGCTGGTCGCGGTTGTGGTGGGTTTTGACCGATAGAGGTCGTTGTATTTCGGTGGTCTGTATTTTAACTTTTTTATTGCTGTGTGATACTGCTTGTTCCATATATTTACTGTTATTCCTTCCTTATACACCCATTGTGTATGCACACCTATGTATTGATTACTCGATATGACGTATTGTATTGTTGTTGTTCTCGTGAGAGCAGCCCGGGTGAGGAACAGAAGTATATAAAGAGAGAAGCTGGCGAGGTCCATTAGATCCTGTTGTTGTCGTTGTCTTTATTCGATAGATTAAGTCTCATAGTCGCTTAAGGCCGTCGATCGGACACTACATATATATATATATATAATATTTTTATTCAAGATTCCAATACATTTACAGTATGATTCATATTCAATAGTATTCAAAAATCAGGAAGTGGGTTAGGACATCTGCATGGGTTCATGCAGGTCTTCCAACGACCTCCCGGGTATTTTTAATGCTAGAGCAGTATCTGAATAACTTGTGGTGCAAAATATATTTTATTATGACAGAAACTCTGCATTAAGTCATGTTTAGGCTACATGGGATATTCCTTCAAGTTTGTGTTATTATTTTATACTAGATTAATGGATAACTTGAAATCATAAAGGGGTCCCTTTTGGCATGGCATTTTCCGCGTTTTGCCACAAAATATAGTCCTGGCCCCTCCCATCCCCGTGGCTATGCCTTGATCAAAGTGACAATATCCTACTACCCACCCCTGCTACCCTCTGGTGTCAACTACTGTTACCACACTATAGAATAGAATAGAAAAATCTTTTATTCATCATTTTATTCATCATCGTGGTTGTACATTATGTTATTGATGTGCAGGTCTACAGGCCTCTAGGTACCTTTTAGGATTCATACGTAGTTCTTCCAGCCGTTCCCTTGATATATATACAAAGGGTTAATACATAGTACACAGTACATTTAGGTAAAATCATTTATGCAAGATAAAAAAGTTTAAAACCTATAACTAAGTAATAACATGGCAATCCAGTACAGGATTAAATCTAGGCAAGCAGATGATGCTCAGGGCCTAGTATGTGTGGAAAAAACACTTATAGTTCAACCGAAGCATTAATACAATAATTAATGTAACATAGTACATAATATAATATTTCCTCCAGAGAGGGGCCATTTACTGCCTGTTTTATTGTGTGTAAGTATTTTCTATTGTTTTCCTTAAATGTTTTCTTGACTCTATAGCCTGTTTCTCAGTCGGAAGTGAGTTCCAGGCCATCTTAGCTTTATATAGAAAGCTGTTTTGGTAAATTGCCGATTTTGGACGATTAATTTTCAGATTTTTCCTATTTTTCGCATGAATGTTGGGGGCCGGGAAGCAGCCGTCATTTTCCATCCATGGTATCATCAATGAATATAAAACGTTAATATCTCGGGCCTGGGCTACAACAGAACTTGTACGAACTGTCTGTGACTCCCACTGTGACTCCTGATTGAATTTGTTCTGTAAATAATTCTCGGGTCTAATCTCCTGCTGCCACCTGGTGTCTCGCCTTGCAGTCACATAACCACTAGTGACGCCATCTACCAGAAATTATTAACGTGACATGTCGAATGTCGTAAAATTAAAACTTTGAATCGTGGCTTTCTCACAGCAACAAGTAAAGATAGTTACTAAAACCCATGTACCATGGATAGTTTTTGTGAATCGTTTGTTTTTAGTTGCTTTTGGTGAAAAATTCTCTAAATTGTTGTCGTAAACCTAACACAGAAACGGACAAGATGGCTGCCTCCGGACTAACTTCACTCAAAGTGCAGCTCATTCATGGTAAATAATTCCTCATCTTTACTCTTTTAGCACAAATTGTGACTCAGTTACTTCGCTAGGAAGCAACTTATTCTGAATGTTTGACCTGTAAATCAAAACATGGACGATTGACTTTATAATAACGGACCGGCTGCGGGTCTAACCGTCCAACGTGGCCCCCGGCTTGTGGCCTGCTGTGGCCGGCGTCAGGCGAATGGTTATGACTTATGTAAAATGTCTGTCTCCGGGCTGCATTATGTAGAAAGTATTATATTGAAGTAAACACCAAGACTGGAGTCTATGGGGGGAAGGGGAGGGATGATTGGAGGTGCGTGTGTTAATTGGTGTCAAAACCCACTCCAGTGACTCCAGTCCAACTCCGGTCGGGATAAGGGCTTTTAAAAAAGGGAAGGAGTCTAACTTAATAATGAATAATCTGAATGTATTGTAGCAGCGACTTATTGTAAGCCTACTAGTACTATAACCACAATGATATATTGTGAGGGTAGGGGCTAGTTAGGAGAGGAGAGTAGACACCTCCACCTGTATTAATTACCATATAGCCATTTAATTAGAAGATATTCATTAGTAGCACTAATTACTCGTAATTGATTATCAATTATGACTCTCTTAATTACTGGGTAATCAATAGAACCCTAGTTACTTAAGGTTGATTATCAATTATAATTCTTTCAGGTATCATTCATTCTATCGTGTAATATTTAGAGTCACTATTTTACTGGTAGTTAACTAGTGAGGTTGTGTTTCTGTTTACTACTGAGATTCTTATATTTGATTAACTTTAAAAGTAGCCTCAAAACTACAATATATCTCCATCTTCTCCCTTTGTATTTATCCTTCCACCACAGCAGCTCCGGATTAAAGATATTTTAAACTTTACATAATTAATAATAATCTTCAAAGCGGAATATTAATAATATTTCTCTGCGTATTTTATAATCTGCGAGGACGAGACTAGTGTAGACTTGTGAAGTTGTGTCATTGCAGCTGTGTTTGGGATGTCAAGGTAAACATTAAAAAGGTGCATCTTGTCAAAACATGAATGATTTTTAGTTTTAGCCCCCCCCCCCCCCCCTCCTCGATCAGTAATATAAAATAGTGGCCATCCCTAAGTAAAATGGTGCTATGTATAGAATAGAATAGAATAGAACAGATAATCTTTTATTTGTCCAAATTAAGTACAATTACAGTGGGTTGTAGACAAACAGGTTGACATGCTTATGCATCAAATCAAAGTCCAATATATATCTTCTAGCGGTTACCTTAATTTGGAATAATTTCTAAGATGCTACCTTTGGCTGAACCTTATAGTTGAGTATAAGGTCAAGTGACTAGTAATACATAGAGATAACAATGAGACAGAAAGTAGAAAAATATGGATCATTTCCGTTACCATATAATAAAATACATTATCATATGTTACATATCCTTAAAATATGACTATTTAATGTCACAGTGTAACAATGGTGAGATAATCTGATATAAGTGAGTTTTGTATGATGATCTATTCCACAACTTGTTTTATAACTTCATAATTTGCTTTATGTCTTGTTAACCTCATGTACTTATTACACTCTCTTAATATAACAATCTTCTTCTATAAAGCTAACGGCTGCAAGACCTGGATTCTATCCACAAGCCTGGTTACACATGTGTCGACCTCATGTAAAACTTCAGATAAATCAAGTATTTTCAAATCAAATCAAAAGACAGTGGCTGGAGATTATATAGAATCCAAGATTGTTGACCACAATATTGTAAACATTGAGAAACAAATCTGCCTGGTGGAGGAGCAATAATATGAGTATTGCGTCATCAGACGAACTGGGTGGAAGACACATATCTCCTTCACTGTGTTATTTTGTAAACAGACTAAACTTTTTATATAGAAATAAATAAAACATGTTGAATGTGTTTAGGTTTATATATGTTGAATGGTTATTCTGCTTATAATACAGGTACAGAAATGATCTTTGTTTCTGCATGGTAGGTCTTCCGCCGAGCCCAAAAATTAAAGAACATAATAGATAACACAGTATATCAATCCGCGATACTTACACATTAAATTAGATCAAAGATGTGTAAAGTAGCAATAATTAATGCCGACGATTTGGGGAAAACATGTTTCCTCAGTTCTGTTGATCCTTTTTAACAACATAAAGAAGAAAAGAAATGTGAATTTAAGTTTTACTGAGGAAATAAAAGTTTATTATTATTAAGTTCTTCAATAAAGGTTCAACAAACAATGATTCCACCCCCACCACACACCCGTTAGAGCTTGCCTTAGTGACTTTAGCCCCTGGCCTTGCATTATTCTGTTCCGTGTGCGGGTCCAAGTTTGCATTGTCCCATGTATGAAGAGTTTTATCTAGACATTATACATTTACGATAATCTCATCAGGATTGGATAAAGCCATCTTCAATATGCAGGTCTTCCTCACTAAGCATGAATGAAAGAGAGTAAGATTGAATAGAGTGAATACATAGATGGCAGACAGAAACATTATTATATGTACATTAGGTGGACAGAAGAATGACTTGTCACTGGGTAGAAAATGTCTCTGACATAAATGATAATTCATTCCCATCTTTCTTTCTTTTCAGATTCTAGCAAGTATGAAGCGACCTTGACCCTGCCCCCGGGTCAGCCTGAGTTGACCTTGGCTCACCTCAGTAAGGAGACTGCGCGTGTGACGGAGGTACCCGTCGGCCGCCAGAAACTCATCTGTAAAGGTAGCTTTCTAACCTTTAATGATAATAATAATAATAATAATCTTTAATAATAATAATAATAATCAGTAAGGAGACTGCGCGTGTGACGGAGGTACCTGTCGGCCGCCAGAAACTCATCTGTAAAGGTAGCTTTCTAATCTTTAATATTAATAATAATAATAATAATAATCAGTAAGGAGACTGCGCGTGTGACGGAGGTACCCGTCGGCCGCCAGAAACTCATCTGTAAAGGTAGCTTTCTAATCTTTAATATTAATAATAATAATAATAATCAGTAAGGAGACTGCGCGTGTGACGGAGGTACCCGTCGGCCGCCAGAAACTCATCTGTAAAGGTAGCTTTCTAATCTTTAATATTAATAATAATAATAATAATAATAATAATCAGTAAGGAGACTGCGCGTGTGACGGAGGTACCCGTCGGCCGCCAGAAACTCATCTGTAAAGGTAGCTTTGTAAAGTTGAATAATTTACTAACTGTATATATAATCGTCATAAAAATATTGATAACGCCGTTTTTCATGATGAAGTGGATTAATATGATATTAATTTGGAGGGAGTGGATGGTTGTTAGGTGGGGTTCAATGCATATCTACATTTATCAATAATAAAACAGGTTTTTATTGTTTAATCACGCTTCGAGCACAGAACTACTTTCTTGCCAAACAACACCCGCGTATGGATATGTGTACTACTTTCGGATTCTCTTTACTTCAAAATCACAGCTAGTGGTGCTGATGGGGGCTTCATTTGTTGATTTATGTATACTTACATATATACCATATGGCGTTGTTACAAATTCGTTGCACATTTCTACAGGTGCATGTATGGTAAATGATAACCAAAATTAGCAGAAATATTTGATTTAGGCCTTTGTGAAAAGATAATATACTTTTGATTTAGCTGATCAGACTCGGCCAATATCAGTTAAGATCAACCTGCTGACAGAACGACTTGGGAGTTGGAGGTAGTTGGCATATTTGGTCGGTGCAAAACTGGTTTAAATTAAGCTTTATATAATTTAGGGCCTTGTCAACGCCACGCAAAGAATATGTGGTTGGTACAAAACTAATTAACTTGAGCTTGATCGATGTCAACCTATGTTAGACTGATATTCTTTAATATGCACTTTTTTTTCTTGTCAGTATCATCATATATACAGTTAGTGCGGTTCAAACTTGTAATATTAATAATAATAATAATAATAATAATAATAATAATAATAAATTCTTTGTTCTGCAATATCTACATGTTACAACTGGTGCTACACTTGGGCTAATGCTCTGGTCTCCCAGTGTAGGCCATGTTGGTCGGTGGGCCTGGAAACCCATCCTATGCTATCAGGACCTATCCTATCTATTAATAGCCTTTTCAGTTCCTTACTTCTGCCGCTCTGACGCCATACACTGATTGGCTCACAAAGTAAAAGTTAAAAACGATATTCTAACCATGTTTAAACAACTACTGCTGCTAATGGATCTAGAATAGTTTCTGGTTCTTCTATGTTTTACTCTTTTGCTGCTGCTTGTAACGATGCATGCGGGAAGACCAGGAAAATCTTTTTTCTGAACCAAGAAACAATTTGAGAAACTTTCGAAGATGAGTGATATTTTACCGACAAAATAAAGATTAAATGATTCATATAAAATCTGAATACTAAACTTGTTAAATGTACCATTGGCCCGTGTGCAACAATAACAACAACCCGTAGAAAGGTGTTAGGGGTAGGGTTATGGTTAGCCTAACCCTACCCCGTAGACAGGTGTGTAATTCTGGCCTTACAAACCACCAACTTGTCTCATTCATAATTAACAATACATTTTTACCAATTTTTTCTTCTTTTATGATCCATTAGTGTTTAATTCGTACCCAATTGTTAAGTATATGGCAGCCATTTTGGATAGGTAATGACAATGGTCCTTGGTATTTTTTTTAAAGACTAGACTAAAAAGACTTTACTAGACTTCTATTCTTGGGAGGAAACTGCACTACTTCACTTAGTTCCCATTAAGTTATCATTTGATCCATGAGACCTCATGGTCGTATTTAATTTTCTGCTAATTTTGAGCCAAATCTTTCTTTCTCTTTACAAGGTAAATCTCTGACGGATCAGTTTGCCTCACTCAAGAGTTTAGGAGTCAAAAACAACAGTAAGATAATGGTCATCGGCAAACGGGTAAGTCCAGTCCAGAGTTTGTCCGGAAAGAACTATCAGCAGGGGGAACCTTTCCTCCACCCTAATCCCTAACACAAACATGTATCAATTAGTCCCCGAATGCAAGTGGTGTCAGTATCAATCAGCAGGTGGTCCACTCATCTTTAAACTTTTTTTTAAATTGTAAAACATACTAACTAAATCATTTTTGGAAGTATTCTCCTAGCTATAAGAACTATTCTCATCTTTATTTCATCAATGTGTGACGACTATGAGGAAAGATATTAAAGCTTTGTATTTGTGATGTGACTGTGAGTGGGGGATGCTCAATGATGAAACACATGGTTTTTGTTAGGTGTGACAGTGCACTCGGCCGTGGTGCTGTAATGCCCTGTTATACATAATACCATTCACCGACGGCCGTACAGGTCCAGAAAATCCCGGTTCTGGCTTATACTGAGTCTACAACTCATACAGTGGGCTGCATTTCCCCCTTTGTCATAATATGTTCCAGGGAAATGAGTCACAAGTCGCTAGGCCCCATAAAAATATAGGTGTGTTTCTGATTTATCTGGCTGAAAACTAGGTAGTGGGGAGTGTGGTAACTTTATTTTTTAATTTTCTTAATGTCTACTCTTTCCTCGCCAGGCTTTGCTCCTCATGTATCTAATGTCTACTGTTTCCAGGCAAACCCAGAGAAAGATGTCAACACCAAAGCCATGGACCTGGTAGATTCAGACCTTGCAGCCGTAGAGAAACGTCTTGCAGAACTGACAACTGAAGTGGATGGGTTGGGCAAGGTAAGACCTGCTTACCTATTCGTCTATATTTTATTATTATCTCAATTGTAATGTAAAGAAACCTGACAAAAGAAAAGCAAAAATTGTATAAATAATGCATTCAAATAACGGAAAATCAAACACGATATACCCCAGTATAGCCTGGATCAACTGATTCCGCAGAAGGTTTTGTAAAATTGGAGGTTTGTCATTTTTCCTACAGCAATATGTACATGATGAATATGGAAAAAAATCTATCACAACAACAACAATAATACCTAGCCACATTGTAGGGTTACATTGTAGTGGTTGTTAGTACAATAATACCTACTCTATACTGTAGGGTTACCTGCCTGATGATCTAATACTCTATATTGTAGGGCTACCTGCCTGATGATCTAATACTCTATATTGTAGGGTTACCTGCCTGATGATCTAATACTCTATATTGTAGGCCTGATGATCTAATACTCTATATTGTAGGCCTGATGATCTAATACTCTATATTGTAGGGTTACCTGCCTGATGATCTAATACTCTATATTGTTGGGCTGATGATCTAATACTCTATATTGTAGGGTTACCTGCCTGATGATCTAATACTCTATATTGTAGGGCTACCTGCCTGATGATCTGGTTGCTGAGGCGGTGAGGAAGCTGACTGTGCGTGTGCGGGCATGTGCTGAGGACTTGACACGGCTGCTGGAGCGGCTCGACTCACTCACACTGGCTGAGGCTGCGCCCGAGGTGCGGCAGCGCAGGAAGAGTCTCGTCAACTCCCTACAGGTAACATTTCTACTGTAGTCCCCTACAGGTAACATTTCTACTGTAGTCCCCTACAGGTAACATTTCTACTGTAGTCCTCTATAGTTATCCACCATTTCTACTGATATCAGTATCTTGCAAAGATTCAAATCTCGCTGAAATTCCACCATTCATAACAACATTTCTCCACAGTTTTTAACAAAAATATCAAAATCTGTTGAAAAAATAACAAATTCCAAAATCTGATTTTTTTTATTTTTTTTTTGGTGGTCATCCAAATTGTATGTAATATTGTGTACAATGTAGTAGTGTCACTTTCTTTGTCCCTCAATGTCACTTATCCTTAAATACTTACTAACGGTTGGTGGAATGAATATTGCACATGTCGTGTAGCCAGGAATGCAATATTCTTAATGACTGAAACCAACAAGTCAGTCATTAATGCTACAATATTTGTTCACATCAGGGCTCATAGATTTGTCTTTTTTCTTTTCCAGGCTAACTTAGATAAATGTGATGGTTTGCGGACAGCTCTGGAGACACGGCGAGACAGTTGATGCGTGTAGTTGTATAGTGACTTGGTGGATTTACTTATATCTTGTAAACAGCTGTATACCATTCCTTATGATGCCGCGGCCAGAAAGTTAACAACTTGTTGTCTCAAACGCACAATGTGTGTATGAAATGAATAGTGAGCAACTACTGCTATCCTTTATTTTGTGTGTAATTATTCTATAAAGAGGTGAATAGTGGGTTTGCATGTCCGCCAGATTGAATCTTGATCCACATGGAATTATGGGAGTTGTTGACAACTCAACTGACAACTCAACTGAAAACATTATGATCGTAATGATTTTTGTTCAGCAATTTATTGAACGCGATCCGAGGCGTTTCGCCTTTAGTCTGGCTTCATCAGGGAATTAGTGTAAATGCTATAGAAAACATGTTCAGCATGTAAATACATGTGTTTTACATGTTATGTTCAGCATGTAAATACATGTGTTTTACATGTTATGTTCAACATGTAAATACATGTGTTTTACATGTTATGTTCAGCATGTAAATACATGTGTTTTACATGTTATGTTCAGCATGTAAATACATGTGTTTTACATGTTATGTTCAGCATGTAAATACATGTGTTTTACATGTTATGTTCAGCATGTAAATACATGTGTTTTACATGTTTCAATAAACAATACATAGTGAGAGTGGCAGCAGCTGCTCAGTGCCTGCCTATCAACTTGTCTAGCTAGTTCTATTAAGTTATTAAGCTAACATTCATTTTGAATATATAAATGCCTATATGCATAATCCTTTCAGTTGTAAGCACTTTGTAAAGCATATTTTTATCAGAAACCTTTCTGTCAATTTTGAATACCCCAACTTGCATCCCTGTAGATGATAAACCAAAGATTGCTGTGCCGCGTGTTACAGTCCTTCCCGTGCTTCATCACTTGTACATGTGCCGCTAATAAGTCTACAGAATGACAACTCCTGTATTTTGTTTGATATCTGTATTGGTTCATATACAATTAATTGTAATATCTGTATTGGCTAAATACAATTAATTGTAATATCTGTATTGGCTTATATACAATTAATTGTAATATCGGTATTGGCTTATATACAATTAATTGTAATATCTGTATTGGCTTATATACAATTAATTGTAATATCTGTATTGGCTAAATACAATTAATTGTAATATCTGTATTGGCTAAATACAATTAATTGTAATATCTGTATTGGCTTATATACAATTAATTGTAATATTTGTATTGGTTCATATACAATTAATTGTAATATCTGTATTGGCTTATATACAATTAATTGTAATATCTGTATTGGCTTATATACAATTAATTGTAATATTTGTATTGGTTCATATACAATTAATTGTAATATCTGTATTGGCTTATATACAATTAATTGTAATATATGTATTGGCTTATATACAATTAATTGTAATAATTAATTGTAATATATGTATTGGCTAAATAGAAGTGATTGAATGGAATAAATATGTTCTCATGCCATCACCACGTTCCTGCTGCGTGGATACATTCATGATTAGAAATGATTGCCACAGAATGTTTGTGTAAACTGACTCACAGTTCATACCTACCCTTGCACCTGCTGTTCATTGAAAACATACACGTATATCAGCCATGTTGTGTGTGTTTATTTACATAGAATACCATCAGTTGTATGTACTCAGGTTGTCAACACATACACACACACATAGACGCACAGACATACATATGCACATACATGTATGCATGCACAGACACACACACACATACACACAGGTGCATATAAAGCCAACTGTGGTATGTAGAAGGTGTAACTAGTACATCTGCCTCTAGCTGTAGCCTGTGTAGACTGGTGGGGAACCCCCCAGCAAACCTGTGTATTACGTTCCATATTGGAATATATTGTACTGAGAACCTGATAAGCTGAAATAAAAGAAATGATACAAATTACATGCAATTAATTTTGATTAATTTTTACAACATAATATAATTACTATATACTAGCAAATACCCGTGCTTCGCACAGGATTTGCTAGTGGGACAGTGGGGCCCACATCTTCCCACTCTCCTTGTTCCCTCTCCAACCATCTTTCTCTTTCAAGTTGTCTCTGTAAGTTAGTATCTGTATTAATATTCATACCTCAAATGGAACTGTTGTATTGTTGTTGCCTCCCATTCCCTCTTCCCCCCGCGTGAGTATAGCCAGTAGTGGAATGTCCCTATTATAACTGATCAATTGGCAATCAAAAGCAAAACCGATCGGAAGAAGGTGTTTCCAATCGGTAAAATTGACCGAAACCATTGGTAAGTTGACTGAGAAATGCAGAATGTTGCTCGAGAAATCCGGTAATTTACTGATCGATACGCTTACCAATCGGTAAGTTCCAATCGGTAAATTTACCGTAGATATCGGACATTATCAATGCTTTCTTTATGGTACATTGTTGAGCTTTTCGGTCATTTAGACATCGGATTTTGCCATAGTATACGGTATTCCATAATATATCCACTCCCATCCTGTAATGAAGCAACAATGACGTCATGCTTTGGGTGTAGGGGCACTGATGATAGGTTTGTTTTCAGGCAGCCCTGGGGGCCCTGGATGGGGGTGCTCAATGTAAACCCATTTCTAACCCCTTTCCAACCCTAATTTGTTAATGAAACATAGTGGAATGGTTCGGCACCATTTTTGACAATGTGCATGTGAAATATAATGGAGATCTGGCCAGTGGTTTCAGAGAAGATAGCGGTTTAAGGCTCAAAACGCTTATTTGATTAATATATAGAAGATTATATGTAGTAACCTTGGCGGTTTATCATACCAATCCGAGGCTGTAGGCTTTTGTACAGGTAAATATCAGTAAATGGTGACACTAGTTATCTGGCCTGCGATAACCGTTGTGCTATTACTAGACAACCCAGGTTTGATATTCCTCTCAACTATGGGAAAGTAAAACTGGACAACAATCTCTGTTTCCATAGCTTTATTTCCCCCACAGTGCTCACACACAAGGTACAAGGTCAGCCGGGCTAACCAAGACAATGACAGGAACGTATTCCAGAATTGTCATGAATACAGTCAGTTCATAAACAAGGTGTGTACATGTAGATGATCAACATTCACTTCATACATGAATAAGTGATACAGGAAATATACACATCAACAATAGAACAAATCTGAAAGGCTTGAATGGTTGAGCGAGCATAGCTACAACCTTGAAGATCGGCGACCATAAACCGCCTTGAGAAAGGCAGGCGCAGCTGGCATACTTCAAATAATTCCGTCGCCCCAGGCTTTTAGTGTCAAGACCCAAGTCTATATAGAACTCAACGTGATCATGTCATTTTCCTATTAAACATACTGATAGCCGACATCCTTACCCGGAAATCTAAAGTATATTAAGTGTTCTCAAAGTTTTGTCTGAAGAAATAATCCATCTATGCTTTAGAACACATTATCGATATTCCTATGGGGATGCGTTGGGACTTGCCAACTGCCATTTGCGCCACCACGGAGCCCTAAGGGCACCCTAATGCCAGGCCTAGCGTGATGCAATATAGCGTGCTCCCCGCACACACGGTGGTGTGTGCGTGACACTAGGTAGGACGGGGCAGGAGAGGGTGGGGGTGGGGGGATCATTCAACAATCTGTAAGATAAACGTCAGTCACAAGCACCTCATTTATCACATGAAAAAACATATTATGGGCAGTTTGATACTTCTGGACCTCATATCAAAAAAATAATTAAACGAAGCGACGTACACCCTCACCAGTCCAGTGCTACCATGCTACTGAACCTCATACTTGACCTCATATCCACTACAATATATAATACTGTACCGGTGTTCTAGGCTATTTCCAGACAACAAGGCAGTGATGTAAGAGATAAGCTTGCTATCATACTCGAGTATCAATAATATTCACACCTATTGCTACAAACATGTCCCACTCACTGACTCAGTGCCTGGCCTTGAGGAGTTCTTGATACTTTGCTGTTAAAATATGTTAATGCAAGAATTTGAGGTCGGACAGCCAAGTGTCTGCCGGTAATCATGATCCTATCCTTTACTAAGGGACTTATATTATTGTGTAGTGAATTCCGTCGATAGTAAATGGCTCTAATTACTAGGTGATCACCCAACCCAGGTTCTTTCTCTGATGGCTCCAAATTTCGACAAAGGCAAAGAATAACATGGTTCTTATTGGGATTTATTGCGACCCACAAACAGCTGCAAATCTATCCAAGACCAAACAACAATATGGTACACCTAGGAGCAGGTCATGCCTGTCCTCTTGAACTAAAACAGGTCGTGCACCAGGCAAACATTATTCGTAGGCATAATACATAAGAACCGGTCGTACTGGAATATAGGGAAAGGTTATACATAACACACATTCTGCTGTAGTTGAATACATTATAAGCATCTTGTAAATGGGTGATAATAGTAAACCACAGTTGTCTTTAAACTAGCACAAATCCGAAAGCGCAGATTGTGTTCTACAAAGCGTTGCTGAAGCAGGGAAATGTGAAGGACACTTGGTCATATATACACACTTGCTGTGGAAGGCTATTTATAACCTCCAGTTCACTACAATTGTATACATATGTGGAAGAGGAGATACAGGGGAGCTTTGTGAAAACATTATACATAGATATGGGTTGTCATGGCCTGCATGTGACCCAAATAACGGAATTATGTATAGTAAACATAGACAATCCTCCCCAATGTTTACTATACATAATTACGTTATTTGGGTCACATGCTTCCATGACAACCAACTACACAATCCACCACCACTTTTCTTGTTGTTCTTTTAAAGAAAAAAGCTAATAAAGTGGAGACAAGTTTTCCTAACCAGGACAAAGGACATTGAATGAAATGAACATTTTGTTCAGTTCCAGAAAGGTGCTTAATATATAAACAAGATGTTACCACACCTGTTCTTCAACTAGATAAATGGGAAACACACCTATTCTATGGGTGGCCTCAGTACAACTAGATAAATGGGAAACACACCTATTCTATGGGTGGCCTCAGTACAACTAGATAAATGAGAAACACACCTATTCTATGGGTGGCCTCAGTACAACTAGATAAATGGGAAACACACCTATTCTATGGCTGGCCTCAGTACAACTAGATAAATGGGAAACACACCTATTCTATGGGTGGCCTCAGTACAACTAGATGAATGGGAAACACACCTATTCTATGGGTGGCCTCAGTACAACTAGATAAATGGGAAACACACCTATTCTATGGGTGGCCTCAGTACAACTAGATAAATGGGAAACACGCCTATTCTATGGGTGGCCTCAGTACAACTAGATAAATGGGAAACACACCTATTCTATGGGTGGCCTCAGTACAACTAGATAAATGGGAAACACACCTATTCTATGGGTGGCCTCAGTACAACTAGATAAACACACCTATTCTATGGGTGGCATCAGTACAACTAGATAAACACACCTATTCTATGGGTGGCCTCAGTACAACTAGATAAATGGGAAACACACCTATTCTATGGGTGGCCTCAGTACAACTAGATAAACACACCTATTCTATGGGTGGCCTCAGTACAACTAGATAAACACACCTATTCTATGGGTGGCCTCAGTACAACTAGATAAATGGGAAACACACCTATTCTATGGGTGGCCTCAGTACAACTAGATAAATGGGAAACACACCTATTCTATGGGTGGCCTCAGTACAACTAGATAAATGGGAAACACACCTATTCTATGGGTGGCCTCAGTACAACTAGATAAATGGGAAACACACCTATTCTATGGGTGGCCTCAGTACTACTAGATAAACACACCTATTCTATGGGTGGCCTCAGTACAACTAGATAAACACACCTATTCTATGGGTGGCCTCAGTACAACTAGATAAACACACCTATTCTATGGGTGGCCTTAGTACAACTAGATAAACACACCTATTCTATGGGTGGCCTCAGTACAACTAGATAAATGGGAAACACACCTATTCTATGGGTGGCCTCAGTACAACTAGATAAACACACCTATTCTATGGGTGGCCTCAGTACAACTAGATAAACACACCTATTCTATGGGTGGCCTCAGTACAACTAGATAAACACACCTATTCTATGGCTGGCCTCAGTACTACTAGATAAACACACCTATTCTATGGGTGGCCTCAGTACAACTAGATAAATGGGAAACACACCTATTCTATGGGTGGCCTCAGTACAACTAGATAAATGGGAAACACACCTATTCTATGGGTGGCCTCAGTACTACTAGATAAACACACCTATTCTATGGGTGGCCTCAGTACAACTAGATAAACACACCTATTCTATGGGTGGCCTCAGTACAACTAGATAAACACACCTATTCTATGGCTGGCCTCAGTACAACTAGATAAACACACCTATTCTATGGGTGGCCTCAGTACAACTAGATAAACACACCTATTCTATGTGTGGCCTCAGTACAACTAGATAAATGGGAAACACACCTATTCTATGGGTGGCCTCAGTACAACTAGATAAATGGGAAACACACCTATTCTATGGGTGGCCTCAGTACAACTAGATAAACACACCTATTCTATGGGTGGCCTCAGTACAACTAGATAAATGGGAAACACACCTATTCTATGGGTGGCCTCAGTACAACTAGATAAATGGGAAACACACCTATTCTATGGGTGGCCTCAGTACAACTAGATAAACACACCTATTCTATGGCTGGCCTCAGTACAACTAGATAAACACACCTATTCTATGGGTGGCCTCAGTACAACTAGATAAACACACCTATTCTATGGCTGGCCTCAGTACTACTAGATAAACACACCTATTCTATGGGTGGCCTCAGTACAACTAGATAAACACACCTATTCTATGGGTGGCCTCAGTACAACTAGATAAATGGGAAACACACCTATTCTATGGGTGGCCTCAGTACTACTAGATAAACACACCTATTCTATGGGTGGCCTCAGTACAACTAGATAAATGGGAAACACGCCTATTCTATGGGTGGCCTTAGTACAACTAGATAAACACACCTATTCTATGGGTGGCCTCAGTACAACTAGATAAATGGGAAACACACCTATTCTATGGCTGGCCTCAGTACAACTAGATAAACACACCTATTCTATGGCTGGCCTCAGTACAACTAGATAAATGGGAAACACACCTATTCTATGGGTGGCCTCAGTACAACTAGATAAATGGGAAACACACCTATTCTATGGGTGGCCTCAGTACAACTAGATAAATGGGAAACACACCTATTCTATGGGTGGCCTCAGTACAACTAGATAAATGGGAAACACACCAATTCTATGGGTGGCCTCAGTACAACTAGATAAATGGGAAACACACCTATTCTATGGGTGGCCTCAGTACAACTAGATAAATGGGAAACACACCTATTCTATGGGTGGCCTCAGTACAACTAGATAAACACACCTATTCTATGGGTGGCCTCAGTACAACTAGATAAATGGGAAACACACCTATTCTATGGGTGGCCTCAGTACAACTAGATAAATGGGAAACACGCCTATTCTATGGGTGGCCTCAGTACAACTAGATAAATGGGAAACACACCTATTCTATGGGTGGCCTCAGTACAACTAGATAAATGGGAAACACACCTATTCTATGGGTGGCCTCAGTACAACTAGATAAATGGGAAACACACCTATTCTATGGGTGGCCTCAGTACAACTAGATAAATGGGAAACACACCTATTCTATGGGTGGCCTCAGTACAACTAGATAAATGGGAAACACACCTATTCTATGGCTGGCCTCAGTACAACTAGATAAATGGGAAACACACCTATTCTATGGGTGGCCTCAGTACAACTAGATAAATGGGAAACACACCTATTCTATGGGTGGCCTCAGTACAACTAGATAAATGGGAAACACACCTATTCTATGGGTGGCCTCAGTACAACTAGATAAATGGGAAACACACCTATTCTATGGGTGGCCTCAGTACAACTAGATAAACATACCTATTCTATGGGTGGCCTCAGTACAACTAGATAAATGGGAAACACACCTATTCTATGGGTGGCCTCAGTACAACTAGATAAACACGCCTATTCTATGGGTGGCCTCAGTACAACTAGATAAACACACCTATTCTATGGGTGGCCTCAGTACAACTAGATAAACACACCTATTCTATGGGTGGCCTCAGTACAACTAGATAAACACACCTATTCTATGGGTGGCCTTAGTACAACTAGATAAACACACCTATTCTATGGGTGGCCTTAGTACAACTAGATAAACATACCTATTCTATGGGTGGCCTCAGTACAACTAGATAAACACACCTATTCTATGGGTGGCCTTAGTACAACTAGATAAACACACCTATTCTATGGGTGGCCTCAGTACAACTAGATAAATGGGAAACACACCTATTCTATGGGTGGCCTCAGTACAACTAGATAAACACACCTATTCTATGGGTGGCCTCAGTACAACTAGATAAACACACCTATTCTATGGGTGGCCTCAGTACAACTAGATAAATGGGAAACATACCTATTCTATGGGTGGCCTCAGTACAACTAGATAAATGGGAAACACACCTATTCTATGGGTGGCCTCAGTACAACTAGATAAATGGGAAACACACCTATTCTATGGGTGGCCTCAGTACAACTAGATAAATGGGAAACACGCCTATTCTATGGCTGGCCTCAGTACTACTAGATAAACACACCTATTCTATGGGTGGCCTCAGTACAACTAGATAAACACACCTATTCTATGGGTGGCCTCAGTACAACTAGATAAGCACACCTATTCTATGGGTGGCCTCAGTACAACTAGATAAATGGGAAACACACCTATTCTATGGGTGGCCTCAGTACAACTAGATAAACACACCTATTCTATGGGTGGCCTCAGTACAACTAGATAAACACACCTATTCTATGGGTGGCCTTAGTACAGAGTGCAGTCTGCAGCACCTGCTGCTTCCCAGCCTGTCTGATATAAGCCATGGTACCTGGTCCACTTCATACACAAACATGCTCCTCAGGCTCGCTCTCTGTCTGGTAACCCTATCTGCCCTCTCATGGTAAGTCTTACATTATTTGTATTTATTATTTTATCATGTTTATGCAGCACACATGAGACAATACTAAGATGTTCCAATAAGGCATGGTTGGTTATAAACCAGTTGAGGATATCTATAATAGCTCATGTTAGACGCAATTTGATCAGATTCTGGGAGTTTTTTCTTGCCTATAGACCATGTTTGTATCAACGGAAGTACCTGAAGTATGAGCACTCAATACCTGTTTCACAAGGCATATTTGATTGAAATAAATAATTGTACAGGTTGGTAAAACCCTCTATTTAGGTACTAATAAGTTGATCTGATCAAATCACGTCTAAAAGCACTATTACCCTTGGTTTGGTGGTTTGTTGTGGTCTGTGTGGTTATGGAAACTCTCGGGCGAGGTGTGACCACACAGACCACAACGAACCACCAAACTGAGGGGTAATAATGCAATATACAGGTAGGTCCATCAATGATGATCTAGATTATCTTTTCCAATTCACTTATCATAGTATAATAATAGAAAATTAACTGACATGGTGTTTCTGGACTTTAAAAAAACCTTTGACATGGTAAATCATAATCTACTTCTATCAAAATTGAGTGACTATAGATTAAAAATCAATCCATTTGACTGGTTTCAAAATTATTCAAAGAGTTTTTATTGATGGCCAACTCTTGTCACAGAGGGAGGTCACATGTGGAGTGCCTCAGGGCATCTCTCTCGGCCCTCTTCTGTTTATTCTAGTAAATGACTTAAATTAGGTGGTAAAACATAGCAAAATACAATATTTTGTGGTTGATACCATATTATATTATAAAAAACAGAGAATAAAAAGCAAAAAATAAGATATTGTTAAATACAAAAAAATGTAAAGCTATGACAATCAATATTAAAAGAAATTGTGAGGGGCCAGAGTATACTATAGGCACCCACAAACTGGAACATGTGGAATATTACAAATTCCTGGGGGTTGAAATCGATTGTAGAGTGGATTTTAAGAATTTTCTAGGAAAGAAGATAAATAGTATTAGAAAAAAGTTAAGGCAATGTCTAAACTGTATAGGATTTGCGATGCTAAAACTTGAATGATGTTATACAAGAGTACTATATTACCCATCATAGATTATGGAGATATTTTTTTTCAGAGTGCTCCTCAGAGCTACCTGGATAGAATCCAATCTCTACAGAATTCAGCTATTAAAATGTGATGTGTTTCAGGGAAATGAGTCATAATTCGCAAAAAAAAGATTTTGAGATATCATCATATTTGAAAAGATGAGATCAAGCCGATTCCAATGGTAGTAAACAGTCTAATAATCTAATAAGTATTTCTAGATTTTAAGTTTGATATTTTCGTTTTTGAAAAAAAAAAGTTTCCAAAATTTCTGGGAGTTAATAAACAGTAAAGTAACTAAATGTAGTCCATATGAGTACCTTTAAAACGAAAGGATATATTGCATAGATTGTCCCGAAATTTGATACATCGATCGATATAACTATAAGTGATACACCCCCAAAAAATCAGAACATTCCAATGAAGTGATCATTTGGAATTTTTTTTTTGAAAAATATCAATTTTGCGACTTATGACTCATTTTCCTAAAACACATCACAAATAGCCTTGAAATTACCCAAATACACAAGTACACGAGACATACATAGATTAGTACAAATGCCTCCGAACCAGAAGGAATGGCCATATATTGAATTTAGCTTATAGAAGATCTTTAAAACTAGAATATATTGACAATAGAAATAGAAATCTACATGGTCTAAATGATGGGGAGAAACTCATGGTTCCACACCCTAATAATGAAGCATTCAACAAATCATATTTATACAAATGAACTGGCCTTTGGAATAATCTGCCAAGAGAAGCCAGAGACGTAAAAACTAGAGAAGGATTTAAAGGCTGCTTGAAAAATGCATACCTCAGGAACTTGATCTCTACCTGTTACCAGAAATTGTATAACTTTGTGATTTTAGGGAAATAGGGGGGATGAAAACAGTACGTTCTGTGACACATATGGTCGACTTATATCGACAAAGGTTGGGGAATGATATGGGGAAGGTTAGCGGCTGGAAGAGATGTGTTGTCTTATATAGGACACATAAGCATGTCGACCCATTTGTCATTTCTTCTGTAATTTATCAAAAGGCAAATAAAAGACTTTCTATTCTATTCTATTCTAAATCATTGTATAATATTGTATTGTTGTTATGTCACATTTGATTATTCTATCAGCTTAACGACCAGGAATTAATGGGAACTAATAGTAACCAATTTTTCGATCAACACTTTAACTCAATTGAATGAAAAACAAAATGTGTTTCTCTATGAGGAAAAGTCCATTCTGGGAAGAATTTGAACTTTGACAATGATTTGACTTGGAAAACAAGCAAACTATAAGGAGAATACTCCTACTTGAGAATCAAGTAAACATAACGAAAGAACTATTTGAACAATTTTAAATAATATAGATAATATGGATTTTATGGAAGATCTGCTATGCAGAGTATTCTTCCAGTTCGGTAAAATGATTGATTATGAATTCAATGTAAGATGAATAAAAGTTGTTATATATATATATATATGTAGTGAACCTGCTGAAAAATGCCAATGCCTTGATGAGGAATCCAACCCCGAACCTTTGGATTGACGTTCCAATGCTCTACCACTATGCTATTGCGGCAAGCACAACCTCAGCAGGTCACAATCCCAAGTTCAACCACCAGGACCACTACACTGCCCCCCTCCAACAATGGACGAAACTCATCTCATATGGTTTCGTCCAACTTGGGGTTACAGTGCTGCCCTCAGGTGGCTGGTCATGACACCAATTAACGTATTGCCGTGCGCTGACCGCGTGGGGAGAGTTTTAGCCAATCACATACCTCCAAACCATAAACAGATGACCGCCATGTGTGCGTCTCAATGCCCTGACCCAAACAGTCACACAAACAAGGGTCACTCAGTGGTCTCTACAGTGTGTACTGCTATGGGACTACACATGTACACAGAGAATAACGACTGGATTTCTCCGGAATTTTATAATTTCAAAAGCAGGAATTGAATGAAAATGGAAAGTAAAATATGTTTTGCAATTCCCGTCAGCGTTTTAGGCGAAAATTATATAAGAATATTGAGTATACTTGGAGCGATGGTAGAGACTTGGTTTTAGCAATGTATAACTATAAGGTACACCTGTAGGATTGCTCAAAGGAAATATGAATATATTCGAATTATAACTAAATATGAATAATACCAGAGCTATACATATACATGTATATGTATATAGCTCTGATATTACATACAACAACTGTTATACCTTACTGGGATCTTGTATGGCCGAATGAACAGTTAATAAAGTACACAGCCCAGAGGTGTAGAGCAAGTTGGTGGTGGCTATTGTAATATCAAATCAGAACTAACTTCTAACAGGTAATCCCCCTCAAGGTATTTATAACAAAATGTGTTAAATTTAAATTAATACAAAATTGTACCCGGTTGAATTCCAATATAGTTTTGTCATGAAGCTTTATTGCTAGGGACTGGCTTATAGAGAAATAATTTAGACAAAAACATTTTCTTGTTATGCATCCTTTTCCCAATATCAGTAAAACGTAGTCCTACCAGATCTATATAATTAGCTCTGGGCCTACAGAAAACAATCACCTGTTTTGGAAATCATCTTGAATACATTAAAAGTTCAGACATCTCTACCTTGAAATAAACACTACTCAAACAAAATTAAGTTAACACATGTCTAAAGAAATGATGTGTATATACCTGCCACATGTTCCTAGACCATAAACATATCTTTCTCCAAATTATTTTGCCTGCTTTTATCACTTCCCCGCCTCCGGAAAAGGGTACATTTCCTACTGTTATGCATTGAGTCTACCACGCGGGAGGGTTTGTTTGTGGTCCAAGGCCCAAAAGTGGGTCACGTGACCGTGGAGGCGTGGCTACAACCGTGCTGGCGATACGTTAATTGTAGTGAACCTGCTGAAAAATGCCATTGCCTTGACGGGGAACCGAACCGCAGACCTTCGGATTGACATTACAATGCTGTGCCACTGAGCTATCGCAGCAAGCACAACCCAAGTTCAACCACCAGGACCACTACATATATATTATTTCAAATGGAATGGAGTGTCCATAGACTTTGTATAGACTCGTTATATGCAAGTGAGCGGGAAACAGATGACCCAGTTTATCATTCTGTGTTTTCATTGGTTATTCTGAAAGTAGGCCAGCGTTGTCATGGGGACACGTCATGCCATGACGCTGTATTTATCTCGCAGCAAGTTACCATAATTAAAAGCAACCTAATATGTTTAAAATCGTTTGGAAGAGGTCAAATAAATCTGGAACTAAACTTAGTGCTGTCTCTGTGATCATTCTTCACCTCGTTTCCAGCAAGGGGAATCTCTCGGGTCTACGCTGCGCTCCAACCCCTAAGGTTTCCTTGCCTTCAACTTGGTGAAGAACAATCACAGAGACAGCACTGCAGTTAGTTCTATCTATGTAGTATCTTTGGTGTGGAATATCCATGGTCTGTCACCCATTGCTTCCACCCGTTGCTGTGTCTACTTGTATATAATATGTAATTACTTGTTTGTCCTCTGTCATATGTGCAGGGCAGAGCGGCGATGTTGCCCTAACGTGGGATGTTTTGATGACCGGCCGCCCTTTGGACACCTGCCACTACCACAGTGTAGTGATGTGGTCAAGCCTACTTTCACCCTCCACACCAGGTCCAACAGGCGCGGAGTCAGGATCAGCCGCGGCAAGATACCGTAAGTTCATACTGTACCATAAGTAGTGCATGTAACAGCCCTTGTCAAGCAATAGTGAGTGTGTTGTGAAGGCAAGATTGTACACGTACCTATATGAGAAAATAAGTTCAAATAGCACCTCGAATTGAAAAATTAAAGGTTTTATTTGCAAAATGAAGAATACTGTCAGCAGGCTGGTTGGAAAGGGTGTAACCTATTTGGGTATATTCGCTCAACTAAATGAAAAGAAAATTATCTTCCCCGTCTCTGGATAAGTCTCACACAAATCCCCATTTATAGTGCTTCTCCCTAATACCCTACCCTCCCCCAGTGCTTCTCCCTGATACCCTGGGTAGACTTGTACACATCCCCAGATGCATGTTCTTGTTCTTATTCACAGATCCATCTTCAACCCGAGACATCAGACAGTTTTACTCATCCATGGCTACCAGAATGAAGGCACAACCAGCTGGCTGCCCGGGACCAGGGACAGGCTCCTGAACAGGGTATGTGCACTTTTCCACTGGTTCATTTTGCTTCAAAATCATTTCTAAATTGTTGTTAATTATAGTAACAACCCAACAAAAGGGGACTTAAGCCATTAGATCCTTCATGTATGGTCCTTCATTTTCTCTAAGCCTCCCAGAAACAAGCCTCGACTTGGTTTTCCGGGAGGCTTAGAGAAAACTCACGTCCATAAACAAGGATCTAACCACTTAACTATACGGCTACTATACGGCTACTATATGGCTACTATACGGCTACTATACTTGTGCTGTAGGGTAACTACAGACTGGAAGGGTTACTACTATACTGCTACTATACTGCTACTATACTGCTACTATACTGCTACTATACTGCTACTATACTGCTACTATACTGCTACTATACTGCTACTATACTGCTACTATACTGCTACTATACTGCTACTATACTGCTACTATACTGCTACTATACTGCTACTATACTGCTACTATACTGCTACTATACTGCTACTATATTGCTACTATACTGCTACTATACTGCTACTATACTGCTACTAATCCGCTACTATACTGTGCTGTAGGGTAACTACAATGTGATCATCACAGACTGGAAGAACGGTGCCTCCACCTTGTGGTACCCGCAGGCAGCGTCCAACACTAGACTTGTGGGTAAAGAGGCGTCACTACTGATGCAGGCACTGGCCACTAGAGGGCATCCCAGGAGCAGGATGTGGTGCGTGGGGCACAGTCTGGGTGGACACACGTGTGGACACATCGGCAAGAACTTCAAACTGGGCAGGATCACTGGTCAGTTCACTATAGTATATAGACATTCAGACTGGGCAGGATCACTGGTCAGTTCACTATAGTATATAGACATTCAGACTGGGCGGGATCACTGGTCAGTTCACTATATAGACATTCACTCTTGTATATGAGATATGTATATATCAAAAAGAGTCCCATGTTGGCGAAATTGATTTTGGAGTTAGCTATTGGATGGGTAAGCAGCAGGAAAGAGCTTAACAGTATAGAGCTTAATTTTAGGCCTAGCAGGTATATCTATATGTGTGCGGTGAGTATTTAAAGTGGCACTTGCCGATCGCAAATTTCATTTATGAGAGTTTGGTCAAATATATTAATTGATTACAATAGAACCCCCTTTACCCATGACTTACTGGATTTTATCATATAAATCTATATTAGTGAGGTATTTTCCGAATCTTCCTGTTTAAAATTATATTTGTCTGCCAGACCAAAATAACCCATGACAAATGACGCATACGCATTCCGTGACGGCCGTCAGTGACGCATTGTCAGAGGGAACGTCATGATGTAAACAAAGCCGTAACTATACTCTCTCACTGAATGTGCATAAGGTGTATTTGATCTGCCAAAGCCTGTGGGATGCATACCTTATCGAAAATAGGCTCATTGAAAGTGTTCTAAACATGATTATAGATTAAAACAAATACAACAAACAGATAGCTACAGATAGAAGCAAGGTTGCTGCCGCGGAGGGTTGCATCAATTTTTATGACGTCGTCTTATGTCCGTGCGTCATTCTGACCCAGTTACAGCAGTTTCAAATTGAAACTATGTCACAGGCCTTTGCCGTGGTCATCACGCATGGACTAATAGTAATTAAAAGCAATCCAGGAAAGAAAGCATGATTTAGAACTAAGTTTGAGAACACCTGACATAGCTTGAATCAAATTCTTGTTATATTATACATAAACCCCGATCTTCATTCTCAGCGATCTTAGCCACTTTAAGGGACACAGTTACTGGAGGAGCTGGATATTTGAGGTTATGTGCCCTGCTTGCAACGAGCTTTACATTGGCGAGACTGGCCGCAAGCTACACGTGAGACTCAGTGAACACAAAAGGGACGTTATAAATCATAACAAAAAGTCACCTGCAGCAAAACACTTCGTAGATCACGATGTCGACCCATCGGAGATTCTTTGTACCATCATTGACAGCTCCTGCTCAAACAAAAACACCAGACTACGCAGAGAAGAAGCGTGGATACGTGTACTCCCCACCATGACACCGGAAGGGATCAACTGCAAGCTATGACCCGCTGACCCACAAAACAGCGCCACGGAAGTGACGTGGAACACGAATGCGTTCATTTACATAGTAACCACGCCCGGTGCACATTTCTGCACCTCAGGTCAGGTTTGTTTGTAAACAGAAACACATGTACCGGCCTTTCGACACACACTCATCACCAATCTACACTGTGAAAAGACCCGCACCAGAGATGGAAGGCTTCAAACAGTGTACCATTTGTCAAGAATGGATCAACGATAGTAGTAAATCCGTCCTGAACCATTTGAAAAAGTTTCACTCATCGACCTCAGCCACACAGAGCGTAACTGGTAAGTTACCTTGTCCGATGTGTTCCAAAACATTTGCTCGAGCTTTCACTCTGAAAAGACACCAGCAAGCCTCCCACTACCATGTAACCAAAACTCCGACTCCTATACTTGTAAGGAAAAATATAAAAGCAGCCAAAGTCATTGATTTATCTAAAAATCCCGCACCTCTTCCCCACTTGGTCAAATTCCGAATCACTCACGCACCACAACCGTGCTTTTGCAGGAAAGAGGCCTGCCTCACCTGCCGAGCAGAAGGGAAATCTCGCCAAGGCTACTAAATCGGCAAAGTCCATCGACCTAAGTAGGGAAGGACAACTAAAGAAAATCGTTAAACGCTTCAAGGCATGCCCTCCTCCCAACAAACAACGCATAATAGAACTGGACGATGAACCACCCACAAACATGGTCAAGAACCGTAAAGCACATGAACATCCATTAAACACAATCGCCCGCATCGGAATCAAACGCCAGCTGACAGCCACAGCCACCACCACTTCAACTGGCCCCATCACAATAACCGATTCAGACAACAATGAGACTCCGACAAAAACAATGAACATCTCAACCACACGATCATCCACCCCAACCCTGGATGAACATGATCACGCGAAACACAAGTCTCCACCAAATAAGCCCATCATCAGCATCGAAGAAGCCGATATTAACTTGATCGAATTATCTGAAGACCTGAAACTGAGCGATTCCGAAGACGAAGACACAGAGGAGTCTACAGCCAATTCAGTCTCAAGCACCTCCACATTAGAGGAGGCAGAAATCATCAAAATAAGCTCTCCCTCAACCCAGGATGAGACCAGTCAAGCAGACTCAGAGCCACGACCCCAGAACAGATTTGAAGCGAAACAAACCGTACCAACCAGACCATCTACATCGACCAAGACAACAAGACCTAATAGCACAGAACGCTATTCCCCTGAACTGAGACGCGAAGTGCCAAGATACATTCCATCACGACGACCAAGAACACCAAAACAAGACCGCCATAGAGCGAATCACTATGTACAGACTCGTGTCCGGACCATCCCAGCATCCGAGATGCTTTGCGATCTACACAAATTGGTCTATAAAATCGACCAAGATGTTGCCAAATCTATGCTATATACCATGATTAACAAAGGCTATACGCAATTTAACAACTAATTCATACTACGTATGCAAAAAAATTTTTTATGAACATTCACGTTAATTCACCCTTACTAGTTATACTGTTACTCTGAAGTTAAGAATCATTACCAATTTCAAACTTATCCTCTAAAAATTAGCAGTAAAACCAGCTCCATAATTGAATGAACAATCGTTGCTAAGGAAGTTACATCATCCATGACATCATACATAGCAACAAGAGAGCACATTTTTATACTTGAGGGCCAATTTCATAAGGTTAAAACATAACACCACCTTGATAAAGGCCAATTGTCAGGCCGAAACGTCGGTAACCCCCAAAATAAAAACCAGATACTGCAACTACTCTTCCCTTATCTGTACTCGTTCTGGGTTAATCACTCTACTTCGGATATTTGAGGTTAAAGTTGTGGCACTTTTCTTTGACACGCCGTCCTTGGTAACAGGCATTTGTTATCTACCAAATTCTTTGGCAAATTTGGGACACACTTTACTATTTACCAGAGCCATAACAAAATTCAGTTGATTTACTTATTAACTTATCACTTTATCGCACAGTGAAAATTGGGTAAAATTGGGGCAAAATAAATTTCAAGGTGACTTTTGTGTGATTCATGTCAGGCGCGTTGTCATGCAAAATGGCCAGTTCATATAATCAGATTATTCTCAGATTTGGGACAGGTATTATTGACCACTAGGGCCACAATATTATATCCAAAAAGCAGTGCATTTCATTTGATATTCTTTATTTCATTACCCTGATAACATAATATTCTGTACAAAATTCTTCGGTGCAGTTTTTGCAATTATATACATGATAACACTCTTGAGGCACTCTCTGGAAGAACTGGTCTCAGGGGTCTGTCCCTGTGACCAGACATTGAACTACCTGTTTTGTAATACTATCAGCAAATAAAAGAATCTCTGAATTGAATTGAATTGAACACCTTTATAATTCATTCTAACAAAACAAAATGTACAACAGTAATAACCAGTAATAATCAGTAATAAAAACAGTAATAAAAAGCAGTCATGTTTGACAACTACCCTTACATATTACAGGTCTGGACCCTGCGGGCCCCATGTTTGAGAACTACCCTAATGCGGCAGGTCTAACCCGTACTGATGCAGACTTTGTGGATGTGATCCACACCATGGGGGACAAGGGCTTCATCATGGACTTTGGCACACTCAAGCCTCTCGGCCACGCAGACTTCTACCCTAACGGTGGCAAGATCCAGCCGGGCTGTATCAACTACCTCATGAACAAGGAACAGCTGGCCATGGGGCTGCTGCACAAGGGTAAGGTCATGTAGAGGTCATCTAGGGTCATGTAGAGGTCATGTAGGGGTCATGTAGGGTCATGTGGAGGTCATGTAGAGGTCATGTAGGGTCATGTGGAGGTCATGTAGGGGTCATGTAGGGTCATGTTGAGGTCATGTAGAGGTCATATAGAGGTCATGTAGGGGTCATGTAGGGGTCATGTAGGGGTTTATACCTTTACAATTACAATAATTCCATATATACAGGATGAATATATAGATGTGTGATGTGTCTGGTGACAGGCTGACACACCATGTCACATGAGGGCAGTCAATTATACCAACAATTGCAGACATTATACTAGACGTATTGGATTCTATTTAAATAATATTCTGTAAATAATTATCCAGGAATTTTACTGCAGCTGGTCACAATATTAACGAGATGTTATGAAGTCTAAGAAGTGTGTGAATGTAAACTATTATATGTTTATATACAGGTGAGATTCAGGGTGAATGTAAACTATATGTGATGTGTTTCAGGGAAATGAGTCATAAGTCGCAAAAAATAGATTTTAAGATACCATTATATTTGAATAAATGAGATCAATCCGATTCCAATGATAGTAAACAGTCTGATGAAATAATAAGTATTTCTAGATTTTAAATTTGATATTTTCATTTTTGAAAAAAAGGTTTCCAATATTTCTGGGTGTCAATAAACAGTAAAGAAACCAAATATACTCCATATGAAGACCTTTAAAACCAAAGGATATATTACATAGATTGTCTTGGAATTTGAGACATCGATTGACACGACCATAAGTGACACACTCCCCAAAAATCAGAACATTCTAATAATGTGATCTTGTAAAATAAACACTTTAAAAATTATCAATTTTGCGACTTATGACTCAATTTCCTGAAACACATCACATATATATGTTTATATACAGGTGAGGTTCAGGGTGAATGTAAACTATATATGTTTATACACAGGTGAGGTTCAGGGTGAATGTAAACTATATATGTTTATACACAGGTGAGGTTCAGGGTGAATGTAAACTATATATGTTTATATACAGGTGAGGTTCAGGGTGAATGTAAACTATATATGTTTATATACAGGTGAGGTTCAGGGTGAATGTAAACTATATATGTTTATATACAGGTGAGGTTCAGGGTGAGATCGTGGGGTGTAAACTATATATGTTTATATACAGGTGAGGTTCAGGGTGAGATCGTGGGGTGTAAACTATAATGTTTATATACAGGTGAGGTTCATGGTGAGATCGTGGGGTGTAAACTATAATGTTTATATACAGGTAAGGTTCATGGTGAGATCGTGGGGTGTAAACTATAATGTTTATATACAGGTAAGGTTCATGGTGAGATCGTGGGGTGTAAACTATAATGTTTATATACAGGTAAGGTTCATGGTGAGATCGTGGGGTGTAAACTATAATGTTTATATACAGGTGAGGTTCAGGGTGAGATCGTGGGGTGTAAACTATAATGTTTATATACAGGTAAGGTTCAGGGTGAGATCGTGGGGTGTAAACTATTATGTTTATATACAGGTGAGGTTCAGGGTGAGATCGTGGGGTGTAAACTATAATGTTTATATACAGGTAAGGTTCAGGGTGAGATCGTGGGGTGTAAACTATTATGTTTATATACAGGTGAGGTTCAGGGTGAGATTGTGGGGTGCAGCCATGGCAGAGCCTGCACCTACTTCATGGAATCCATCCAGTCTCGCTGTAGCTTCATCTCCACCAGCGTCTGCTCTAATGAGAGAAACCTGCCTGTGAGTCACTCATTATATGTGTTGTTGTTATACTGGAGCTCATAGAAATCTCAAGAAATCTCAGAAAATTAAAAATCTGTTATGCAAATATACAGAAAATTAAAAATCTGTTATATACAAAAACTAAATTGGATGGAACAAGTTCATATTTGTATTCAAGTTTGTTCCATTATTTCCTGAGGTATGTGCTTTATTGTGCCCACTCATACTTGTATTCTGACATCTTGGTGCTCTGCCAGGGCCAGTGCTTCCCCTTTATTCCTGTATTCTACATCTTGGTGCTCTGCCAGGGCCAACCCTTCACCTTTGTTCCTTAATTAAGCTATAATCTGGTCTTGCAGGGCTCGTGCCGGGGCTGTGGTAGCGGCTGTCAGAGGATGGGATTCTACGCCAGTCCCAGGAAGCCAGCCGGCAAGTTCTACCTCACCACTAACTCTGCCGCACCATTCTGCAAACGCTAAATGTCTATTGGGCTTCTGGAGATTATATCCCACACCTAAAGACAATAAACAAGCTCTAAACATTACCTTTGTAGTGAATTGCATCTCTATAGTAAATGGCTTTATTATTAGACGATCACCCAACCCAGGTTCTTTCTCTGCAGATCATGCTTGTCCTCACAACGTAAAAGAGGTGTCGCACCAGGCAAACATTATCAGTAAATACAGTTCATGAGAATAGTTCGTACAGAAATAGGCTACAGTAAATGGTTACACACAATACACATTCTGCTGCAGTTGAATACAATATAAGAATCCTGCAAATGGGTGATAATAGTAAAACACAGTTGTCTTTAAACTAGCACAAATATGAAAGCTCTATCCGTGCTCAGTAGAGCATTACTCAGGCATGGAAATGTCAAGGACATTCGATCAACAACACACTCTTGACATGGAGGGCTATTTATAACCTCCGCTCCACTACACCTTTATACCTGAAGACAATAAACAAGCTCTAAACATTACCTTTATACCTAAAGACAATAAACAAGCTCTAAACATTACCTTTATACCTAAAGACAATAAACAAGCTCTAAACATTACATTTATACCTAATATAAAGGCAATGAACAAGCTCTAAACATTACCTTTATACCTAAAGACAATAAACAAGCTCTAAACATTACCTTTATACCTAAAGACAATTAACAAGCTCTAAACATTACCTTTATACCTAATATAAAGACAATAAACAAGCTCTAAACATTACCTTTATACCTAAAGACAATAAACAAGCTCTAAACATTACCTTTATACCTAATATAAAGACAATAAACAAGCTCTAAACATTACCTTTATACCTAAAGACAATAAACAAGCTCTAAACATTACATTTATACCTAATATAAAGACAATAAACAAGCTCTAAACATTACCTTTATACTTAATATAAAGACAATAAACAAGCTCTAAACATTGCCTTCATACCTAAAGACAATAAACAAGCTCTAAACATTGCCTTTATACCTAATATAAAGACAATAAACAAGCTCTAAACAATACCTTCATACCTAAAGACAATTAACAAGCTCTAAACATTACATTTATACCTAAAGACAATAAACAAGCTCTAAACATTACCTTTATACCTAATATAAAGACAATAAACAAGCTCTAAACATTACCTTTATACCTAAAGACAATAAACAAGCTCTAAACATTACTTTTATACCTAAAGACAATAAACAAGCTCTAAACATTACCTTTACACCTAAAGACAATAAACAAGCTCTAAACATTGCCTTTATACCTAATATAAAGACAAATAAACAAGCTCTAAACATTACCTTTATACCTAATATAAAGACAATAAACAAGCTCTAAACATTACCTTTATACCTAAAGACAATAAACAAGCTCTAAACATTACCTTTATACCTAAAGGCAATAAACAAGCTCTAAACATTACCTTTATACCTAAAGACAATAAACAAGCTCTAAACATTACCTTTACACCTAAAGACAATAAACAAGCTCTAAACATTACCTTTATACCTAATATAAAGACAATAAACAAGCTCTAAACATTACCTTTATAACTAATATAAAGACAATAAACAAGCTCTAAACATTACCTTTATACCTAAAGACAATAAACAAGCTCTAAACATTGCCTTTATACATAAAGACAATAAACAAGCTCTAAACATTACCTTTACACCTAAAGACAATAAACAAGCTCTAAACATTACCTTTATACCTAATATAAAGACAATAAACAAGCTCTAAACATTACCTTTATACCTAAAGACAATAAACAAGCTCTAAACATTACCTTTACACCTAAAGACAATAAACAAGCTCTAAACATTGCCTTTATACCTAATATAAAGACAATAAACAAGCTCTAAACATTACCTTTATACCTAAAGACAATAAACAAGCTCTAAACATTACCTTTACACCTAAAGACAATAAACAAGCTCTAAACATTGCCTTTATACCTAATATAAAGACAATAAACAAGCTCTAAATATTACCTTTATACCTAAAGACAATAAACAAGCTCTAAACATTACCTTTACACCTAAAGACAATAAACAAGCTCTAAACATTACCTTCATACCTAAAGACAATAAACAAGCTCTAAACATTACCTTTATACCTAAAGACAATAAACAAGCTCTAAACATTACCTTTATACCTAAAGACAATAAACAAGCTCTAAACATTACCTTTATACCTAATATAAAGGCAATAAACAAGCTCTAAACATTACCTTTATACCTAATATAAAGGCAATAAACAAGCTCTAAACATTACCTTTACACCTAAAGACAATAAACAAGCTCTAAACATTACCTTTAATGATTAAAGACAATAAACAAGCTCTAAACATTACCTTTATACCTAATATAAAGACAATAAACAAGCTCTAAACATTACCTTTATACCTAAAGACAATAAACAAGCTCTAAACATTGCCTTTATACCTAAAGACAAATAAACAAGCTCTAAACATTACCTTTATACCTAAAGACAATGAACAAGCTCTAAACATTGCCTTTATACCTAAAGACAATAAACAAGCTCTAAACGTTACCTTTATACCTAAAGACAATAAACAAGCTCTAAACATTACCTTTATACCTAATATAAAGACAATAAACAAGCTCTAAACATTACCTTTATACCTAATATAAAGACAATAAACAAGCTCTAAACATTACCTTTATACCTAAAGACAATAAACAAGCTCTAAACATTACCTTTATACCTAAAGACAATAAACAAGCTCTAAACATTACCTTTATACCTAATATAAAGACAATAAACAAGCTCTAAACATTACCTTTATACCTAAAGACAATAAACAAGCTCTAAACATTACCTTTATACCTAAAGACAATAAACAAGCTCTAAACATGGCCTTTATAACTAATATAAAGACAATAAACAAGCTCTAAACATTACCTTTATACTTAATATAAAGACAATAAACAAGCTCTAAACATTACCTTTATACCTAAAGACAATAAACAAGCTCTAAACATTACCTTTATACCTAATATAAAGACAATAAACAAGCTCTAAACATTGCCTTTATAACTAATATAAAGACAATAAACAAGCTCTAAACATTACCTTTATACCTAAAGACAATAAACAAGCTCTAAACATTACCTTTATACCTAATATAAAGACAATAAACAAGCTCTAAACATTGCCTTTATACCTAATATAAAGACAATAAACAAGCTCTAAACATTGCCTTTATAACTAATATAAAGACAATAAACAAGCTCTAAACATTACCTTTATACCTAATATAAAGACAATAAACAAGCTCTAAACATTGCCTTTATACCTAATATAAAGACAATAAACAAGCTCTAAACATTGCCTTTATACCTAATATAAAGACAATAAACAAGCTCTAAACATTGCCTTTATAACTAATATAAAGACAATAAACAAGCTCTAAACATTGCCTTTATACCTAATATAAAGACAATAAACAAGCTCTAAACATTGCCTTTATAACTAATATAAAGACAATAAACAAGCTCTAAACATTACCTTTATAACTAATATAAAGACGATAAACAAGCTCTAAACATTGCCTTTATACCTAATATAAAGACGATAAACAAGCTCTAAACATTGCCTTTATACCTAAAGACAATAAACAAGCTCTAAACATTGCCTTTATAACTAATATAAAGACGATAAACAAGCTCTAAACATTACCTTTATACCTAAAGACAATAAACAAGCTCTAAACATTACCTTTATAACTAATATAAAGACGATAAACAAGCTCTAAACATTGCCTTTATACCTAATATAAAGACGATAAACAAGCTCTAAACATTACCTTTATACCTAAAGACAATAAACAAGCTCTAAACATTACCTTTATACCTAAAGACAAATAAACAAGCTCTAAACATTACCTTTATACCTAATATAAAGACAATACACAAGCTCTAAACATTACCTTTATACCTAAAGACAATAAACAAGCTCTAAACATTACCTTTATACCTAAAGACAATAAACAAGCTCTAAACATGGCCTTTATACCTAGAGACAATAAACAAGCTCTAAAGATTACCTTTATACCTAAAGACAAATAAACAAGCTCTAAACATTACCTTTATACCTAATATAAAGACAATACACAAGCTCTAAACATTACCTTTATACCTAAAGACAATAAACAAGCTCTAAACATTACCTTTATACCTAATATAAAGACAATAAACAAGCTCTAAACATTGCCTTTATACCTAAAGACAATAAACAAGCTCTAAACATTGCCTTTATACCTAATATAAAGACAATTAACAAGCTCTAAACATTGCCTTTATACCTAATATAAAGACAATAAACAAGCTCTAAACATTACCTTTATACCTAATATAAAGGCAATAAACAAGCTCTAAACATGGCCTATATACCTAGAGACAATAAACAAGCTCTAAACATTACCTTTATACCTAAAGACAATAAACAAGCTCTAAACATTACCTTCATACCTAATATAAAGACAATAAACAAGCTCTAAACATTACCTTTATACCTAAAGACAATAAACAAGCTCTAAACATTACCTTTATACCTAAAGACAATAAACAAGCTCTAAACATTGCCTTTATACCTAAAGATAATAAACAAGCTCTAAACATTGCCTTTATACCTAAAGACAATAAACAAGCTCTAAACATTGCCTTTATACCCAATATAAAGACAATAAACAAGCTCTAAACATTACCTTTATACCTAATATAAAGGCAATAAACAAGCTCTAAACATTACCTTTATACCTAAAGACAATAAACAAGCTCTAAACATTGCCTTTATACCTAAAGACAATAAACAAGCTCTAAACATTACCTTTACACCTAAAGACAATAAACAAGCTCTAAACATTACCTTTATAACTAATATAAAGACAATAAACAAGCTCTAAACATTACCTTTATACCTAAAGACAATAAACAAGCTCTAAACATTACCTTTATACCTAAAGACAATAAACAAGCTCTAAACATTACCTTTACACCTAAAGACAATAAACAAGCTCTAAACATTACCTTTATACCTAAAGACAATAAACAAGCTCTAAACATTACCTTTATACCTAATATAAAGACAATAAACAAGCTCTAAACATTACCTTTATACCTAATATAAAGACAATAAACAAGCTCTAAACATTACCTTTATACCTAAAGACAATAAACAAGCTCTAAACATTGCCTTTATACCTAAAGACAATAAACAAGCTCTAAACATTACCTTTATACCTAAAGACAATAAACAAGCTCTAAACATTACCTTTATACCTAATATAAAGACAATAAACAAGCTCTAAACATTACCTTTATACCTAAAGACAATAAACAAGCTCTAAACATTACCTTTATACCTAAAGACAATAAACAAGCTCTAAACATTACCTTTATACCTAAAGACAATAAACAAGCTCTAAACATTACCTTTATACCTAATATAAAGACAATAAACAAGCTCTAAACATTACCTTTATACCTAAAGACAATAAACAAGCTCTAAACATTACCTTTATACCTAAAGACAATAAACAAGCTCTAAACATTACCTTTATACCTAAAGACAATAAACAAGCTCTAAACATTACCTTTATACCTAATATATAGACAATAAACAAGCTCTAAACATTACCTTTATACCTAAAGACAATATACAAGCTCTAAACATTACCTTTATACCTAAAGACAATAAACAAGCTCTAAACATTGCCTTTACACCTAAAGACAATAAACAAGCTCTAAACATTACCTTTATACCTAAAGACAATAAACAAGCTCTAAACATTACCTTTATACCTAAAGACAATAAACAAGCTCTAAACATTACCTTTATACCTAAAGACAATAAACAAGCTCTAAACATTACCTTTATACCTAAAGACAATAAACAAGCTCTAAACATTGCCTTTATACCTAAAGACAATAAACAAGCTCTAAACATTACCTTTATACCTAAAGACAATAAACAAGCTCTAAACATTACCTTTGTAGTGAATTGCGTCTCTATAGTAAATGGCTTTATTATTAGACGATCACCCAACCCAGGTTCTTTCTCTGCAAATCATGCTTTGTCCTCACAACGTAAAAGAGGTGTCGCACCAGGCAAACATTATCAGTAAATACAGTTCATAAGAATAGTTCGTACAGAAATAGGCTACAATAAATGGTTACACACAATACACATTCTGCTGTACTGCAGTTGAATACAATATAAGAATCCTGCAAATGGGTGATAATAGTAAAACACAGTTGTCTTGCAACTAGCACAAATACGAAAGCTCTATCCGTGCTCAGTGAAGCGTTACGGAGACACAGGGAATGTCAAGGACATTTGATCAATATACACTCTTGACATGGAGGGCTATTTATAACCTCCGCTCCACTACACCTTTATACCTAATATAAAGACAATAAACAAGCTCTAAACATTACCTTTATACCTAAAGACAATAAACAAGCTCTAAACATTACCTTTATACCTAAAGACAATAAACAAGCTCTAAACATTACCTTTATACCTAAAGACAATAAACAAGCTCTAAACATTACCTTTATACCTAAAGACAATAAACAAGCTCTAAACATTACCTTTATACCTAATATAAAGACAATAAACAAGCTCTAAACATTACCTTTATACCTAAAGACAATAAACAAGCTCTAAACATTACCTTTATACCTAAAGACAATAAACAAGCTCTAAACATTACCTTTATACCTAAAGACAATAAACAAGCTCTAAACATTACCTTTATACCTAAAGACAATAAACAAGCTCTAAACATTACCTTTATACCTAAAGACAATAAACAAGCTCTAAACATTACCTTTATACCTAAAGACAATAAACAAGCTCTAAACATTACCTTTATACCTATAGACAATAAACAAGCTCTAAACATTACCTTTATACCTAAAGACAATAAACAAGCTCTAAACATTACCTTTATACCTAAAGACAATAAACAAGCTCTAAACATTACCTTTATACCTAAAGACAATAAACAAGCTCTAAACATTGCCTTTATGCCTAATATAAAGACAATAAACAAGCTCTAAACATTACCTTATACCTAAAGACAATAAACAAGCTCTAAACATTACCTTTATACCTAATATAAAGACAATAAACAAGCTCTAAACATTACCTTTATACCTAAAGACAATAAACAAGCTCTAAACATTACCTTTATACCTAAAGACAATATACAAGCTCTAAACATTACCTTTATACCTAAAGACAATAAACAAGCTCTAAACATTGCCTTATACCTAAAGGCAATAAACAAGCTCTAAACATTACCTTTATACCTAAAGGCAATAAACAAGCTCTAAACATTACCTTTATACCTAAAGACAATAAACAAGCTCTAAACATTGCCTTATACCTAAAGGCAATAAACAAGCTCTAAACATTGCTTTCATACCTAAAGGCAATAAACAAGCTCTAAACATTGCCTTTATACCTAAATACAATAAACAAGCTCTAAACATTGCCTTTATACCTAAAGGCAATAAACAAGCTCTAAACATTACCTTTATACCTAATATAAAGACAATAAACAAGCTCTAAACATTACCTTCACACCTAAAGACAATAAACAAGCTCTAAACATTACCTTTATACCTAATATAAAGACAATAAACAAGCTCTAAACATTGCCTTTATACCTAAAGACAATAAACAAGCTCTAAACATTACCTTTATACCTAAAGGCAATAAACAAGCTCTAAACATTACCTTTATACCTAAAGACAATATACAAGCTCTAAACATTACCTTTATACCTAAAGACAATAAACAAGCTCTAAACATTGCCTTTATACCTAAAGGCAATAAACAAGTTCTAAACATTACCTTTACACCTAAAGACAATAAACAAGCTCTAAACATTACCTTTATACCTAATATAAAGACAATAAACAAGCTCTAAACATTACCTTTATACCTAATATAAAGACAATAAACAAGCTCTAAACATTACCTTTATACCTAAAGGCAATAAACAAGCTCTAAACATTGCTTTCATACCTAAAGGCAATAAACAAGCTCTAAACATTACCTTTATACCTAAAGACAATAAACAAGCTCTAAACATTACCTTTATACCTAAAGGCAATAAACAAGCTCTAAACATTGCTTTCATACCTAAAGGCAATAAACAAGCTCTAAACATTGCCTTTATACCTAAAGACAATAAACAAGCTCTAAACATTGCTTTCATACCTAAAGGCAATAAACAAGCTCTAAACATTGCTTTCATACCTAAAGGCAATAAACAAGCTCTAAACATTGCTTTCATACCTAAAGGCAATAAACAAGCTCTAAACATTGCCTTATACCTAAAGACAATAAACAAGCTCTAAACATTGCCTTATACCTAAAGACAATAAACAAGCTCTAAACATTACCTTCATACCTAATATAAAGACAATAAACAAGCTCTAAACATTACCTTTATACCTAAAGACAATAAACAAGCTCTAAACATTGCCTTTATACCTAATATAAAGACAATAAACAAGCTCTAAACATTGCCTTTATACCTAATATAAAGACAATAAACAAGCTCTAAACATTACCTTTATACCTAAAGACAATAAACAAGCTCTAAACATTACCTTTATACCTAAAGACAATAAACAAGCTCTAAACATTACCTTTATACCTAAAGACAATTAACAAGCTCTAAACATTACCTTTATACCTAAAGACAATAAACAAGCTCTAAACATTACCTTTATACCTAAAGACAATTAACAAGCTCTAAACATTACCTTTATACCTAAAGACAATAAACAAGCTCTAAACATTGCCTTTATACCTAATATAAAGACAATAAACAAGCTCTAAACATTACCTTTATACCTAAAGACAATAAACAAGCTCTAAACATTACCTTTATACCTAAAGACAATAAACAAGCTCTAAACATTACCTTTATACCTAAAGACAATAAACAAGCTCTAAACATTACCTTTATACCTAATATAAAGACAATAAACAAGCTCTAAACATTACCTTTATACCTAATATAAAGACAATAAACAAGCTCTAAACATTACCTTTATACCTAAAGACAATAAACAAGCTCTAAACATTACCTTTATACCTAAAGACAATAAACAAGCTCTAAACATTACCTTTATACCTAAAGACAATAAACAAGCTCTAAACATTGCCTTTATACCTAAAGACAATATACAAGCTCTAAACATTACCTTTATACCTAAATACAATTAACAAGCTCTAAACATTACCTTTATACCTAAAGACAATAAACAAGCTCTAAACATTACCTTTATACCTAATATAAAGACAATAAACAAGCTCTAAACATTACCTTTATACCTAAAGACAATAAACAAGCTCTAAACATTACCTTTATACCTAAAGACAATAAACAAGCTCTAAACATTGCCTTTAATGATTAAAGGGGGTATTCTTGTAATGATGACATAGGAAACTATATAAATTTCAGATGCCGGGGACAAAAAGCGACCTTAAGAGCTCTCCTCTGCCATTCTCTGTGCTCTTCCTAGCTCTTCCTCTCCCACTCTCTCTGCTCTCTTTCCCCGCCTCCCTTTTTCTCATTTTCTTTCTCCCATCTCCCTCTCTCTCAGTCTGTCTCTCTCTCCCTCCTCTCCCTCTCTCCCCCCCCCCCCTCCCCCCTCCCTCCTCTCCCTCTCTCCCCACCCACCCCCTCCTCTCTCTCTCCTCTCACTCTCTCCCCACCCACCCCCCTCCTCTCTCTCTCCCTCCTCTCTCTCTGTCTTTCCCTCTTTTGTGGAACACTGTCGGTTTGTGCTTTTAGCGATGTTGGGTTCAAGTGCCGAAGGCGCCTGTGCTCACATGACCTTCACCTTCCATGTGCAGGCGGAGGACGTGAGACTTGGTGCCTGTCTACCTCTCCAGGTGGCAGTACTGTGCCACACATTAACTGAGGGAAAGCCACACGCCACATCCTACCATCCCGCCGCCTACATGGTGGTCGCCCTACTCTAGATCGGGACAGCCATTAGCGCAGTAGGCGTCCAATCATAACAACTTAAAACTTAGGTCTCAACTAGGAACCGATTATGCACACACACCCACACACCAATTCTCAAGGCAGTTTAATCCCCCCCCCGCGCCCCTTTTTGTGGGACAATCTTATGCCAAAAAGGGCCCCTTTTTATGATTTCAAGGAGTGTATAAAGTGTATAGAGTGTCTTGTATAAACTGTCAACGGTAACATGCACATCCAACTAGCAACATCCATCTAAGAGATCATCCTTGAAGGATAGTGTTTTCTGTAACTTATTAGGCCTAAATATGATATCGACCTCAATAAAATAAAATAAAAAAACAAAAGTGGCGCGGAGTTTCTGTCATAATTATAGGTCCTTCTGCGCCAGAGAGACGCCCTTTTCCAGCAGTTCACTGACTTTAGTTGCAGAAATCTGTTGCAAATTGGTTCCCTTATTTTTGATTTCGCGATCCGTGTTTGTGAGTGAAAAATGACTCCTTTCTCCGCGAAAATGGGAACAAAACTGCGTAGCATTTGACCCCTGAGTGTGTGTGTGGTAGGGGCGGACATGTTCAGGAACATATTGGGAAACAAAGAATTAGCTGAATGGAATCATCATGACGAAATATAACAATTTAGGTCTTGATATCAATAATTATTAGAATAAAATATTTAAATATTGTAAATCACAGATCTAGTCCTTCGCTGCTCAAATGATGCCCATTTATTTAACATGCTTCAAGTCGTGCACTTCCCGGGACGACCTGTAGTGGGAGGCTTGACCTCTGGTGACCTTGAGAGCCATGTCAGTAGTAGTATTAGTGCGCTCTGTGTGGTAGGTACGATGCCGCAAACTGCTCCGTGCCCTTTGACCCTAGGGAAGGGCTGAAGGGCCCTTGACCTAGTGATAAGGGCTGAAGGGCCCTTGACCTAGTTGATAAGGCCCTCTGACCTGACCCAGTTCTGGTGCACTGACCTAGTGCAGGTACACACTGACCTAGTGCAGGTGTACTGGTATGTTTACTAGTGAACCCTAAACATGTGTGCCCTAATGACCTGTGAACCCTAAACATGATTGCCCTAGTTAGCTGCGACCCTAAACAATATTGACCTAGTGCAAGTGACCTTGGCTAGGTAGATGGGAACCCTAAACACGAGTACCCGAGGACCTAGTACAGATACACTGGTGTTGATGACCTTAGAGTTGTATAAACAGGACTGACCTAGCGACCTGTGATCCTAAGTATGAGTGACCTGCGATTATGTTTTCGGTTGTGGTGTTACTGGAGAGCATGAATGTAACTTTACTGAATCGAGTGTGTAGAAATACCATGGCCCTCCCCCATTTGTATGTACTACTCACGCATAGCTGTGGAGGTAAGGTGCAGCTAGACGGAGTATGTTATGAATTGAATAGATATGGTGAGGAAGGAGGAGGAAGGATGGAGGAGGAGGAAGGACGTATGAGGAAGGAAATGGAGGAAAGAGGAGGAATTGAAATGTTTGTAAGATTTGAGCGACTAGGAATGCGATAGGGTGTTGGCAGTTTGTTATGACTTAGGCGGCGAGGACCGAGATGGAGAGAGCGCGCTTATCACTTTGGTTTGGTGGCGACGCAAGGGGCGGAGGGGCGCTTGAGATTAGATGTCATTGTGTTAGGTTGACCTTATTAATTAAAGTTGACACAGATACCCAAAGTAGACATAACTTTGGAATATGTTTAAGATTTGAACGCCAATGTATAGGTTGAATCGCTGGCCACATAGGTAGAGCGTCGAAACAGAATATGTGGACCGCCTTTCAACCTTTTAAAATCTATACAAAAAAAAACTTGATTAGCCTATAAAAGTTTGGATGGAATACCGCTTGTGGGTTCGAATCCCATAGGCGGTGACAAACTATTTCTTCCCTTTTTGGTTATTGGTGGGAGAGAGAGATAAAGTAAGGATTTGGGAAAATGAATAGTATAGGTGTAGGCATTTACCTATAATATAAGTAACGTTAGTGTTAGTCATGTACACAAGAGGATAATCCTTGTATAGTGATACGAGTAGTACAATGCAATGCAGAGAAGATAATACATTTGCTGTTATGCGAGTGTTTTATCAAAAGAATTAAAATGATAAGAGATGATGCGGACCAAAGAAGGCCTACGATAGCACAACAGCATGTAGGATACAAAGCGCTGGTTTGATCACTTAATCACTTTTGTTTCAACACTGTCTACCGATGTGAGTATTATTTGAACACTTATAAAAAAAGGAATAACTGTAAACAATTAATTCTATTTTAATAAGTTTATTTAGTCTTAAACAGTAGCTAACAGTTACACGATTAACCTATTCTAAATGTAGTAGACAACACGTAAACACTATATTTGCATACCTTTGAATAATATGAACATATTTATGTATGAACCATGGTAGTTAATCCTTTACATTGTTTGTGGCGGATGTTATTACGTGTGACTGTATAAATGTTTATAATATTTATAAGATCCACAAGAACAATAGTAAATATAAAACCGTGTTGAAGTAAAACATGGCACACATAATTAGCATACAAAACTGTTATTTATATTGAAGATGAAGATAACATACCAAGACCTAACCGTTATTGCCATTCGGGCGGAGGAGGGAAATATTGAAGTTTTAATAACTCGAGAGAGCGACAGCTGTCGCCTGACCGTTCTCCCAGATAATGGGTTTTGGTACGAGAGAGAACTTGGAATATTGCGGTTGACGATGCATTTCAATGGCCCAATCTTCACCGTTGAAATCGCAGATGGTGAAGAGGAGAAAGTTTACGTATGTGAGCTATAATTAGGTAAGCTATTAATAGTTACATTACCTACGAAATACAAATATTGGTATAGTGATATGACGTAGGACTAAGGTATAAAATAAGGTACGGCTGAAACTGTGTAACTAAGTTAGTATACTGTAAACCATGGAGCTAAGCACGTTTGTAACAGCCCACACAGGGGAGACAAAAGTTAAGTTTGTAAGAACCAAAAGTGATGGAAAGACACGGTTTGTGTTGATTCCAAATCACGTAGTTGAGGATGCGGTTACACACGGTGCGGTGGTGCTGAGCACAGGAACCGGACTAGTTAGAGGACTATGGGAGTTACAGTTGTCAGAACACATGGAGGCAAAGTATTTGGCATTTGTGAAAAAAGACGAGGAAGGCAACAGAATACCGTAAGTGAACCTTATATATATATACATACATATCTAACAATACATTTGTAAACACTATACATGTATAACTAGAGATGTGGAAAAAAAATAGAAGTATATTACCCGTTGAAACATAACATTGGCTAAAACAAGTTAAATAGCGTTTGAATAGCAGGTTATTTTGTGGACCTATCAATACGTATAACACTGTAATAGAATGTACTGTGACATAGCACGTTGTATAACGCAGTAAAAATATATACAAAACCGTATATATATTAAAGGAAAGCATGTAAATATTTGGAATAAATATTTTAAAATAATACTGGAGAGAAATAGATATTTTATAAATATTATTTTTCTGTTTTTACAGGTTTGACTGCTTTAACCTGGCTGAAGCAGAGTTTCAGTCCCTGTGTACTAAGATGGCGGATAAGACGAGAGGTCGGAAGAGAAAATTAGACGAGCATGGCAGTCCACAGGAAAACACACCTAACGACCGACAATATACAGAGTACAAATGGAAAACACCGGTTACAACCAACAGCCTGGTATTTCTGGTTAAAGAGTCGTGTAGGGAACACGCCGAGAAAACATGTGGTGCTGATGAATATATAATAGAGGAAAAAAGTTGTAAAAGACCTAGTGTGGACACTTTGCTAACCATGACATATAAATACATGATGCAGAACGAATACAATGAAAGAGTTAAAAAATACTGCAATGGTTGTATTGAAAATGCGCCCGGTCAAGAGACTCATATGCGTGGGTGTTTAGCACCTGAGTTACTGCGTGATCACCTGAGAAAATGTCACCTTAAAATGTCGGTAATGAGAATTACCCTTGCTGCCAGACGTTTGTGTGCCTTGTTTAATGTACCGTATGGCGAGATAACATTTGAGGCAGCAGGCAGCACGCTTAGGTCAATGTACAAGAACATAGATAGTGTGACATCGTTTGATGATAACTGGCCTGTGGAACTAAACAAAGTAGACGACATGTAAATAGAACTAAATGCTGCATGAGTGTACATAAACCACAGATATACAAGTAAAGGAACGTATGTAGCTGTGCTTTAAATAACACGTTTACCCGTCGTATGTAATTTTGTGCGTAAGACGAAATAAAGTAAGTTGCAATTAAATGTGAAATACTTATTGTTTACCCAATACATGTTTACATGAATTAAATGTGGTTACATTGTGAATAAAACATTTTACCCTACATGACTATTTGTTTTGGATAAAGTTATACACTATAAAGCTAACTGAAACACTAACTCTTTTGAAATAAAAGACTAAACCGTTAAAAAGTTAACTATACATTAACTTAGCAGGAGTGAAAATGAGTTTCGGCTGAGACAACTGATGTGTCATTAGTGGGTTCATAGCATAACTTTCGCGGAGTGATGCGACTGTGTCCTGGACGGGATACAGGAGTAAACTTACGGGCCGACTCGTACATTTGCACTGTACAGTCCTGTACCTTTTGTCCCGCAGTCTTGTCCTTAATGTAGTTGACAACATGTGTGACATAGGGGGCCAACAGACGCATGCCTATGTCGCGCAAGTTGCCGGTCATCTCGGGACTAGCGTCTGACTCGGACAATGAGCGCTTTCGTCCGGCGGTGTGAGGAGTAATGAGAGGAGTCTTACCACCAAAATGGTTGTGAAACACACGTTGAAAGACGAAGTTTTTCCTCTGATGACACCTTCGTCGCATCTTGTACACAAATCCAATGGCTGTGAGAAGGAACGAAAGTCCAGCTGCAATGATTACCAGAACCTGCATCCAGTCATGCTTAGTTTCATGCTCCACAACCGCCGCCAGTTCCTCTGCACTTCTCACCTGTGAAAGCACTTCCAGTTTTGCCTGGAAATGTACCGATATGAGGATGAAAATTATATATTTAAACCCAAATAGAACTAAAAAACACTCCTAAATACATACGTTTGCTACCTAATAACCCTAACTATACGTAATTATGTAGTATTTGCCAGCATTTATACATCATGTGCTTTGTACAGAGAAATACATGTTATTTATTAAGTATTAACTAATTACAATACAAGCCCATATTAACCGCAGTACACGTGTCACTTTAAAAAATAGAAAAACACTAGCATACCTGAGCCCTTTCTAATAAGATGGAAAGTTTAGAACTGTCTCCTGGTGCTACATCTGTTTTAGCTGCTGCTGCTGCTGCTGCTGCTGCTGCAGGTTTAAGGGGGTTTGTTGGCAGAGATGGCAAACTGTCGCTACTTGGTTCCTCGTGTTGAACGGACTGTATGAGAGTTTTAGCCAAAGTAGAGACATCACTGGACTGCAATATTAATAATAATAATAATAATAATAATAATAATAATAACAACACCCACATGTACATGTATAGTCTAAACCTAACTTTGTTTATACTTGTGTTGCGTTTAATAAAAACAGAAAGGTACACCAGTACCTGTAGGACCACGTGCTATGACTAACCATTTTTAACTACAGAATGAAACCAATAGGTTATGAACTATTGTAATGTT